>OX377620.1:95076630-95456890 GCA_947397865.1 Polietes domitor
TGTTGCTTTTATTGTTATTTTTGTTTGTCTGCTCTACTAGTGTTACACTTGTCTGTCTTACCCTGTTTTCCCTTGAATCATCCATTTCGTTCGTTCGTCAGCCAGCCAGTCTGTCAGTCAGTCACTTGCCAACACGCTGGCCTCCGCCTCGCTTAGTCAGTCACTGAGTCAATGTTATGGGCATTTGTTTTTCCCCATTCTTTCTCCACACATTGCATGGGCAAAACCAGCGAAGGTAACACCAGAAAAAAGTAAAAGTGATGATGAAATATTTATAAAGCCATAAAGACAGTCTTATGGAGTTCATTTCATTGTTGCCTGTTAGACACATTTTCCTTCTTTCTTGTTTTCTTTTTGGTGTGTTTTGCTTTAATTTTTTCTATGGGCGAAATTTCCGAACTTAGCAATAGCTGAGTGAAAATTAAATCACTACAGAAGGTCTGATTAAAAAAAAACTATACAAAACGTTGTCAGCTGGCAGTCTCGTCCGTCGTCCACCATTGATAGTGCGCAACTTTTCCAATCACTGTGATTTTTTTTCGGGACTCACAAAAGCTCTGCAAAACTTAGTTAATTAATTAGTCAAACACTTTTAACTTCCCCACGAACATCAAACATAAGCCATTATTATTAGCAAACGTTCTTTCGTGGGGGAGGAACAATTTAACCCTCTAACTCTACAACGTTTATAACAGTTGTTAGCAACATGTTGCTACACAGCTACAAACCATTAGCAACAAGTTGCGTTTGATGGCTTATGAGAAAAGGAAAAAAGTCCTATTTATTAAGAAGATAGAGGGTTAAAATGTTTAACAAAAATGTTCATCGCAGTGTTTTACATAAATATGCTGAACACACCCTATACCTAAAGTGTAAGGATAACATGGTTTTCTATTCCATAACGATTATAACCGCTGATAGTTGTCAGCAACAAGATGCATTTGATGACCTATGAGAAATGGGACAAAAAAAGACCTTTCATTGAAGAGTTACAGGGTTAAAATCTTCTACAAAAATTTACCTCATTATGTTTTACCTTATATGTAAGGAACCTCCACTTTATATAGTGTCAGAGGTAAAGTTTTCAAAATGCCGATGCACGTATATATTTTTTGGTACATTCTACCATTTTTGGAAAAAAGGGAATTCTACATCGAAAATTGTGAAAAATTGTTAACTTTTGAATTGTGTGTGGTAACAAAATTCGAAAATTCGAAGCGAGGAAGATTTTAACTCTCAGTTGTCAGCAACATGTTGCTACTACACAGCTACAAACCATTAGCATCAATTGCGTTTGATGGCCTATGAGAAAAGGTACAAAAAGTCCCATTTATTGAGCAATTAGAGGGTTAAAATGTTCTACAAAAATATTCCTCGAAGTGTTTTACATAAACATGCTGAACACACCCTATACCTGGAATGTAAGGATAACATGGTTTCCTATTCCATAACGATATAACCGCTCATAGTTGTCAGCAAGAAGTTGCGTTTGTTGACCTATGAGAATAGGGACAAATAGGACCTTTCATTGAAGAGTTAGAGGGTTAAAATCTTCTACAATAATATTCCTCATATTCATTCTGATCCAAAAAGTCGTCGAAGAAATTAAGAAAAAGAGATGGACAGAGCCCTGTGGTACTCTTGCAGTCAACCTATGCTCGTCCGATGAGAACCCATCTACAACAACATGTATACTGCGATTTCTGAGGAAACGCGATATAAATCGAGTGATGTCACTATCAAAGCGATGACTTTGATATGAGTGCACACAGTGAAAGACCCTGTCAAAGGCCTTGGAGATATCTAGAGCAACGACCTATATCTCAGCAAACTGGTGGATGTAACGACTCCATTAAAAGCAACGTCTCCGTAGATCAATTCCTACGGAAGCCATACTAAGTAAGTTATTGGACTCTAAATACCTCACAAGATGGCAATTAACCATACTCTCCACAATCTTCGAGAGCGAAGAGCAATTCGGACTTGGGCGGTAGTTCTCAGGGTTATTAGCCTCACCTTCTTAGGGTTGAGGGCTGGACGTAAGCAAACGCGCTGTAGCGAAGTGAACGGGCAAAATTGTCTCAGTAACTGAGGCAACATTGTCTCAGTAACTTAGGCAACATTGTATCAGTAACTGAGGCAACATCTGTGGGAACCTTGGTTCAGCAACTAAGGCAACAATGTAATTTAGGCATCATTGTCTCAGTAACATAGGCAACATTGTCTCAGTAACTTAGGCAACATTGTATCAGTAACTGAGGCAACATCTGTGAGAACCTTGGTTCAGCAACTAAGGCAACAATGTATCCGCAACTAAGCAACAATCTCTAAGCAATTAAGGCAACAACGTTTATGTAAATAAAGAAACAATAACGATGTTGCTTTTGCAACATTTTCAGGAATTTAGTGACTGAGGTGATATCTCAAAAACTGAAGGGAAAATCTATTCAATCAGCCAAAGAAAACTGTTGTTCAAAACCCTGAGTTTAAACAGGCGTCCTTATATGGGTAAGATTTCTGCTTTTCAGGGAAATTATTGAACTAAATTCGAGAATGGATTTATTTAGCTTTATGAGGACTATTTTTCTGAGAGTCATGTCCTTTCAAGGGGAAATTTTCCAAAAATTTGTATATTAAAATAATTTTAGACAATGACTTGAGTTTGTTTTCAATAAGGTTGAAATCAAGTTCAATGACTTGATGAAAAATCGATTCAAAGCCAGTCATGAGGGCTGACATTTTGAAAAAAAAATCGTTTAATTCACATTACGAAAAATGTACACATTTTTCAGGCATCATTATGACCTAATCAAAAGTGAATAAACTCCATATCCAGGTGGTGGTGGTGACGGGGCCAAATTTCCAATGTTACTTCGCCAAATTAAACAAACACACGCGCACACATGCATGAAAGTTTGCTAACATTAGACATAATTAAATGGGGGACGGGGAGTAAGTAGGGTGGGTGATGTTTATGACCAACAATTTTCTTGGCAAAAGTTAATCTACGAAGGGGAAATGAGATAACATATGCCACAAATGGTTACCTTGTGCTGATAAGAGTCTAGGTGATTAGTTAAAAGTTTATCGGGGGGAAACACGAAATACCGGCAAGTTTGTGTACGAAGAAGATAGCGTAGTTGTAGTGTCTAGGGCGAAGGCAAACAAAACTTTAAAACAACATTACAAAATGCTTATCTCTATGGTAATGCAGCGAGAAACCCACAAGGAATTTATAACAAAAATACGAAGTGGTAACAAATTGAGTCAGTTACCACTTCAAATATCAAATACAATCTAATATTGAACGAATACGTTTTTCCAAAGAGATAATTAATTAAAATGATTACCGACTACTAAGTAAGATAGGTTATTATCAAAACAAAAATGTATGCAAAGTTTTCTAATTCTGAAACAAAAAAAAAATGGTTCAAATTTTCAACTTTCAAACAAATACCACAAAATGTGAGCGTGTGTGTGCGTCTAATGTGAACATTAGATTTTCGTTAATTTTTCCCAACAGTTTTCGTTTGTGTTTTGTGCGCAAAACAATTAAAATGTAATCGTATCCAATTACAAATTTGTTTGACAGCATAATCACGCTGAAGTAATTAAGACTTTTCGAAAAGTTTAAATGAAATAAGTCGAGAGGCGAAGAAAAGCCGACGGACAGAAAAACAACAACAACAGTCGTGATGGATTACATCAGCGGAAGTACTTAGAAAAGAAATTTGAGCAAATTAAGAGCACAGAGGAAAAACAATTTTAAAAGTGTAAATATTGAATGGGGATATTTGAACAGTATTTCGAAAATATAATCTGAGAAAAATATTGCTCAATAATTGTGGAAACAAGCTGAGGCAACATTTGTCCAGTAAATAAGGCAACATTGTTTCATTAACTGAGGCAACATTGTTTTAGAACTAAGGCAACATTGTCTCATTAACTGAGGCAACATTTGCTCAGTATCTAAGGCAGCATTTTCTTAATAACTGAGGCAACTTCATCTCAGTAGCTGAGGCAACATTGTGACAGTAACTGAGACAGCTACTACTAGCTTAGTAACTCAGGCAACATTTGCTCAGTAACTGAGGCAATGTTGCCTTAGTAATAGAGACAACATTGTCTCAATAGCTGAGACAACATTTGCTCAGTACCTGAGGCAACATTGTATCAGTACCTGAGACAACATTTGCTCAGTACCTGAGACAACATTGTATCAGTACCTGAGACAACATTTGCTCAGTAACTGAGACAACATTTGCTCAGTAACTGAGACAACATTTGCTCAGTAACTGAGACAACATTTGCTCAGTAACTGAGACAACATTTGCTCAGTAACTGAGACAACATTTGCTCAGTAACTGAGACAACATTTGCTCAGTAACTGAGACAACATTTGCTCAGTAACTGAGACAACATTTGCTCAGTAACTGAGACAACATTTGCTCAGTAACTGAGACAACATTTGCTCAGTAACTGAGACAACATTTGCTCAGTAACTGAGACAACATTTGCTCAGTAACTGAGACAACATTTGCTCAGTAACTGAGACAACATTTGCTCAGTAACTGAGACAACATTTGCTCAGTAACTGAGACAACATTTGCTCAGTAACTGAGACAACATTTGCTCAGTAACTGAGACAACATTTGCTCAGTAGCTGAGGCAACATTTTCTCAGTAATTGAGGCAACATTTGCTCAGCAACTGATGTAACATTTGTCCAGTAACTGAAGCAACAGATTTTAGAAAAACCCCATCCATCCTGTTTATAATTCCCATCTGAGAAGTAAATCCTATTGGCAACTCCTTTTTCACCTCCAAGGCGGAAGTGAAATAAAATTTCAATTCGTTTCTGGTTATACGGTCCGTTTACTGTTTTATTTGTTGAACCAAAAAAAAAACGCCCAAAAAACTTTTGCTGGCTCCAAAAAGTGCTTGAAAGGCCTTAAAATAGAACAAAACCAGCGCCACAGCGCCAAAATCATCGAACGAAAATAACCCAACAAATCTGAATGAAAATAAAAAACAAAAACAAGACAACAACCGCGAAAACCGCCATTCAATGTAAACCACCACCGCCAACAGCACGAAGAGCTACAGTGGGCACCACCTTTCCTTCCACCCACAAATGTTTTCATTATTCGCCCGAAGTAACAGAGAGGCCAAGGAAAACAGATAAATGATTCGTATGTTTGCTTAGTTCTTGGGCTATTCCTAATATCCTTATACTCTGGATACTCTTCTTCTCTTCCCTCATCCCCTGCTCATGTATTTGTTGGTGTTGTTGTTATTTTAACGTTTGCATATTATGAAAATTTATGCAGATCTGTTATTTGGTTTTCATTTCGTTAATATATTTGTTCCAATGTTTGTTAAAAAAAACAGAAAAACTTCCGGAGGAGGACGCACTCTGTGAGCGAGCTCAGTTTGTTTGTTGATTTCCAAGGTTGGTTGGTTGTGTTTTACTTCGTCATCGTCCCACTCACCTACTCACAACGATGCGGTGCAATGCGATGCTATGGTGGTGGTGGCGGTTGGATTTATGTTGTTTTTTATTCGAGTTTTGTTTTCCATGGACTAAGTTGAAAAATGATTATTAAAATGGTTTCACAACAATGCCACAAAAAGGAAGTAAGTTAAGCAGTGAGTTACTGGATGGCTGGCTGGCTGTTTTCATAATGCGATTATTCGTTAGAACCACAAACGAGCTTCCAGGGAAACTTTTTGAGTGCAGAATTCAGGGAACTAATGGTAGCGTCGTTGGCCGGCAGTAACCGGGGAAACCATTTGCTTAGTAACTAATACAATACGATAATGGTAGTGACAGAGGCAATACTGGCTATACCTTCATATTTCGCAATACCTGTTGGCCCACAATGTTTCTGTCCTTCCGCCAGAAACTGATATTTTATGCTGATTTGTTTTGTGAATGAAATGATATAACTTTTGCATGATTTTGGCCACCTTTTTGACAGAGAAATAAAATTTCTTTTTAATTTACCCTGTAAGAGGACAAAATTTTGTGCAGTAACAAAAATGAGATAGCACATGTTAATAGCTGGGAGAAAGAAACTGAGAGTCCATATTTACACGGAAACTGAAACAGAAACTTATGTAACATAAACGGTGGCAATATTATCTCGGTATCGAGGCTTTTTTTGTTTTGGCAGGATAACTCTATAATTAATATGCTTTGAAATAAAACACAGCTGTCACAGTAGTTTATGCAACATTGTCTCAGTAACTGAGGCAACATTTGTTCAGTAACTGGGCCAACATTGTCTCAGTCACTGAGGCAACATTGTTAAGTAACTGAGGCAACATTGTCTCAGTAACTGAGGTAACATTATCTCAGTAACTGAGGCAACATTGTCTCAGTAACTGAGGCAACATTGTCTCAGTAACTGAGGCAACATTGTCTCAGTATCTGAGGCAACATTTGCTCAGTAGCTGAAGCAACATTTGCTCAATAGCTGAGGCAACATTTGCTCAGTAACTGAGAGGCGACATTTGCTCAGCAACTGAGAGGCAACATTGTCTCATAAATTGAGTCAACATTGCTCGGCAAATTAGGCAACATTGTCTCAGTATCTGAGGCAATACTTGCTCAATAACTGAGGCAACATTGTCGCAGTAACTAATGCAACGTGGTATCAGTAACTAAGGCAACATTTGCTCAGTAACAGAGGCAATATTGTCTCGATAATAAAGGCAACATTTGCTCAGTAGACGAGCTCAGTAACTGAAATGCAACATTGTATCATTAACAGAAGCAACACTGTGTAAGTATCTGAGTCAACATATGTCATATGTCAACATACCACAATCTCTCAGTAATGAAGGCAACAGTGTTGGTGTAAATAATGCAACATCGTTACAATTGCTGTGGCAACATTTCTCACTAATAAAGGCAACAATGTTTGTCTATATAATCCAACCTTATTGGTTGGTTGGCAGCAATTCTCAATAATTTAGTGACTGAGGCGTTATCTCAGAAACGGAGGGAGGACAAATCTATTCATAGCTAGTGAATGGAGCAAAATTCTGCCACTAATTAAACCAACAATGTCGTCCCTATGGCTGGAACATACATACATTGCTGTCTGATATTATGAGACTTGATAGACTTTTTTCTAAGAGACCTAGAAAAACTCTGAACGTATCATAATGCACCTGCTCTTTTGTACATAATTTTTCACGTTTCGCTTCATTATACTCTTCATCATGTTCGCCAACAATTTTGGCAGTGTACCAAGAGCGAAACAAAAACCAAAACCAAATTATTTATGATTTTTCGCTTCATTTAATTTTATATTTTCCATTTTTAATGAAGTAATTCTAGCACACATGCATACATACATTTATAAATCGCATTAGTTGGTTTCTTTGTTGCTGTAGCTGGTGGTTCAATGAATTCAATTCCAAAACGAAAAACAGGTGTACTCCTAGCTGGCGCAGTAGACTATAGAGAGAGAGGAGGGAGCGTTTTGTTGTGATTTAACGAAAAGGAAAAACGAATTGGGAAAACGCTGAAGTGAAAAGTACGCCACATAATTGGTGAATCGCATGTCGCAACATATCATTACGTGTGTGCAGCGGTAAGGAACACATTCGTGTTCCGTACATAAATACATAAATGCATATGGTAGGCACATCCCCGTATATATATTCATATATATATAATATTACAGCTCCAATATATAGCTTTGGTTCATATAAAATGCTTATGTGTGCTGCCCCACCCCTGATTGATTTCGTTGAGGAAACGCTCATAGTTTCAACGAACATCAACACGCTTACACTTATTAACTCAGAGGAACTTATAGGAGGGCATTTCCCAAATAGGACAATAATCGGATATGAGTGCAGTTAGCACCGCCCCATGGCATGTCCGATTTTTTTTGCTTCACAATAATTTATTTAAAAAAAGTGTTATTAAAATTTTATTATATTTGTCGGTTAATTATAATTGTTTGGAAGTAATTAATTTAATGAATATGTGTAGCCAACAACAACAGTACGTTCCACAAGATAGACTTTGAAAATTAGCAAACATACAAAAGTAGATCCAGAAACAGAGCGGAAGGCACAAAATCAAACTAATTTCAGTAACAATTTTCAGCCAATGGCTTCGGACAAAGTGGCGAATTCAAAAAAATATGAAAAATTTAGGATTCAAATTATGGCTTAAGAAACTTATACATTATGAACAACATTTTTGTAGAACAACTCTTCAATTTGACCTCTAACTCTAAAATGATTAAGTCATAGGTATAGGGTGCGCTCTGCATATTTATGTATAATGTTACGAAGCGACATTGCCTCAGTAAATGTGGCAACATTGCTCGGCAAACTTAAGCAGCAATGTCTCAGAAATTCAGGCAACATTAATTGTCTCAGTTACTATAGAAACATTGTCTCCATAAATAAGGTGACTCTGCCTTAACTGATTAACAATTGTTGCCTCAGTAACTGAGGCAAGATTTGCTCAGTAACTGAGGCAGGATTTGCTCAGTAACTGAGGCAAGATTTGCTCAGTAACTGAGGCAAGATTTGCTCAGTAACTGAGGCAACATTTGCTCAGTAACTGATGCAACATTTGCTCAGTAACTGAGGCAACATTTGCTCAGTAACTGAGGCAACATTTGCTCAGTAACTGAGACAACATTTGCTCAGTAACTGAGGCAACATTTGCTCAGTAAATGAGGCAGGATTTGCTCAGTAAATGAGGCAGGATTTGCTCAGTAACTGAGGCAAGATTTGCTCAGTAACTGAGGCAACATTTGCTCAGTAACTGAGGCAACATTTGCTCAGTAACTGAGGCAACATTTGCTCAGTAACTGAGGCAACATTTGCTCAGTAACTGAGGCAACATTTGCTCAGTAACTGAGGCAACATTTACACAGTAACTGAGCAACATTTGTTCAGAACTGAGGCAACATTGTCTCCGTAGCTAAGGCAACACTGTCTCAGTAGCTGAGGCAACATTGTATCAGAAACTGAGGGATCGAAGCGTCGGAAAATTGGGCAATAATCTCTGAAGTGTGCTCTGAATATTTATGTAAAACATTACGATCAACGTGTTGATAGCAAATACTCAACGCTGTTGCTAATCTTGGATGCTTTTCTAGCAACAAGTTGTTAGCAAATACCAACGGTGTTGCTAATCGTGGATGGTTTTCTAGCAACATGTTGATAGCAAATACTCAACGCTGTTGCTAATCTTGGATGCTTTTCTAGCAACAAGTTGTTAGCAAATATCAGCGGTATTGCTAATCATGGATGGTTTTCTAGCAACAAGTTGCTAGCAAATACCAACGGTGTGGATGGATGGTTTTCTAGCAACAAGTTGCTAGCAAATACCAACGGTGTGGATGGATGGTTTTCTAGCGACAAGTTGCTAACAAATACCAACGGTGTTGCTAATCGTGGATGGTTTTCTAGCAACATGTTGATAGTAAATACTCAACGCTGTTGCTAATCTTGGATGCTTTTCTAGCAACAAGTTGTTAGCAAATACCAGCGGTGTTGCTAATCGTGGATGGTTTTCGAGCAACAAGTTGCTAGCAAATACCAACGGTGTGGATGGATGGTTTTCTAGCAAGAAGTTGCTAGCAAATACCAACGGTGTGGATGGATGGTTTTCTAGCGACAAGTTGCTAACAAAAACCAGCGGTGTTGCTAATCGTGGATGGTTTTATAGCAACAAGTTGCTAGCAAATACCAATGGTGTTGCTAATCGTGGATGATTTTCTAGCAACAAGTTGCTAGCAAATACCAATGGTGTTGCTAATCGTGGATGATTTTCTAGCAACAAGTTGCTAGCAAATACCAATGGTGTTGCTAATCGTGGATGATTTTCTAGCAACAAGTTGCTAGCAAATACCAACGTGTTGCAAACCGTTTTCTAGAAACACCAACGTTGTTGCTAATCGTTTTCTAGTAACAAGTTGCTATCAAATACTACAACTGCAACAATTTTGCTTATTGGCATGTCCAGCGAGCCAAAAATAGACCTCGTCATTGTAAAATATTGAAGTTAGTCTAGTTAAACCTGTGATTTGTCTCCTTCTACTGGCACAGAGTGTAACATAGACTACGTTTTCATAACGATATGATGATGTCGGCGCTATATGAGCGGCTGCAAACAATTATGACAATACGGGGAGTCTCCGCTTACAGGCTGTGTGGCAGCTATGGCGATGTGGTGGCGTCGCATTGACATCATCGCCACACACCATCACCATCGTGAGCAGTATGTCCAAATCCATTCGTATTCAATCTTGGGCGATTTTTTCAATTTCATTTTTTCTTTGATCGGGGGCGAACAATTTTGCATAAAGTGTAAAATGATAAGAAGAAAATGTTCGTTTAAATATATTTGCGTGGCATGACGTGGCGTGGCGTTGTGTATGCATTTATTCGTCACTCATGCCATGCCATGTGTGCATTACGCATTTCATCGCTGGGCATTTTCCTATCCGTGGCAAGCGTTGCCAATTTGCATCAGAGAAATGACCGAGGCATGAATATTTTATTACACTTCACCAACTTTGGGAAACCATTTCGTCGTCGCTATTTTCTTATCTTATTCGCGGCAAGTTCGTTAAGCTAATTATTAATTTTTCATATTTTCCATATTAGCGTAGAAGCGCCGGCATTTTTTTAATTTTCTAGTTTGTTTTCCCAGTGTGTGTGTGTTTGGGTGTCTGGTCTGGCCTGGCCGGCAGTTTGTTTTCGAAACGATGACAACTTTTCTGTTATAGTTGACTTGATTTATGGTGGTTTTAGTGATGCGACGTTATGCCATGTGGTGGTGGTGCTGACAACTCCTTTGTTGGGAAAAAAACAAAAACTTTTTTGTTTATACACCAAAAGTTAATTATAATTCGAATAAAAAGTTTTTACTTGGAAAACAGGAGCGCTTTAAGCGCGTTAACTAATTCAAAGGTTTCGTTCGTTTCGTTTTGTGAACTCAAAGTGTTGAATTGTGTACAAAGTTTTATGGTGCAAATGACAAATTAATTATTTCTATTTACTCTGGCATTTTATGATTTACTTTTGAAGTAGTGATAGTGGGAAAAAGTTTGTCCGCTAGGAGAACCGCACTAGTTTGTCAGCTATTAAAAAATAAAAAATGTATTTTTATTTGTGGTTTAAATGGGCTTTTTATCGTGACAGAAAAATAATATAAAATTAATGGATAAATAAGCTATAATATAATTAAAATTTATATTTGAAATTTATATTTACTTGCTTAGTAAGTAGGACTTCAAACTGTCTTATTTTTTAAAAATTTTCTATAATAAATTCTAAGTTCATGCTAGCTTATATATCGATGCAAAACACAGCAATTATATTATAAACTAGTTTTAAAATATTGTTTGTGTGGGAGGTACCACCCCCTTTGTCCAATTATAACTTAGTGTATCCAGTAACCTTCCCCCGGCCAGAAGTTAGATACAGTAAAATTTTCAAGCAAATCGGTCCTATACGCAACATACAGACACATTGATTTATATATATATAAATTTAAACATAATAAAGTTTCAATATATTTTTTAATAAATTCAAGAAAAGTACAAAAATAATATAAGAAATTACATTTTGGCTCCCATTAAAAAACGATTTAACCGGTTATACTGGTTTTGTAAAATTTGAAACCCGAAACCGGTCTATTAAGTTTTCAATATTATTTTTTTTTTTCAAAAAAAGTACAAAAAAATTAGGAACTTAAATTTTGTGGTATTGCAAAAAAACCGAATTTTCGAAAAAAAATTCCGAAAACCGGTTCCGATTTTTTACATTTCTATCGTATTACTAAATTTGGAATTTAATACATAAGAAAGTTTCAATATATATTATTTTAATAAATTGTAAAAATTAAAAAAAAAAGAAAACCGGGGGTTTATGTTTCAATATTTTTTTAATTACAAAAATAATTTAGTCGTCCTTAATTTAAAAAAGTCCATACTAATTCCATTCTTATTTCATGCATTTCAAGCATAATGCATTTCAAGTAAAACACAACAATTATATTCTACATTAAAACATAAGAAATTGTTAAACTATTTTTTTAATAAATCCCAAAAAAAGTAAAAAAATAATATAAAAAATGAAATTTTGACTTCCAATTTAAACGGTTAAAAATTTAAAACACGAAAATAGGTTTAAGGTTTCAATATATTTTTCAAAATAAATACAAAATAATTTAGAAACTTAAATTTTTGCTTTTATTAAAAAAATGATGTTATCGGTTACACCGGTTTTCTATAAATTTAAAAACCGTAAACCGTTTTTTTAAGGTTTCAGCTATTTTTTTAATAATTTAGAAACTTAAATTTTGGTTCTATTCAAAAACCAATTAGATCGATTACGATTACTTAAAGTTTGACTTCTATTCAAAAAACGAGCTGATCAGTTACACCGGTTTTGTAGCAAATTAAAAGCCGAAAACCGGTTTCAATATTATTTTTTACAATAAATAAAAGTAAAAAATAAATTCTGGTTTAAAGCCCGGTTACAACGTTTTTGTAACAAATTAAAAACCGAAAACCAGGTTTTTACGGTTTCAATATTTTTTATACAACAAATTAACGTATAAAAAATAAATTCTAGCTTAAAAACCGGTTACAACAGTAACAAATTAAAATCCGGGTTTTTAAGTTATATTTTTTTTTACAAAAAAAGTTCAAAAATAATTTAGAAACTTAAATTTTGGTTTCTATTAAAAACGAGTTGATCGGGTTTTTTTACAATAAATTAAACTATAAAAATAAATTTTGGCTTCTATTAAAAAACGGTGATACCGCTTTTTTTAAATTGTGAATTTCGAGAATAAAGAAACAAAAACCGTGAAAAGGTCCTGTTTTTTACATTTCTAACCTAAAAACCGAGTTTTTAAGTTTTATTTTTTTTTACAAAAAAAGTTCAAAAATAATTAAGAAACTTAAATTTTGGTTTCTATTAAAAACGAGTTGATCGGGGTTTTAAGGTTTTTTTTACGATAAATTAAACTATAAAAGTAAATTTTGACTTCTATTAAAAAACGGTGATACCGGTTTTTTTTAAATTGTGAATTTCGAGAGAAAACAGGACCGTGAAAAGGTCCTGTTTTTTACATTTCTACCTATGATCGGTAGAAATGTAGACATGATCGGTATGACAAAGAATTGAAGGGATCGGCGAAATTCGGCCCTTACAACCGATTGTCGTTAAAGGCGCTACTATCCTATTAAATATGACATTTCGGGACTTGGAACCTTCGTTGTTATAATCAACAGAACGATATAAGTGATTTCGACTGTGAGCCGCAACAGTGGACCCAAAGATCGACAAAATAGTATCTAATAGTCTGTTTCCAGAAGACTAATCGTCAAATTTGAAGACTTTAAACAGGGGATTTATAAAAATCATGAGAATTCAATATTTTCATGAGATTTTCATTCCTTTCGTATTTTTCTATCGTGTGCGCCTCTACTATACTTGACTTCTGTACGCTGAATGGAATTTCAGAAGGGAAAAAATCATAGAAATTAAATTGTTCTTATTTTTGCACAATCAGCTTCCAATTTAATGAAATCAATTCATTTAGCTCAAAATCCATGGATAAAATGTGTAAAAAAAAAAACGAAAAACATTTTTGTTTGACATTTTAACCCTCTGTATTACAACGATTACAATCAACAACAACAATAGACAACATGTTGCTAGTTAGCTAACCACGATTAGCAAAGTGTTGAAAAAAAACATTCGCTAATGAGTTAGGGAATTGAAATGTTCGAACTATGAGGAACACACCCTATACCTAAATCTACGAGCTATATTTTTATTAAACATTGTAACCATTTAGCTTAACAACGATTATAAACGTAGGCAACATGTTGCTAGTCAGCTATCGACGATTAGCAACAAATTGATGTCTTTCGCGACATCATTTTAGGTACTCTATACCTAAAATGTAAGGACAACTTGGCTTCCTTACCATAATAATGTTCTAAAGGGGCACATTTTTAGATTTTCAGAAAGTCAAGAATACAAATATCAATGGTCTTCCCTAGACACAACTAGAGATGTGCGCGTGAGTGATTATTGGCTCACGTTCACGCACGCTCACGAAGGAAAAAAATTGAATCACGCACGTTCACGCACGAAAATTTTTTCGTTACTCACGTTCACGCACGCTCACGTGAGTAAAATAAATTTTGCTCACGATCACGCGTGATTCACGCGTGAATCACGTGATTCACGTAAATCACGCAAACATTTTCCACAAAGAAAATAATATATACATTCTAAATCGAAATGAGTAACGCCGCGCAAATCCGAAAATTTTATTATTTAAATCACTATGATTGCGATGTTTGTCTTTTTTAATATCATATTTTTAAAGTAGTATACAAAATTACAGTGTGATATATCGTATTGTTTAACGCAAAATAAGTTAAAAATCACTTACATAAAATCTAAGTAGAAATCAATTATTTGTTTTTTTTATTGAACTAACACTAAGGGTGTTTCCCATATAAATGCAGTGCCTATTGTTGGTGCAGGGAATGCTTGCATAAATAATAGAAAAATAGAAATTATACCTGAGTTGAAGCACTTTGTTTTAGGAAAAATTATATGACTTTTATTTTGAATAGAAAACTTCACATTTTTAAACGAAATAAAATGAAAATAAAAGAATTAATAATATGTGCTACTCACGAAATAATCACGTGATTCACGCAGAAATTAGACTCACGCACATTCACGCACGAACATTTTTTCGTTCCTCACGTTCACGCACGCTCACGTGAGTAAAATAAATTTTGCTCACGATCACGCGTGATTCACGCGTGAATCACGTGATTCACGCAATTCACGTGAGTCGCGCCCATCTCTAGACACAACCAACACAATTCTTCGTATTTCTTTTATAAAGGGTGATTTTTTAAGAGCTTGAAAACTTTTTTTTTTAAAAAAAACGCATAAAATTTGCAAAATCTCATCGGTTCTTTATTTGAAACGTTAGATTGGTCCATGACATTTACTTTTTGAAGATAATTTCATTTAAATGTTGACCGCGGCTGCGTCTTAGGTGGTCCATCCGCTTAGTCCAATTTTGGCATTTCCACGTTTTTGAGTAACAGAGACCCAATTGGTGCGAACGGCGACGAATCGAAAATTGGTGGTCATCATTAACACTGGCCGATACAGCTGCGATATTTTCTTCAGTTCGCACTCTACGTAAGCGTGTTGGTGGTTTAATGTCCAACAATGTAAATTTGGTGCGAAATTTAGTCACAATAGCCCGAATAGCCGCTTCAGTGGGTCGATTAAACTGACCATAAAATGGAAGCGCGCAATGAACTTTCTTAACAGAGCACGCATTTTGATAATAAAATTCAATAATTTGCAAGCGTTGTTCGTTTGTAAGACGATTCATGATGAAATGTCAAAGCATACTGAGCATCTTTCTCTTTGACACCATGTCTGAAATCCCACGTGATCTGTCAAATACTAATGCATGAAAATCCTAACCTCAAAAAAATCACTCTTTATTTATATTGGCTACAAAGCTTGATCGCTTCGCCTATCTTTAGGACTTCTTCTTCTGCTGTGTACATATTGGTATAGTACAACACCACCAGAGCTCTTTTGTGGTCATTCAGCCACTTTCCAAACAAATTGTTTGTTTAGTATCCATATCACCACAAGTAGAGTCAATCAATACCCATTTCCCATTACTAACGGACATATTTATATATTTTCTAAAAACAGAAAAAATAACTAAAGCATACTTCCCCCCGCCTCCACACATCAAATGGCGAACAAAGAAGAACGTGTGGGCACTCGAATAATGACCTTTAATTGAATGTTGGTCTTATTTTAATCATTTTTCCTGTCCCACCTCCGCCAATCATTCGAAATGTCACAATCACCAGCACCACGACCAAAGCCACCACCAGATGTTTAGAACACGAGTATGTACTTCTGTATGTGCCCCCGACATGGCTACTGTCGCACTGACAGTGACACTGGTAAAGCTGCTGCTGGTTGCCGGGTCTTGTCTGTCACAAGCATTGTGTTCGGTCACGGACGGGCTGGCGGACGGACGAACGGATGGTGGATTTTTTTGTATTTTTACTCTTTTTTTATTTAGTTTTTTTTTTGTGGTTGTTGTCATTGTAGTTTTCTTTGTACAATATTGTATGAATTTTCATTTACGAAAAGTTATTTGTGTTTACTTTGTGCCGCTGCGTTTAGTAACAAATAAAGTAATCGACTTAAGTACTTATTGAATTATTTACAATGTTATTATTATAATTATTTATGTAATGGACGCTACGACACGGTGGTTTTTCTGTTTCGTGTATTCTCCTTTGTTCTTTTTCATATTCTGCTTTTGTCACTTGACGATGATGATGATGACTGCGATGCTTTCGAATCTGTCATGTCAGACTAATGTCTACGACAACTTTGACCCCTTTCCGCCCGATGGCCAACCAACCATACAGTGTTTTCAAACCACCACGAAGTAGCTGTAATTGGTGCAGGTGCACATCACATCATGTTGTAAATGGAAATTGAAGGAAATGAGAATGAAAGTAACACTTCGCAAAATGTATGTCAGTGAAAAGTGTCATATAATTCCCGAAAACTTTCAGATGAACTATGAAATATAGTTATTCATTCAATGAATTTTTGTCATATGTTTAAAAAGAACATTTCAATTCGCCTCTTTTGGTATATTATTATGGCATAGGGAAGCATTTTTACATTTTGGGTATAGGGTGTGTTCCGCACATATGTATATGTAAAACAGTAGAACCTTTTAACACTCTATCTCTACAACGATTTTAATCGTTGTTAGTTGCTAGCAACATGCTGTTAAACTTCTACCCACGATTAGCTAGCAACATGTGGCGTTTGGCGTCTTTCATGTAAAAGGACAAAAATAGACTCATTCAAAAATTTCAATTCGATGTTTGATAATGTCTTTAGAATTAGATTAAAACTTAAAATTATTAAATATTTTTCAAAAAATCAACGGATGACGGTTGAGGTGACAAAAATATTAATATATACGTGTATCGTCGTTTTAAAAGTTCACCTGTAAACAAGGCGTATTTATACAGGTGATAGAAGCAGAGCAAAAACAAATTCGACAACAACAAAATACAAGTATTTTTTTGAATGGTGAGCCATACTGTCAAAGCAAAATATATGGGATTTGACAGTTTCGGTTACTTTTGAATGAAAAAAATTTCAGTCAGCTGGGCTCCTGCTATCACCTTTATAAATACGCCTTGCCTGTAAAGCAATGTAAAGTACTGGGTTCAAGTCTCCACGTTGTCTTTACATTTCAGGTATAGGGTGTGTTGCGCATATTTATGTAAAAGATTACAAGGAACATTTTTGCAGAACATCTTAACCCTTTAATTTTTCAATTTACCCTTTTCTAACTCTACCCCGATTATAACCGTTGGTAGTAGCAAGCAACATGTTGCTAGACAAAGATTTGTCATACATTTCCACGAGTATTTTGTGAGTTTGATATAAAGGGTGATTTTTTAAAAGCTATAGGAAAGTTTTTCAAAAAAAAACACATAAAATTCAGAAAAATGCATGAAATCTTTACTTGAATCGATAGTACGGTCCATATAATTTAATGTTTGAAGATTATTTCATGCAAATGTTGACCTTGACTGCGCCTCAAATGGTCCATCCGCTTAGTCCAATTTTGGCATACTCTTTCCAACATTTCGGCCGGTATCTCACGAATAAATGCTTCAATGTTGTCTTGCAATGCGTCAATTGAAGCGGGCTTGTCTGTATAGACATGAGCTTTAACATAGCCCCACAAAACAGAGCACGCATTTTGATAATAAAATTCAATAATTTGCAAGCGTTGTTCGTTTGTAAGACGATTCATGTTTAAATTATAGACCAAACTGAATATGTTTGACAGTGAAACAAAACACTAAACGTGCGTCAGCTGTTTAAACCAGTGTTTCCAAAAAGATAATAGCTAAAAAATCACTCTGTATATGCAGGGTGGCCCAATCTAAGTTTATTTCTAAAAATTCAAAATAAACAAACAAAAATTATTCTCTTCGAAAGAACAAACCATCCCATTATTTATAGGACATGATTTCAATAATGTGGCTACCTCGCCTGGTTTCACAGTAACGCATCAAGTCAACATAATTTTCCAAGACCTTTTTGAATCTATCTCATGAATGTATTGTTCGATATTCGCCTTCAGATGAATCTTTAATGGGTCGTTTTCATAAAATCGGTCCTTCATTATAAAAGAAACAATCTATTGGCGTCAAATCATGACTTCCGCGCAAAATATGGATTGTGACCTGGGCTGTTTGACATGGCCAGTTGTTGTGCTGATACCAAATATCGTATGTCTCCAATCTCCAGCAACATACATTCACATTTCAGACAATTTTTTTTTTAATTTGTGGACCTAAACGGAAAATATTGTGTGAATGAAATTTATAGCACAGATAGCCTGCACATACCATTTCCGATTTCCCTTTCATTGAAGCAACATTCAGGGGATGACCCCTCTAAATGTAGTGCATTGCTTTGTCGAAAGGAAGATAAGGTACAGGAAATTTATACCACATGTAGGCCTTTCGAAATTTGCCCCCACAAATTTCACAAAACATTTTTTTTTTTCAAAATTTTGGATTTTGTGTCACAGATACATATTTTTTAATAAAAGTGGACCCCAAACGGAAAATAATGGGAGAATGAAATTTTAAGCGCAGTTAACCCTCAACGTGCCCTTTCCGAATTTGTGCCCCAAACATTTTAGAAAATTAACATTATTCTTAACAGTCTGCCCACTGTGTCATACGGAAAATATTGGGTTAATGAAATGTATACCATAGATAGTCCTGGACGTGCCCTTTTCGACATTGACCCCACACAATTAAGATTTTTTTTTAACAATTTTGGATTTTGTGTAACACAAGCACAATTTTTAAGAAAAATGAGCCCACAGTGTCGTAACGAGAAATAATGGATGAATGAACATTTCTTTCCGAATTTGGTCCACTCACATTTCAGACAATTATTTTTTTTTTAATTTTGGATTTTGTGTTACAGGTGCACATTTTTACGAAAAATTCTCCAACTGTGATCAAACAAGAATTACTGGGTGATTTAAATTTATAACACAGAAAAGCCTGGACGTGCACTGTCCCCGACACATTTTAGAAAATTATTTAATTTTTTTTTTTTCAAAATTTTGGATTTTGTGTCACAGATGCACGTTTTTAAAAATAGTTGATTTTTTTCAAGCAAAATCCTTGCCCATTCCACCTGATCTAAGGTCCAAACTGAGAAACGATAACGAAGCGGTTGGCCGTGTATCTTCAATTGGACATTGTAAGAAAATAAAGCGAGGTTTTTGTTCCAAAATTTGAGTAGTTGAGATCGATGACGAGTAGATGTTTCAGGACTGAGTCTCATACTCTCGGCTACGTCAACCACATTCTTGTCAGTGCCCAGGGTAATACGGCGGGACCATGAGTGGTGTCCACTAACATGTCAGTCTCACGTATTGTTTGCACAAATTTGTGTACAGCAGGCACCTCATTTTGACCAAAACATCAGCCAATAACAAAAGAAAAAACATTTAATTCAAAAGTAGTGGTTCGGCTAATATGATGTGTACTTTTTTAGCAGAAGGCTCATTGATCACTTAGTGTGGATTCGAATTTTGGGAAAATGATTGAAGCCTTCTCAATTGGCTCATTAAGAATTTAGTACTTTTTCTTGAACCACTGTGCGGTCGGCCAGCAAGTCTTGTAACATTTTTCAGTGTGATGGGTAAATGTAAAATACGTTTCGTAATATTTTCCACGTTTTAATATTTCTAATGGATGTTGGGATTACACAGGGCAACAATACAATCCATTCCACCAATTGGCTCGTACTCGGGCTCTTGTTTCAGTTTTCTAATACAAAATAATAAGTTCTAGTTTTTCAATTTAAATTTCATTTACAGAAACTCGAGGGGCCATATTTGTCAAAAACTGGACCAATTTTAATAAAAAAAATAAATAAAAAATGTTCTTCGAAGGACCATATTTATTAAAAGTGGTGCTTCGAGGCGGAGAAAATCCGCCGCTGAAATTTATGAAAAAATGTTTAAAGAACAATGGCCGATCCAATAGCAAAATAAAGGTTTAATGAGCTTCGAAGATATACCGGACATTTTTTTTATCAAAAACTAGTATGGTACGGGTTCATTTTTCCCTATTCTCCTACTTCGTATGGTTTGGAAGATAAAGTGAGTAATTTTTGATATTTTTACAATATTTTTTGTGTGGGACACCACCCTTTGTCCTATCATAACCTAGTATATACGGGAACCATCCTCTGTCTAGAAGTTATATACAGTAAAAATTGCAGTCGAATTGGTCCACCGGTTTGGCGTCCTATACGCAACATACAGACACACATTGATTTTTATATATATAGATGGTCCTTCGAGACAGCGAAAAACCACGACATTGCTGAAAAGTTGTTAAGACGTAATGATTCAACCAATCATTGATTCAATGTCCCAATAAAAGGGCCATATTTACTGAAAATGGTCCTTCGAGGCAACGAAAACCACAGCTGCTCCCGAATTTTCCTGAAAATTGCGTTAAAAAGTAATGATTGATCCAATTGCCAAATAAAAATTTGATGATCTAAGTTCATATGGCTAATATTTTTTATTAAATATTTAATTAAAATGGTCCTTAAATAATATTAAATATTTTATTTAAATGGTCCTTAAAAGGGGCATATTTATTAAAAATGGTCCTTCGAAGCAAAATACGCCAGCTGATTCGAAACTACTGAGAAATTAAGTTAAAAAGTAATGATTGATTCAATTTCCTAATATGAGTTTTAAGAGCTATGGACAAATTTGCTAACATTTTTGGTTTTTTCGAAGAACCATATTTATTTGAAATGGTCCTTCGAGGCGGCGAAAATCCGCAGCTGATCCAAAAATTCTGAAAACTTGTGTTAAGAAATAAATATTGAACCAATCGTCAAATAAAAGAGCTATGGATATTACTGACATTTTTAATCAAATGGTCGATCGAGACAGAAAATAACTACAGCAGCTCCGAAATTTCTGAAATTGCATATTAATACGTAGTTAATGATACAATCGTTAAATAAAAGTTTTAATAGTTATGGACATATGAGCTGACATTTTTATTCCAAAATTATTGAAATTAAAAAAAAATACCCCTTCGGGGCAACGAAAATTTCTAAAAATTTGCATTAAGAAATAATGATCGCCAAATAAAACTTTAATAAGCTAGACGATTTAAACTGAATATATTACGCAAATATTGTGAGAATTTGGCTCACTTTGGAATCAATGTCAAATCTTAATCGACTGTGCCCCGAGCTGAGACTCTGAGTCACTTTCTAAATCTCTGTGGCACTGTGTTTTGTAATTTTTTATTCTGGTTTTGCTTTTCTTTTATTTTATACTTGTCTTGTTTTTTTATTCAATAATATTTTTCAAAAATTTATACAAAGCTATTTTTTCTGCGACATTATAGTTGTTTTTCTTCTTGTGCATGCAAATATGAATCACTTGTAAAAGTCCAGGGGAGGGATGATGTGATGGGTGATGTTGGTGGTGGTGGCTTAGCTGGCTGGCTGGTCGGTCACCCATCGCACGCACCCATGGAATAGAATCTAATAATGTTCGTTGTTAATTGCTTTCAAAGTCTCAAGTGTTGCTAAATTGAATTTTAATGGAATTTTGTCACAAAAGTAACAGAAAGAACGAAAGAAAAACAAAAATATGCTATTTATGAGATTTTATGGATTTTCGGCTTAATGGCGCTATGGCGGCGCGCATGGATAGATTTTGTGTGTTTCAAAAGCATCCTCGTCGTGGTGGCAGGCAAATGGTGAACGACGACGTTGAACGATAATGAGGCTGATTTGAATGATATTTGATTAATGCAAATTGAAAAGTTTTTTATTTTGTTTTTCGTCTTTTATCTGGTCTGTGGTAGACGGGATTTAGTTAAAAAAAAAGCTTTTTATGAACTTTATTTTTTTCTGTTTTATCTGTCCTGCAAGAAAACGTGGTTGGGGCAGTGAGGATGTTGATGAGTAGTGTAATCAAATTTATGCCAGGAAACATTTTTGTTTTTCTTCTCTATAAGAGTTTATCATTTTTATTTATGGGATATTCAATTTATTGTGGATATATTGATCTTAGGTAAACTCTCACTGTCTCAAAAAAATTGAAATTGTTAAACAATTTTAATATGTTTCAGTATGTGCTATGGTCACCAAAGAAAATAAAATTTAACAAGAAGCTTCATCGTACTCATTTAAAAAATCGAGCGAGTTACGTTAGATTAAAATGTGAAAAATAAAATTTAAGAGCGAGCTGTCGTCGGTTTTGACAGAAATCATTCAAAATAACATAAAAATTTCAAAATTAAGAACGCCGGGAACAAAGAAGAATACGATAATTTTTGCCTTATTTTTCAATAATTTTTTTTGCAATTAGTTAAAAAAAATAAATAAGTAAAATAGTGACAAAATTCGAGTAAAATACGACACAGTTTCTTAGTATTTTAATGTTGTTTGTCGTTGCTTTGTGCTGTTTTCTTTAGTTGATTCACAATTAAACAAAAAACACGAAACATATTCATTTTGAAACACCCATTCTTCACCTAAGAGTGGGAAAATGAGTGTCGCTCTTATATTTACATTTTAATCTAACGTAACTGTCAGAAATCAAAGAGTCGGATGAACCTTCTTAGTAGTCTACCTTCTTTGATGGTCACAACCAGGTCTGTCTATGCTATGAGTTTCATTGCGCGTGTACATAGTCAGAGGGACGAGACAGAGAGTTTCATGATTTCAGCCCTTTGGTACCATTTTTATCCCCCTTTTCCCATTTTAGTAAGAATTTCGAAAAATCGATTTATTTTGGAACGGAAAATCCAAATGCGATACGAAATATTAATACTCACCACGAGACAATTGCAAAGGTAATATTTTATTTTTTTCGAGCCCGCGATGTCGTTTCATGGACAAAAATCAGAACACTCATTTGCTTCGAATTTGGCAAGAGTATGATAACTCGCTTAGTTATCGAAGGTTAAAATTTGGAGAAATCGAAATAAAAAAATTGATTTTTGTTGTGTAAAATGAGGTCAAAATGATGAAAAAAAAAACGGAAAAACTAAAATAAAGAATTTTAGAAATTGTGAATTAAAAATATCGACTTATTTTTATTATTGTTAGTTCATTTGAAAAACTTGTCTATTATTATTGAATCGTTTAATTAATAAAATTTAATTTAAATAACAATCAAAAATTATTTATAATTATAAATTTTTTAAAAATAATTTTTGTAGAGAAAGACAGAAATGTTATTATTAATTTTAATATTTATATATTTAAATTTAAATGATGAATATTTGAAAAAAATCCCTATTTTTAATGGACAAGATCACACATCGGAGAAATTTATCGTTTTTTTTTATAATTTCCATCGTTATAAATTAATAAATTAATTAGAACCCACACGATTTTTTTTGAATAATTTTAAATTTTTGAATACTATTTTTTGTTATTATATAATAACTAGCTGAACCCCGCCCGCTTCGCCAGGCAAAAAAAAAAACAAATTGTAAAATTAAAATCAGGTTTCATATTGATCTTATCATATTGATATTATCGTGGTTTGTTATATATACGTTCCAATTTTTAGTCTTCTAGCTAAAAAACACTTTTTCCCGTGGTCAGTAATATATATGTACCAATTTTCAGCCTACTACCTCTCACAAACACTTTTGCCACGCCCATTCCGCCCACAAAGCGAACATTCAAATTTCGGCATCATATTTATCATTCTCGTGCTCAGTAATATATATCTACCAATTTTCAGCTTTCTAGCTCTCAAAACACTTGCCACGCCCACTCCGCCCACAAAATGAAAATCCAAATTTCGGCATCATATTTATCATTCTCGTGGTCAGTAATATATACGTTCCAATGTTCTGCATTCTAGCTCAAAAAACACTATTGACACGCCCACTCCGCCCACAAAATGAAAATCCAAATTTCGGCATCATATTTATCATTCTCGTGGTCAGTAATATATACGTTCCAATGTTCTGCATTCTAGCTCAAAAAAACACTATTGACACGCCCACTCCGCCCACAAAATGAAAATCCAAATTTCGGCATCATATTTATCATTCTCGTGGTCAGTAATATATACGTTCCAATTTTCTGCATTCTAGCTCAAAAAAACACTATTGACACGTCCACTCCGCCCAAAAATGAAAATCCAAATTTCGGCATCATATTTATCATTCTCGTGGTCAGTAATATATATCTACCAATTTTCAGCCTTCTAGCTCTCAAAACACTTTTGCCACGCCCACTCCGCCCACAAAATGAAAATTCAAATTTCGGCATCATATTTATCATTCTCGTGGTCAGTAATATATACGTTCCAATTGTCTGCATTCTAGCTCAAAAAAAAAACACTATTGCACGCCCCTCCGCCCACAGAGCAAATTTTTAAAAATTCTATAGCCTATAGTTCCTTCCAGAGCTACATCTATCTGTACTGAAAATGTCAACAACATCGGTTCAGCCGTTTGTTTACACGTGATTGCGAAACAGACAAACAGACAGACTTACACTAAGGTTTTATAATATTAATAGGGATAGGGATTTTGAAATCTCTAAAGAGAGTAATATTATCACAAAATATATTTTTCAAAAGATGAATATATGAAAAATTCCCAATTTTTAATGGTCAAGAAAAAAACACAAAATTTCGGTGAAAAAAAAAAAACAAAATCTTTTCCGATGTTTTCTGCTTATTTTATATTTTTTTATTTATCGAGTTATCGGAGGTTAAAAGTTTAGAGAAATCGAAAAAAAAAATGTTTTTTTTTGTGTAAAATGTGGCCAAAATGTAGAAAAAACGGAAAAACTAAAATAAAAAATTTCAATAAATATCTCAGAAATTGTAAATTAAAAATATTGATTTTTTTTATTATTTTTAGTACATTTTTATACTTTTACTATACTACTTATAAAGGGTGTCCCAAGAAGAGCGCAATTTTTTAATTATAAATAAAACACAGATATTTAAGAAAAAATCGTGAAACTTTTATTATATCGTAAAGTAGACAGAATGAGGTTATGTATGGAACAATATATCGTGCAGATGGCCGCCGCGGCTTTGCTGGCATGCACGCGATCTTTTAATGAAATTTTCAATGACCGTTTTGCATGAATGCTGCGGTATTTCATTAATGCAGCGTCCAATTTCGTCTTTTAAGGCTTGAGTCGTCGTCGGCTTATTCGCGTAAACCATCGACTTCAAAAAACCCCAAAGAAAAAAATCTAATGGTGTTAAATCGCACGATCTAGGCGGCCAATTCTGATCTCCAAAACGCGAAATAACACGACCGGGAAATGACTGATGCAGCAATTGAATTGTTTCTCTGGCTGTATGACATGTGGCGCCGTCTTGTTGGAACCACATGCCCTCCACATTCATTTCTTCAATTCTAGGCAAGAAAAAACTGGTTATCATTTCACGATACCGAACACCATCGACTGTTTGCGCTTGACCTGCCTCATTTTCATAAAAAAAAAGGTCCAATGATTCCTCCAGCCCAAAAACCACACCACACAGTGACACGTTGAGGATGCATTTGCTTCTCGTGAATCACTCGAGGATTTTCCGCACCCCAAATGCGACAATTCTGCCTATTGACGAAGCCATCAAGATGAAAATGGGCCTCGTCACTGAAGATGATTTTATCGGCAAAATCAGCATTTTCATGTTGTCTCTCCAATACCCAATTAACGAACTCCCTTCGCTGTCCATGGTCAGTTGGCTTCAGTTCCTGAGTCAATTGAACTTTGTATGCATGAAGATGCAAATCTTTCGTCAAAATTGGCTGCAAAGTGGATTTGGAGACACCAATTTGCTGAGCTCGGTGTCGAATTGAGGTGGATGGAGTTTGAGCGACATCATCACGTACAGCTGCGACATTTTCGGTCGATCGACCTGGTCGATGGCGCGTTGTTGTCTTTACATCACTAACAGACCCAGTTTCGGCAAATTTATCCATTAATCTCTTTACAGTTGACTCTTTTGGAGCATTATTGTGACCCCAAATTGATCGCAATTTGCGAACTGTAGCCGCAAAACTTTCACCATTTTGGTAAAGCTTGATAACTTTTTTTTAAAAAAAACGCATAAAATTTGCAAAATCTCATCGGTTCTTTATTTGAAACGTTAGATTGGTCCATGACATTTACTTTTTGAAGATAATTTCATTTAAATGTTGACCGCGGCTGCGTCTTAGGTGGTCCATTCGGAAAGTCCAATTTTGGGCAACTTTTTCGAGCATTTCGGCCGGAATAGCCCGAATTTCTTCGGAAATGTTGTCTTCCAAAGCTGGAATAGTTGCTGGCTTATTTCTGTAGACTTTAGACTTGACGTAGCCCCACAAAAAATAGTCTAAAGGCGTCAAATCGCATGATCTTGGTGGCCAACTTACCGGTCCATTTCTTGAGATGAATTGTTCTCCGAAGTTTTCCCTCAAAATGGCCATAGAATCGCGAGCTGTGTGGCATGTAGCGCCATCTTGTTGAAACCACATGTCAACCAAGTTCAGTTCTTCCATTTTGGGCAAAAAAAAGTTGGATATCATCTCACGGTAGCGCTCACCATTCACAGTTACGTTACGATTCGCATCATCTTTGAAGAAGTACGGTCCAATGATGCCACCAGCCCATAAACCGCACCAAACTGTGACTTTTTCTGGATGCATTGGTAGCTCTTGCAATGCTTCTGGCTGATATTCACTCCAAAATCGACAATTCTGCCTATTTACGTACCCATTGAGCCAAAAATGAGCTTCGTCGCTGAACACAATTTCTTTCTTTCTGAACTTTCTTAACAGAGCACGCATTTTGATAATAAAATTCAATGATTTGCAAGCGTTGCTCGTTAGTAAGTCTATTCATGATGAAATGTCAAAGCATACTGAGCATCATTCTCTTTGACACCATGTCTGAAATCCCACGTGATCTGTCAAATACTAATGCATGAAAATCCTAACCTCAAAAAAATCACTCTTTAAAACAATTTCACAATGAGAATGCGTTGTTCATTCGTGTAGCGCTCCATTTTTACTAACCTCGTACCTTCTACTAACAAACGATAACATTTGTTCAAATGTCAAACAATGACACTTCGAATGTTGCCAGATTTAAAAATTGCGTTCTTCTTGGGACACCCTTTACTTCTTAACTTCAAACTTTTTTATTATTGAATCGTTTAATTATTTGTCAAAAAAGAGGACCGCAGGCGACAATTTATTAATAATTATAATTTTTTTTAAATAATTTTTCTTATTTTTGTAGTATAATTTTGAAACCTCTAACGAGCGGTCGACATGTATGTAAAATAAATAGATTTCATAGTTTCGTTCCTAAGGAAATTATATAGTTCAAAAATACATTTTTAGATTTTCTGAATTGGTGAGGATGAGGGATGGTACGAATTTTGAATTTTTCTAAATCTCAGCAATATTATTTTTAATTAAAATTAATATAGGGTCCGCCAAATAACTTTTTTTTTGAAAATGCTATAAAAAACTACTGAATATTTTCTCAAATTTTTTTTTTTTTTGAAAGTACAACCCTTCCTGTTAATAATGGAAATAATTTCATTCAAATGGCTGCCTCGGGCACCCCACAAATAACAGTCCAGCGGTTGAATAGTTGAAAAAAAACGTTAGATGGCGGACACTATATATGTATTATTAGTTAATTTAAAGGAACTTTAAATGTTTCCTTTTGTAAAGAAATTTACTGAATTAGTTTATATGCGAATTAGTATTCGGTTTACGAGAAAATCTTAAACGCTATATTAAAACCTATAATATTTTTAATTCATAGTCTATTTCGAAATGATCCATTGTATTCTGACAACTCAGTTTAATTTTGTTGAATAATAGCGTGGGGAAGGTGCTGTGTGGTTCGGCCTAAAGTAGTTTTTTATTTTTTCCGCATTACGTTTTTGCTAGAATCGATTGTCATGGAAAAAATGTTCAAAAAATCCTAACCCTAATGAAAACTCATTGGTGTTTATGGTGTGAAAATGCATGTTTCTTTAATGCTACCTTTACAAATCGAATCCCCGCACAACGTATCATTCTATGGAATGAATAAATCAAAAACTTGTCAATAATTTCAAAAGACTTTTCTATTGAAAATCTTAATCCTTCCAATTAAGCTCATTTTAGTTCATGTCGATGTCAAATGTATAGTGTTCGAATGGAATTATCTGTAATCCAAGCCAAACACCATACATACGAGCACAATAAAGAGGATGGGGGAGAGCCCTCAAAAAAAAAAAAAAAAAACAATGTCATGCCATCATTTCCAAAAAAATTCAACAATCATGTTAAACAAATGACAGAATTGGAACATGAACAGAATTGTCTGTAGCTCCCGGTCGAGGGCGATGATGATGACCATCATCATCATTGTCACTATCATCAGCACACCAGCATAACCGGCGGCAAACAATCACCAAATATAATTAAAACACAAAGAAAAACAAACAAGCGCTGTACAACACCATCACCGCCACCACCATCAGTTGTGCTGATTGTAGCGCAACCAAATAGTGCAGCCCAACACACACACACACCACAGCAAATTCAAATAAAGTTTATTAAACAGATGTCAATAAATTACGGCGATGTTTCTTCTTTTATTATTATTTATTTATTTTTTCTGCTGCCTTCCTTGTATTTCTTTTGTTTGCTTTTTCACTCGGCATTCCTCCGCGCCATGCAAACATAGTAGTTGCCATATTCAAACACATCCAACGACGTCGTCGTCACCCTTATGGAGGAGGTTACCTCCATTTATGGCACTTTCGAATATAACCACCCATCCACCTTTCCATTGTGTGAGAAAATGACAAAAAAGGAAGAAAAAAATCAATTTTCTTTTTCAGGAAAAACTACTCTAGAATTACATAAAACATTACATTTTGGGTGGAGGTGGCGGTGGCTTTAGCCACCGACATCGACATCCACATCATCATCTTCACTAACACCATTATCGTAGTCACAGTCATCACCATCACCAAACGCCGTCGCTGTTGTCGTTCAGGAACCTGTACCTGTATTTAACTATTATCTTTACATTTGTATTTCCTACTTTGTCAGGGCGCGTTGAATGGACGGATGAATGGATAGACGCTTGCTTGGTTGGTTGTTTGGTTGGTTGGATGGATGTATTTAGACAGGCAATGTGTACCCGCATTACGTATTCCTATTCTGATGGTTACCCATATTCTACCGACATACTCGTACACTCGGTTACACGTACTCGAAACACTCACATAATCTTCCCAAATCATCATCATCATCGTATGCATACACACACGCGTACTCCTCGTACAGTGCTAGCCACAAGAAGGTGGCGTCACGTCGTGTTATCGACTTCATACTAATTGTTATTCCAATTAGATAATTCGACGGTGGTAAACGTTTTATTGGAGATACTCTGCTTGAGGGCGTATCATCGTACTCCCTGCTGATCGCAACATTTGATAATGTATTTTTAATACATTTTACCAAAGGATTGACTTCATAGGGATTTTTTAAAATATTTTTACTATTCGACTTTGGATATTCTTTGTATTTTGAAATGTTTTTAATATTCGATTTAAAAATGGTGTGAAGATAAATTCGTAAGTTAAATACGTCCCACACCCAAGACACACACCAATTTAGCTTGTGGAACGCATTTAAAAAAAAATATTTTTTTAATACAAACACTTAAAATAATAAAAATAAAAGGAATTATGTAATTATTTTTTAACAATGTTTTCCGTTCCAATTATTTGAATGCGAATTAATCGAATCAGTCAAAAGTCCAAAAACTATACAAAATAGGACATTTTAGCCCATGTATTGTTGTGACATTAAAGAGCCGATATCTCGAAAACTATAATATATGAATCGGGTATTCCAAAGGCAATTATTTTGGCCCTTGCTAAGGAGAATATTTGCCAAAAAAGAGTTGGTCCAAATTTCGTTTGAGATCGGAGATATATAGCTATTAAGACATCGGGTGTAATTGTCCGATATCTCGAAAACTAGAATACATGAATCGGGTATTCTAAAGGCAATTATTTAGCCCTTGGTAGAGAGAATATTTGCCAAAAAATAGTTGGTCCATATTCCGTTTGAGATCGGAGATATATAGCTATTAAGATATCGGGTGTATATATATAGAATTTTTATTGCCCGATATCTCGAAAACTAAAATACATGAATCGGGTATTCTAAAGGCAATTATTTAGCCCTTGGTAAGTAGAATATTTTCCAAAAAAGAGTTGGTCCAAATTCCGTTTGAGATCGGAGATATATAGCTATTAAGATATCGGGGGTATATATATAGAATTTTGATTGTCCGATATCTCGAAAACTAGAATATATGAATCGGGTATTCCAAAGGCAATTAGTTAGCCCTTGGTAAGTAGAATATTTTCCAAAAAAGAGTGGGTCCAAATTCCGTTTGAGATCGGAGATATAAAACTATTAAGATATCGGATGTTTATATATAGAATTTTGATTGTCCGATATCTCGAAAACTAGAATACATGAATCGGGTATTATAAAGGCAATTATTTAGCCCTTGGTAAGGAGAATATTTTCCAACTGGGGTGTTGTCCTGACTTTTTTGGATCTATATTTTATGGATGCAAATTGTTTATGCAAACTTATTTACAAATGGCAAAGTGCCATTAATTACTTGCCTCCACACTAATATAATCATGATTTCTGGGCCTTAGCATCCCAAACAGAAGGCTTCACAGCGATTTTTCAACCAAATACCCGTACTATTTAAGTAAATGATTTTTGCAAACGAATGAGGACCACTACTCATCTTTCGAATATCAATCAAAATAATCAAATTGAAAAAAAAATGAGCCAAAAAATGGGATGGTGGGGTGAGTGTAAGTGGGTGCTCATCGGGGTCAAAGTTGAGGAAAAGGGATAAAAATATACAAAAAGCCCAAAGACTGCCTTGGAGTCGCCTCCAGAGGGTTAAATGTCGTAAATGTTAGATGTTGGAAAGACCAAATTAATGGTCTAATTAATTTTCTAAATATATTTTTTTTATAATTTTTGCGGTACTGGCGAATGTATGACCGATATTTCCAACTCCTGCTTTTTCTCTGAACATATCTACCTTCTATCTTCAACCCTAAGTTGAACCTTTGTTTTTATTTTTTTATGACAGCAAGGCCCAAAACTATCACATTAATTTTTCCCTCCCTAACATTTTTTTCCGAACACACCCCTTTCCACACTCCTTAATGGGACTCCCATACAAAAACTCATCGCTCTAACTGCCCCAAGGGGAGTCAAATGTTTAGCAGAGATACAAGCCGACCGATTTTAAGCCGACATGCGGAGGAGAGTTCTAACTCAGTCCAATCTTACTACCAAAATAGACAATTCACAAACAATTGCAAAAGAAAATATAACTGTCGACATAGACAAGCTACTACTGTGAAATATATGGATCTTTCTTTGAATTTGGAAGTGGGATACCAAAAAGATGACGTAAAGATGGTATTTTGATTTGAAGGTCGCATTTATATAAGTCAATTCCAGTATGGCCATGTGTTCCTATAAAAACAATAAACAACAGCTCCTCCATTGTGCTTCTTTAGTGTGTCAAAGTAGGTAGAACTTTAAGTTTTTTTTTTGAGGATTATGATATTCAAGATGTCTGGTCAAATATGCCTCACAAGAAAAGATGTAATTGCAAAAATATTTATTAAATTCGTCCATATTATAAGTTTTGGTAATAATATTTGGTTTTGTGTAGCGCCGCCGCCGATAATTATGGGTTGGCTTGTAACTCTGATGTTTAGCTAACCCCAATATTTCTTCAGTCCCAATATTTTCTCTGAACATACGAACACTCTGTCATCAACGCTTTAAGGTACTCCCATAAATTTTTTATATTTTTTTATGGAAGAAAGGCCCAAAACTAGCCCAGGTCACCCCTAGAGGGGAGACATGTAAGACTAATCCCTATTAGTTTTCCTTCTCCAATATTTTGCCTAAACATACCTACCCCTTTCATCACTCCCTAAAACAAGGTATAAACGCATATAAAAGTCCAAGAAATTAGTAGGTAATGGACAAATTATTTTTTTTGGCTCGGACGCGACATTCGCACGCCAAAAACAAGAAAGAAACTGAAAAAGTCGATTAGACTTTTTAGTGTTTTAAAGCGCTTAAAGAAATTTTTATATATATCGTCAGGATTTAGTACAAATTAGTACAAAATTATAAACAATTTTTACATTGAAACGAAGGCTACAAAAAACAGAAGTACATTTGAAGCTCCTATAGAAAAATACAAAGTTCAGCGATTTTTTGAGAACTTTTTAAATTTATGTGCGAAAGATTACGTCACGTAAGTGACCACCATTTTCAGCCGCGCAAAGGTGAGCTCTTCCAAGAGCATTGCCCATGACACGAATCAGAGTATCTGACAGCGAATATTCTCCTTCAGCTGTTCATGGGTTCTGGATTTATTGATATACACCATCTCTTTTAAATATCCCCAAAGGAAATAAACAGGTGCTTTTAAATCCGGCGAACGGACCAGCCAATTGAATGCTGAATTTTTCGAAATTAGTCGTTCAAAATAAAATTCTATGATTTTGGTTCGTGGGATAACGTTGTAACTTTCCATAATTAATGTCCCAAAATTTATTTTACAAGTCCTAAAAAGAAAAAGGGGGAAACATTTCAATTATAAAAGTTATTAGTTTTTCAAATCCATACCCGACTTTTGCCGCACCCTGTACTTTGTTCGTTGATTTATCAAATATGAGAAATATCTCTTTTTTTTAATTATGTACAGCCGAAATACGGACGACGAGAATGGATCTGATGAAAGGTCATCTACAAGGCCTCCTACCGAAGATCTTCTGAAGCCCTGCAACCAACCATAGCCCTTCCAGAAAGTCCAAAAATAAGGATTTTCTAGAATGACCAAAATATAAAAATATGATGAATCAACGACCAGCCTATTTTTTAAATTTCTTTTTTGAATATTAATTTTCAATTAAAATCTTTCAACATTTTTATGTGCCTCGGTTGAAATTTTCACCCATGATCAAGAAGTTTATACGACTCTTTGATTAAGCGAACACGTTCACCGCTGCCTTCTTTTGGTAGGCCACCTAGCATGTCACTCGAAAGAAGGGAAGTAGGAATGAGCAACAGAATTTAGTTATGCGTTTACAACAAAAAAGTGTGTAGAAAATACCAATCGTTGAATCGAACATCTTCCGAGCAGCAAGGCTTTACGAGAAAGACAAGCAAGCACGAGTAGTGCACCTTTCTCAAGCAGTCAGGAATAAGTATAGGATTTCTAACTGCTGATAGATTATGCCTTCTTAGAGAAGCGAGGTTAGAATGTGCGCCGGAATGCTTATTTTCAGAAGGCATACAGAAATGTGTTTCGGATCCGAAGAAGAAGGTCTTCCAAGAGAAGGCCTTTCAAAATTTCCCGCTGGGATGGTTGATTCTCTCGCAAGGCCTTTACGAGTAGTGGACCTTTCTCAAGCAGTCAGGAATGAGTATAGGATTTCTAACTGCTGATGATTAGGCCTTCTTAGAGAAGCGAGGTTGGAATGTGCGCCGGAATGCCTTTTTTCAGAAGGCATACAGAAATGTGTTTCGGATCCGAAGAAGAAGGTCTTCCAAGAGGAGGCCTTCCAAAATTTCCCGCTGGGATGATTGTAAGATGGTAATTTGTGATTTGTTACTTCGAGCGATTGTTTTTGACTGACACTTTTCTAATGTGTTTGTAGTTCTCGTTCGTTTGAGTAAATTATTAACTTAAAGAGTTCGGGTATTTGATTGAAGTATGTTTTCATGTAAAATTACTACCAAATTTCTACTAAATTTTGAAATAAGAAAGCGTTACTTAAAATGTTTGATACTGAAGCATACTAAAATTGAGTCTGAGAAATGTACTCAATCTAAGTACATTTATAGTTAAAATGAGTAAATAAAACTCATTTTGAAAAAAATTTACTTGATTTGAGTATGAACGTACTACATTCAAGTAAAAGTAAACTTAAATTGAGTAAAGACATACTGTGGGTGCCAAACAGATACCAATTTTCTTAATTTTAGTACATTTTTACATGAATTTAGTACCATTTTTTCTGAGTGTATGATTGGGGATTTGTTCTTAGAATGGAATACATTTTTTGAAATAAGTTGGAATATGGATTTAACTCAGATTTAGGAATACTATATTTCAGAGTGTAGTCAAACATTTGCCAAAACCTTTCGAGGAGCGTAGTGTTAAGAACGGCCTAGCCATTAGAACGTTCCTTCGGAAGGCACTATTCTCTTCACGAAAAAGTTTTTCATTTAACGAATATATTTCCTACAACGATATGTGACACTTCAATTTCAATAGCATATGTACATTTACATGTGCAAATGTCTATAGACGCATTACATACATACATATGTACTTAGGTATATTTACATATACATACATACACACATGCATAATATGTACACATGTATTTATATGAAGATGTTATACAATGAACACATGTGTGTATGTCTATATATGTACAAATATGTATGTAAGTACGTTTGTAGTGTTTTGTTGTCGTTACCAACACCACCATCACCACCGCCGCTGTTATTGTTGTTGCTGGATATTGACTATAAATTTATTCATTTCCGGTAAGCAAAATGTATTATTTCACTTTTACACCCCATAACAAATTTATTCAAGTTTTTTCCAGCACTTTTTTACTTTTTTGAAATGCAAACTAGCAAAACTTGTTAAAATTGTTTTGCAAAGTTCTAACAAAGAGAAGAGGATAGCTGAGAAGTTTTGTTAGACGAAAGAAATAATTAGTTTTACCTTTTCAAAGAAGGGAGAGAAACACAGATTGAAATGCCGTCATCAAATTATAAATTCCATGTAGACTGGTTATCATAATTACACTATGCAAAAAAGAAGAAAATTATAATTTTCGTCGTAGAGGTACCTTTAATATTTGTACTGTCATTTTAGATATATTTGTCCGATCGCACCCGCTTTTATGTTCTCGTAAAGGTAATTGTAATTGTGATGTCAACAAATTTTGCGTATTACACTTTCACATAGAAACAGTGGGTTAAGAACAGCCTCCAAAAATTTGGGAAACAATTGGTACGAAAAAAAAATCATAAAAATACAAAAAAAAAGTCAGAAAAAAAGTATTTTCTTTTATTTTTTAATAGCTAACATTGTAAGGCAAAAACAAAAACAGGGAGTATCAATAACTTCTACAATTATCCATGATTTGTTTTACATTCAAACATGGTGTTGTGCGTTAGAATGTTGGCTATAAAAAATAAAAAGTATTTTTTTTTTACTTTTTTCTATTTTCTATGATTTTTTTCGTGCCAGCAAAAATATTTTTTTTCGAAAAAAAAAAAAATAATAATTTTTTCCCAAAATTTTTAAGGACTGTTCATTTGTAGCCATTATGAGTACCTTTAATTCGATATATAACGACCTTTCTGTAGAAATAAGGGAATTTGAAAAAATCCCTTTTACAAAGATTTTTTCTGAATTGTATTTCTACATTTATCCATAGACTTTATTTAAATAGGATTTGCTTTCTTCTTTAAGATTTCAGCTATATTATGTTATCTAAATTGTAAAAAGATTTTTCGGGCTATTTAAAAAATAAAGAAATATGTTTTGAAAAAAATATTTTGCGTCTACAGGGAGTATCAATAATTTCTACAATTATCCATGATTTGTTTTACATTCAAACATGGTGTTTTGCGTTAGAATGTTGGCTATAAAAAATAAAAAAATATTTTTTTCCGACTTTTTTTCTATTTTTTATGATTTTTTTTTGTGCCAGAAAAAATGGATTTTTTTTCAAAAAAATAATTGTTTCCCAAATTTTTGAAGACTGTTCATTTGTAATAATAATTGTTAATTCGATATATAACCGGTGTTGTCGGTCTTATATTTCCAAAATGAGAGTACAAATATTAAAGGTACCTTCGCCGAAAATTGGAATTTTAGTAAAGAAATAAAAAAACATTGTTTTTTGCTATCAATTTGCTATTATTTTGAATGAATTTAAAAATAAATTTAAAAATAAAGCAAATTATTTTTCTGACTTTTTTTTTCTATTTTTTATGATTTTCTCGTGCAATTAAAAATAAAAAAATATTTTTTCCGACTTTTTTCTCAAATTTTTTAAGACTGTTTGAAAACCACTGTTTCTCTGTGAAAGTGTAATTCGCAATATTTTTAGCCATCATGAGTACCTTTAATTTAACATATAATCGCGTGCTATCGGACTTATATTTCCAAAATCAAATATTTAAGGTACCTTTGCCGAAAATTAGAATTTTAGTAAAAAATACCATACATTTTTTAATATCGTTTTCGAGTTTATAAAGCCAAAATACCTCAGAAAATGTTATTCATCATGACCCTTCGACAAAATTGTTGTTGCATAGTTGGCTATTAAAAAAAATAAAACAAAATATTTTTTCCTATTTTTTATGATTTTTTTTCGTGCCATTAAAAATAGATTTTTTTTTGAAAAACAAAAAATTGGTTCCCAAATTTTTGAAGACTGTTCCTATACCACTGTTTCTATTAGTATATTTCCAAAATGAGAGTACAAATATTTAAGTTATTTAATTAAAAAATAAAAAAAAAAAACAAAATTTTTTTACATATTTTTGCCTGTGTTGGCTTTTAAAAATAAAAAAATTCTGTCTTTTTTCTACTTTTTATGGTGTTTTTTATGCCTGCAGAAGTAGATTTTTTTACTTCTGCAGGCATGAAAAAAAGTAATTTTTCCCAAATTTTTGAAGACTGTCCATAAAACACTATTTCTATTTGAAATTGTAATTCGCAATTTTTGTAGCCTTTATGGGTATCTTTAATTCGAGCTTATATTTCCAAAGTGAGAGTACAAATATCATTCACCAAAAATTGGAATTTTAGTAAAAAATAAAAAATACCATAATCCTATTGATTTAGAACATACACTCTCCTACTACTATTTATCCATAGATTTTTAAATACAAACATTTTTTTGCATTAGAATGTTGACTACTAAAAATAAAACATTTTTTTCTATTTTTTATGATTTTCTTCGTGTCAGCAAACGTATTTAACAAAAAAAAAGAAAATTTCCCATATGAACATTGTTTTTTGCGCTTTTACAAATAAAACAAAACACATATTTATTTCGAACTTTTTTAATTTTTTGTGATGAAAAAAATATAATTTTTGAGACTGTTCCTACACCTTTGTTTCTGTTTGAAGGTGTAATTCGCAATTTTTGTAGTCATCATTAGTACCTTTCATTTAACATATAACCGTGAGTTATATGACTTATATTTCCAAAATGAAAGTACAAATATTTAAGGTATCTTCGCCAAAGATTGGAATTTTAATAAAAAAATACCAAAACATTTGTACATAAAATTTTTTTTTTGCTTAGAATGTTGGCTATTAAAAAATAAAACAAAATATTTTTTATTTTTTTTTTTAGGAACTTTTTCAGGCCAGATTTAAAAATAAATAAATAAATAATTTAGTCCCAAATTTTTGAAGACTGTTCCTAAACACCTGTTTCTATGTGAAAGTGTAATTCGCAATATTTGTAGCCTTTAATTTAACACTTATATTTCCAAAATGAGAGTATAAAATTTTTAAGGTACCTTCGCCGAAATTGGAATTTTAGTAAAAAATTAAAAAAAAATCCAGTAAAAAATTTTTGTTGCTTAGTGTCGATAGACTGTGACATATTTTCTTTTGTGGTCGACAACGAACATTTCGCCTCAGTTAACGAACGCGACTAACTTATATACATTACCTAATTAGACCACGTTATCGTGTGCATAAAAACGCTGTGACTCAGTTACCCAGTGGAATATGATTTTGATATGATGAGTCTCAGTCAACGACCTGAACTTTTTTCGCCACTTATAGATTATTTCTCACTTCAGTGCTGTGCGGTGCGGTGATGATGAATTACTCACACAAATTCCAAACCACAACTCAACTTAACTCCATGCCATGCCATGGAAATTCTATTCATCAGCACATTCTAACCGATCCATTCATACTCTCTGGGGTTTGTGTGTTGTCTGCCTGTTCATATCAATTCTTGGCTTTTATTTTCGAATATTTCACAATTCTATAAACACAATTCAAATTCAAATATCGATAATTTTCGAAATATTTTATTTAGATTTGTGGCTTTTGTTTACAAGTCATGCCATGCAATCACTTGTGTGTAATACAGACACAAAAAATTCTTATTAAAAATGTTATTATTTATTGTTGCATATCTATCTACCTATGTTCATGTGGAATGAAGTACATTTGTTTACATACTCCTATTTAACATACTTTCGTACATATGTATGTATGTATGTTTGTCGAAATGTAAGTGTATGCTTACACAAGTATTCATGCTTGTCTTTTCATACTTATCGCCTAGCTATTTTAGATGCATCAAATTGCAACGATATACAACGATACACGTTACACGATACGAGTAACCGAGTTCCAACAATCTTCTGGTCTGGTTAACCAAAGTTTAAATAAAATCAAATTAGCATTTTATTGCCATTGAATGAATGTGTTGAAATTACTTCGATGCAGTCAATTGGAATTTCCAATTAAAAACTAATTTGCGGTGGACGAGGGAGGAGGTGGCAACACAAAGAAAGAGAGAGTTGTCATATGAAATTCAAAAGGGAAGAAAATCTTTTTTGAAATTAAGTCCAACTCCCAAAAGTTGCACCAATCAAATCATGAAACAAGTCAAATAGTACTTTTAAGTGTAAAATGGGAAAATATGGATAAAAAAGATGAATCATGCAAATAGTTGTTTACATTCCTTTCTCGATTTCTCGGATTTTTCGAAACTAGTAATGTGAAGTGTAAAATGGATAAGGAGGGATAAAAATAGTTCCAACCTAAAGGCTGAAGATGAACTCATGCAATTATTAGTTTACATTCCTGACGAGCCGAACGGACCGAAAGGGGATAAAAATGGTACCAATGGACAGTAATAAAGAATTTCGGTGTTTACATCCCGAATAATAAGATATCTTTCGATATTCGTACTTTTAGTATAGACAAAATCATTCATCTGACATGTAGATGCGTAAAATAAATGGTTTTCTCGAAAAAAGTACTTTAAGTGTAAAATGGGAAAAGAGGGATAAAAATAGTACCAACCAAACGTCTGAAGATGAACTCATGCAATTAGTAGGTTACATTCTTCTGACGAGCAACATTAAGGAGTTTTTCGAAAATTTTACTTTTAAGGAAAAAAGACGGACCGAAGGGGATAAAAATGGTACCAATCAAGTTTACATCGCGAATAATAAGATATCTTTCGATATTCGTACTTTTAGGGTGCAAATGGGGCGAAAGGGATAAAATTAGTACCGACAAAATGAGAGTGTCACCTGACATTTAGACGCGTAAAATAAATGGTTTTCTCGAAAAAAGTTATTTCCAATGTAGAATGGGAAAAGAGGGATAAAAATAGTACCAGTCAGACGTCTGAAGATGAACTCATGCAAATTGTTGTTTACATTCCTCTGAAGCGCAATATCAATACATTTTTCAAAAATTTTACTTTTAAGGAAAAAACGGACCGAAAGGGGATAAAAATGGTACCAATAAAGTGAATGCGGCAATAATAAAGAATTTCGGCGTTTACATCGCGAATAATAAGATATCTTTTAGGGTGCAAATGGGCGAAAGGGATAAAATTAGTACCGACAAAATGAGTGCACCTAGAATCACAAAATTAGGTGTGTTGCACATTCACCTGACATTTAGATGCGTAAAATAAATGGTTTTCTCGAAAAAAGTTATTTCCAATGTAGAATGGGAAAAGAGGGATAAAAATAGTACCAACCAAACGTCTGAAAATGAACTCATGCAAATTGTTGTTTACATTCCTCTGAAGCGCAACATCAATACATTTTTCAAAAATTGTACTTTTAAGGAAAAAACTGACCGAAAGGGGATAAAAATGGTACCAATAATAAAGAATTTCGGCGTTTACATCGCGAATAATAAGATATCTTTCGATATTTGTACTTTTTGGGGTGAAAATGGGGCGAAAGGGATAAATTTAGTACCGACAAAATGACTGCACCTAGAAACATAAAATTACACTCATCTGACTGCATAGACACGTAAAATAAATGGATTTCTCGAGAACATTAAAATAAAGGACTTTTTCGAAATTTGTACTTTTGGGGGATAAAAATTGTACCAACCAGAATCATGAAATTCGATGTGTACATTCTTGTGACCCTTTAGACACTCAACATAAGGATTTTTTCGAAAATTTTACTTTTAGATGATAAACGGGGCAAAAGGGGCACCTCACAGAAGCATCTGGAATATGAAATTCGGAGTAGGCGTCTCTTTGGCTGCATTCACGCGAAAAACAAGAAATCTTTCGAATTTCGTACTTCTAAGGTGATAATGGGAAAAAGAGATCAAATTGCTAACAACCAAATGATTCAAAAGGGAATAAAAATGGAGCCAACCACACAGATGCATCTGGAATATGAAATTCGGGTAGGCGTCTCTTTGGCTGCATTGACACTAAAACAAGAGATCTTTCGAATTTCGTAATGGGGGATAAAGCGATAAATTGGTACCAACCAAATGGTTCCAGCTAGAATCATGAAATACATCATGAATGTGCACATTCCTCTGACATTGTGGAGACGCTCAACATAAGACATATTTCGCAATTTGTACTTTTACTGGAAAATGGGGGCGAAAGGGATAAAAATGGTATCAATGATACGGTTGCAGCTAGAATTTTTAAATTCGGTGAAAAACAAGAGATCTTTCGATTTTCATACTTTTAGATGAATATGGGAAAAAGGGATAAAAACGGTACCCACATGCCTGCTCCTATAATCATACAATTCGTCGTTGTGTACATTATTCTAACTGTGCAGAAGCGTAGCTTAAAGGCACTTTTCGAAAATTGTACTTTTAGGGGGGAGAATGAAGCGAAAGGGATAAAAATGGTGCAACAAAAATACTTTTAGTTCATTAAAAAATAAAATTAATGAAAAATTACTAGATTTGCCTTTTTGGCAAAATATAGTCAAAATCCCAATGTGGGGAAAATTTGTTCCAAAATTTGAAATTTTTACTAAAATGTACGCAATACCTTTATTTGCCGTTTTTATTTGTTTTGATGAATTTTACGACGCGTATTGGACCTCAAATTCGTAAAATTTTGAGAGCTCTTAACTAAAATGACAAAAATTGGTTGATAATAAACTAATACCTCTGAAAACTTTACGAAATCGAGGTCCAAAAAAGAAAATACCTATAATTCATCAAAACAAAATAATGATGAAAATATACTTGAGATGAATTTTTTGCCAACATATATATAGTGGAATTCCCAAAGTGGGGAAAATATGTTCCAAAATTTGGGATTTTTACTAAAATTGTCGCAATGCCGTTTTTATCTGTTTTGATGAATTTTAGTTGTTGTATGGGACCTCTAATTCCAAAAATTTTTGGGAGGTATTAACTGAAATGACAAAGATTGCTTGATTCTGAACTAATATCTCTCAGAACTTTACAAAAAAGATACTTAAAATTCATCAAAACACAAAAAATACTTTATATGGCTTTTTGCCAAAGTATAGTGGAATTCCCAAAGTGGGAAAAATTTGTTCCAAATTTTGGGATTTTTACTAAAATGTTCGCAATACCTTTATTTACCGTTTTTATTTATTTATTTAATATCTCTCAGAACTTTACGAAAAACATACTTAAGATTCATCAAAACACAAAAAATACTAGATATGGCTTTTTGCCAAAGTATAGTGGAATTCCCAAAGTGGGAAAAATTTGTTCCAAATTTTGGGATTTTTACTTTTATACCTTTATTTACCGTTTTTATCTGTATTAATGCATTTTATGTATTTAATTGGATCTCAAATTCGTAAAATATTGAGAGATGTGAACTGGAATAACAAAGATTAGTTGATAATAAACTGATATCAAAACTTTACGAATTTGAGATGCAACAAAGAAATATAAATGTATCAAGACAAATAAAAATGACGAAAAAATACTACATTTGCCTTTTTGGCAAAATACAGTCAAATTCCAAAAGAGGGGAAATATGTTGCAAAATTTGGGATTTTTACTAAAATGCTTGCAATACCTATATTTACCATTTTTATCTGTTTTGATGAATTTTAAGTGGACCCCAAATTCGTAATATTTTGAGATGTGAACTGGAGTGACAATGATACCTTACGAGTTTTTAAAAAAGTCGTCACACTTGAACCGGATGAAACTATAGGCGAAATGCAGTTACTAGGCGTTTTTAGTTTTTCATTTCCTCATCCCGTTGCCCCTTCACCGGACTATAAAGTTCCAAAGGATACAATTTTTCAAAAAATTATTTTATATACTTGTTCGCATTCTATGATAACGGTATTAGTGTCAAATTAAAGGGCAGAATATCTATTAAAATTACTTCAGATATGATGCTTCTATCTGTATTCGTTCAGCATGAACGTCTTTTGCAAGTTTACCCCTTAGTTTTTCTAATTTATTCATATCTGGCTTCTTAAGAGACAACATTTTAAATGTTGAAATTAATGCTTGAAATTTAAAGTATTTTTAATACAAATTTTCTTCTTTGATTTGACATTTATATCGGTGTCATAGCACAGTACAACATTTTTCAGTTCGTTGATTGCCAACTCAATTCTGAGAACAGTATGTGAAATTATACCCAAAAAGAATAATTTCTGCATCATTCGTTTTGTCTTCTTACCTGCCGAATTATTTTTAATATCGATTTGAAGTTAGTACTATCGTATAGGGGAATTTATCACGTTTTAGGCCCTGTTGTTTGACATAGCTCGACAGCCACTAGCCCGATTTAGTTGAAATAAATTTTAATTACAAAATTAAAATTAAGAATTACAATTCCCTTAATCTGTTCATATATTGTTTTCCTATACAAGCAACAGTTTCCAAGTTAAAAATAAGTTTCCAATAAAAAATGAAGAAATTTTTTTTTTTAAATTCATAAAAAATACAAAACGGAAATAAGTTTCAAGTGTAGTTACTTTTTCGCAAAGTCACATAACCTATGAGCAAAATGAGACAAAGATCATTAAAATCGATGCACTCGTTTCGCTTTTATTCGCAATTGAGTAAAGGTATGAATTTCAAAAAAATAAAATAAAAATAAAAATTAAAAAATTATCATGCAAAAAAAAATTAATTTATAAAAACTTTATGAAAATAAAATAATATGCAATTAATACGCAATTATAATATGCATAAAAACAAAATTCAGAACATTTTTTAAATTATTGGCAATATCCATGCTTGCAGAAGTTGACGCTTGTGGTTTTGATGATCTTGTTTTCTTCGTAGGTTGTTCATATTCATGGTCTGAGTCTGTATCGTCATCCGAGATACACATACTATTCAAGGGCGTGTTTCTTTCACGGTGTCCACCAATTTCAATGTCTTCATCTTCGGTGCTTTCTTCAAACTGCATAATTGTGGAACTCCACCAACAAACCTCCGCAAGCAATGCATCCAATTTTTTGCTTTTGAACCGCTTTTCAATTGGCATGGTCACCTGGTGGAACCTCTCTCCTTGTTCGTCTGATTCCTGAGGTGATTGTGCCAAAAAGGTATCGAGGTGGTGGTGCAAGAAATGCAATTTCAGCGTCATGGATGCACCGATTTTTTCAAAATAATACAGCAACCTGTCCACTCGTTGCTGTATCTCTTCTCGCTGGACACGGTTCATTCCTAGAACGCCTTCCTATTACTTCTTTCAATGCGTTCCATGCATGTTGGTGGTCGTGATGCTCTGAAAGCATATTTGTGAAAGAATCACTTTTGATCAATTTCCGAATATCAGGTCCGTTCAGAATACCTGTTTTAATTACATAAGAAAAACCTAAGAAAAAAATTATTGGTAATGCGAATGTATACAAATGAACAAATTTAGATATGACAATATTTAAATATAGAGTACGATACGTACCGTTTTTAATTTTCTCATCACTGAGTTTCGGAAAGATGGATTTCAAACAGTCAAAGGCGCCTTTAACTTTTTTGACCACCACTTCAACGAATTTCCCAGCTATTCCCAGTTTCATGTGTAGCGGTGGCAACAAAATATCATGCAGGTCCTTTATCATAGGTTCATTGCGTAATTTTAATTGTTTGTTGAGCTTGTTTGTTCGCACCCTATAGGGTGCGAATAAGTATTGAAAATAATTGAATTTTGAATTTGAAGTTTATCCTTTGGAACTTTGTAATCCTTTTAAGGGGCAACAGGATGAAACTAAAAAAACTGAAAATGAAAAACTAAAAACGCCAACTAACTCTATTTCACCTATAGTTTCAGATGTACATCATTTGGTTCAAGTATAATATGGACTGTCGGACAGTGCAATCAACTGAGTTACATTCTTAAGTGCGCGTAAGTCAAGATTTTTGGAAATTTCACAAACAGGTATTTCCCAGGTATTTCTACTTCAGTTTCCTTTGTCGTACTGTTCGACACTTCGAATTTGTTTTTTTACTAGACTGTTTCACACTCATAATACCCAAAATTGTTCTATGAAACTCCAAACTACTAGACTTGTCTATCGTACTGCCACAATGCCCCAAAAAATGTTGTACATTTTCATTTACATAAATTTATTTACATTTCGATCAAATTTTATCTCATCAAATTCTTTAAATATTTGTTGGAAATCATTCCAACCAAAGTCTAAGAATTTGAAATAGTCTTACTCATCGAAAGTCTCTTTACATTTGGTTGGAAGTAGGAGGGGATTTGGTTTCCTTTTCACTTTTCTCACAAAAAAGGGGCCAACAACACGGGATACCATTAAATCAGTAATTCAACTCAAAATCATTCAATTGTGAGCTCGCTTTTGTGTAGTCAAATGTTTGGAATTAAATCCAATTTGACATTATGTCATATTTCGAAAGCATATAAAAAGTATTTGTATGTTTGTGTGGTTCCTATATATATATCCTCTTTTTTATATAAATTGGTTCCGTATTAACAACATCAAATGACTGATTCAATAATACCATTTAAAGGCCATACCAAATGTCATTGCAATACATTTCACAAAAGATCTGTCAACATAAGTACAAAGTACACAGGAGAGACACAGTGGGCGCAAATGAAAATAAATTTTGTCAACAAAACAAAAATTAAAAAAAACTGTGTTTTTTAAGGACTATAATTTCTACATTTATTCGTAGATTTTTTAAATGTTTGTCTGTTAAAATAAAACGCATTTAAAAATTTACAAAATTTTAAACAAAATAAAAATAATAATAAAATTTTTTAAAAAAGGACCATAACTTCTACATTTATTCATAGATTTTTTCAAATAGGTGCTGTTTGCCTTTTGAAAATATATCGCATTTGAAAATTTGCAAAAAATAACATATTCTCTCTACACATAGAGTCACTGATGAGTTATCCCCACACTGGATATGAAATACGTATATATCTGAAGTGTATGTAGTTATGTGTGGTTCTAATCCTTTCCATTAACAAAACGAAATTTCCTTCGAATGTATTATATTTGTAATAAAAATATAAAAAAAATACATACAGTGGTTATTCGATCTGATTTTTTGTTGTTGAAGAGTGTTATTAGCTATAATTCATTTTATGGATTTACTTATTCTACCTCTTCCATGTATGCATAAACGTTTATTCATTCATTCCCCTGAGATATTCGTATCATGAATTGATCTCCTCCTTAAAACTAAAAATTTCTGTCGTAATATTTTTCCCACCCACTGTAATGTGTGAAATCATAGCTGAGTTTTCTTTGTACGTATGTGAAAAGTATACGGCGGAGGTATCAGAAGAACGTTTTTTCCGTTTTTTTTTTTAACAAATTTAGGTTTTTTGTGCTGTGGTGGTTTCAACTCATTCGTTGTGCTGCTGCTGTTGCTCGACGTTCTAGTTGTGTCGTATGTTCGGACTTATTCATGGTTTTTGGTGTATTTTCGTTTCATATGTGGCAGCATGGGGTTGGGGTGATGGGGATGTATGACTAATACATGTTTTGCGGTTGAAATTTTCTTATACTCGAGCGTATGCTGTCTACATTTTGTATGTTAGTGTGTTCCAGCAAAGTGTGCGAACACAAAGTAGGCGAATCTTTTAAAATTACAGCGTATACTTTGATTTGTAGTCTACATCGAACAAAAACCATGACCTAAAATCAAAGTCAATTTCATCCTTAAATTAGCAACTCAAGTTTGTTTTGTATTCAAAGATAATTTCTTTAAAAGATAAAAATGCTTAATTCATTATTTTTTATGTAGAAACAATTGTTATGTAAATAACACAAAGCAACAAAAAATGAAAAAAAATTGTCGAAGTCGAAACAGATATTTTTTGTGTGGAGCAGACATGTTCTTATTTACAATGATAACCACCACCTTATTCTCAAAAAGGAGTGAGACTATTTTTCTGTGTGGAAACTTTCTCTTGCTGATTTTTTCTCATATAGAACAGGTATGATGCGCTACATGTTTACATACAAATAAGTAGTGGATACTTCTAGTCTCACACTATGCAACAAAAAAAAAATTGTGTGTCCAAGCAGACAAAATATTGTTTTTTGTGCATTGAGGCATGCTGACTCATAAAATCAACAACAATTTTTATTTCCACCTCCAGGATGGGGGTATACTAACTTTGTCATTCCGTTTGTAACAACTTGAAATATTGACCGGAGACCCTATAAAGTATATATATTTTTGATCGTCATAAAATTCTAAGACGATCTAGCCATGTCCGTCCGTCCGTCTGTTGAAAGCACGCTATCATCTAAGCGAAAGGAGCTAGGAGGTCCCAATTTTGCATAAATACGTCTTATAGTCGTAGATCGGTTGGGATTGAAACTGGGCGAAATCGGCCCAAAGGGAAAAAAATTCCCTTACAAGGACTGAAAAAAATCATAATAACCCCTAATATTTTAGATTATTTAAGCATATTTTTTCAATATGTCTGCTTGCACTTACTTGATATTAGGTATGCACATTCTCCCCCGATAACAAAAACGTGCACCATAAAGTGATTTTTATTCGTAGGGGGTGAAATGGGGCAAAAAGGGATAAAAATGGTACATATCAAACGACAACAGCTAGAAACACGAAATTCGCTGTGTACATTCCTCTAATTGAGTAGGTACATAATATGAAATTATTTTTTTCCAAATTCGTACTTTTAAGGGATAAAATGGGAGTAGAAGGATAAAAATGGTACCAACCAACGGGCTGCACCTAGAATAATGAAATTCGGTGTTTACATTCCTCTGATTGCGTAGACACGTAAAATAGAAGGATTTTTCGAAATTCGTACTTTTTGGGGTTCAAATGGAAAAAGGGGATAAAAATAGTACCAACCAAATATTCACAGCTAGAGTCGTGAAATTCGGTGTATACTCTCCTCTGATTGCATAGACACGTAAAATAAACGGATTTTCCGAAATTCGTACTTTTTGGGGTTAAAATAGAAAAGGGGATAAAAATAGTACCAGCCAAATGGCCGCAGCTAGAGTCATGAAATTCGGAGTATACATTCCTCTGACTGCGTAGACACAAAAAATATTTTTTTCCAAATTCTTACTTTCAAGGGATACAATGGGTACAGAGGGATAAAAATAGTACCAATTAAACGGCTACAGATAGAATGATGAAATTCGAAGTGTACATCCATCTTATTGCGTGGACACGTAAAATAAAGAGATTATAGAATATTATATTTACTTATAAAATTATTTTTTCAATATTTGTATTTGTTTTGGTTTGGTTATATTGAAAAATATCTATATATATATATATATTCCTGTAATATTACTGCACTTCTACGAAAATCGACAGCCTCTATGAAATTCAATCCATGGTGGAGGGTATATAAAGTTCGGTCAGTCGAACTTAACGCCGTTTTTACTTGTTTTTAATTTCTTTTTACTAAAAATAAAATTTTCGTCATAGAACCTTTAATATTTGTACTCTCATTTTGGATATATTGGCCCGATTTCATTCACCTATTAAAGGCAATTGTGATGTCTACAAATTTAGCGAACTGCACTTTCTAACAGAAAGAGTGGTTTAGGAACAGTCTTCAAAAATTTGGGAAAAAATATTTTTTTTTCCCAAAAAATCTTTTTTCTGGCACGAAAAAAGTAGAAAAAGTAAGAAAAAAGAATTTTCTTTCATTTCTTAATGATGTACAAGTTATGATACTCTTTGTAGACACAAAAGGATTTTTTAGACAAATCATGATATTTTATTATTTTTAAAAATTACAACCAACCAACATTATTTCGAAGGGTCATATATAATATTTTCTGATGTATTTTGGATTTCTAATTTCGAAAACGATATTAAAAAAATATGGTAATTTTTTTAATTATAATAAAAAATTCCAATATTTATACTCTAATTTTGGAAACATAAGTCCGATAACACCCGTTTATACGTTAAATTAAATGTACTCATGATGGCTACATATACTGCAAATTACACTTTCACATAGAAATAGTGGTTTAGGAACAGCCTTCAAAAATTTGGGGAAAAAAATATTTTTTTTTTCGGAAAAAAAAAAATATTTTTGCTGGCACGATAAAGATATACAAATTAGAAAAAAGACGGAAAAAGATATATTGTTTTATTGTTAATAGCTAATATTCTAACGCAAAAAACACAATTTTTATATGTAAAAATTCTTTGGAAAAATGTATAAGTTTTTTAAATTTTTGTTTAAATAGCGCAAAAAACCCATTTGCTAATTATATAATAACAAAATATTTTATTTCAGTTTGTAATAGCTGGATATATATCTTAACGAAGAAAACAAGGCTTAGTTAACGAAATTCTATGGATAAATGTGGAAGTTATGGTCTTTCTAGTAGAAGTACATGCCGTCTTCACATTTGACTAATTCCCTTACTTTTACATAAGGGTCATAACTTCTACATTTATTCATAGATTTTCTTCAAAAATACATTGTTTTCTTCGTTAAGATACCAGCATTACAAACTAAGACAATATATCGATTTGTAATTGGACTTTTTGTGCTTTAAAAAACGATTTAAAAAAATATTTTGCGTCTACATTTATCCATAGATTTTTTTACACATAAACTTTTTTGTGTTAGAATAGTAGCTATAAAAAATTAAAGAAGGTACTTTCTTCCTACCTTCTGTCTATTTTTTTTTATGATTTTTTCGTGACAGAAAAATTAGATTTTTCAAAAAAAAAAAATCCAAAATTTTTGGAGGCTGTTCCTCATCCACTGTTTCTATATGAACGTTTAATTCACAACATTTGTACACATCATAATTACCTTTAATTGAATATATAGGTGGGTACGACAGGGCCAATATGTCCAAAATGAGCGTAAAAATATTAAAGGTACCTACGACGAAAATATAAATTTTATATGATTTTTGAATATAATACATTTGAATTTCAGCTATTCGATCAAGTAATTTCTTCTTAAGAATGAAATTTTTGTTTTGGTAATGGAAAGGAGGAGAACCACACTCAACCTTACACATATTAGACCAAATCATCAGTGATCCTTCTGTATGAAGTGCTTTTAATTTTTGAAAAAAAAAAAAATAATATCCATACATTTTTGTGTGTGTTGATTTTTTTAATCAACGCTTCAATGAGCACAAAAAATATTATTTCAGTTTGGACCCAATTTTTTTTTCTTTTTTTGCTGACTCAATTTTTGAGAAAATTATTTCAAACTCTTTTTACAAAAAATTACTGTTGTGGAGTCAATTTCCATTTGATGTCCATCATGTATTTTTGGAAAAATATTGATTGCAGCTAGTTCATTATAAACAATACTCCCACGAAATACAAATAAGTTTTCAAAAAATTACTACAAACATCTAATAATTCGACCAATAAGTTATTCTAAGACAAGAATCAAAATTCATAAGTTTATAAGTTATTCTAAGACAAGAATCAAATTTATTTAAACACAGAAAACGATATATTTTAAAAATCATCATTAAAAAATCCCAGCTTTATTTCCGTGAGGCGACTGGAATTTTTTTTATTTGTATAGACCACGAGCCAGTCTAAGGTATTTGCGAGCTTTAGTCTTGCATGAATCACAGATTCGTGGAGTTCGTTTATATCGCTCTTGGACCATCCTAATATTCATAGATATATTTAGTTCCACACTTTCAATCTATGCATCATCATACGTAGCAGAACATATATACACGTGTGTGTGATGTAATAGCACTGCTACTCGAATCAAAAAAATCTAATTGTAAAATCTAATTGTACTAAGATCTAGATTTAAATGGGGAACTTAAAATTCCCCATGAATGATAAACCTAGAGCAGTGACCATGGGCATCACTTCTCTAAATTTTTCATTTTTTTCTTTCTAACATACATTTTTTCTTTCTAACAATGTGGTCCCGCTTAACGCAAGTAGTATAAATATTGACAGTTGTGATAACCGAGACAATATTTTTTCAGGCTAAAGTTGCAGTTTTTATTCATTAACGTCCAAAGAAAACTGTTGTTCAGATGTCTGGCATTAAAAAGGTGTACTCAAATGGGGGCAGAGAGCGGAAACGTTCAGTTCTACCATTTATAATATGAATTAAAATAAAAAAATAGTACTAAACTGAAGTACATATAGTGAGAGCCAGACATGTTTGTGTTGATATTAGCATGGCCAACTTCCGGCTACTACAGCTTTGTATTCAAGATTTCGAGAGAAAAATTAAAATTTCCTAAATCTGAGCTGTTGCGATAATTGAGGAATTATCGAAGGTCGCGTTCATCGAGGTCGAACTGTATTTTCAACTCATTGACGGACAGGTCTTCTGCAAACATTTAGGAATAAACAACTACTTTGTTTATGGCTAATCTCCTTGTTCTTGTTGTGCGTTCGAAGACCTACTGCTACTTTCTTGCTCAACTGTATATACACGTCCATATATATGTACACATGTTTGTATGTTTGTCTACTACACATGTACATATTCACATCAAGATTTGTTATAATTGGGTTGAAAAATACAGACACAAACACGGACGACATAGAAAATAAATCTATGGCAAAAAAAAAAAGTGGACAACTACACAACAAATTATACACTCGTGCGTACCTCTACTCGTCGGCGGCGACGTCGACGTCGTGTCGTTGTCGCCCGTATAGAAAACATTTTCATAGAATAGAATTAACAACGTCATCATTATACTCATTATACACTGAAACACTCCTCCTCCTTTGACACACACTCACGCACACGCACACACAACTGTTCACCCAGAATCAATGATGTTTTTTTATTGCATGAGTCGCCCATAATTTGTATATGGGGCATACTCTCGCGCATTTTCATACATATATGGGTATGTGTGACAGAGAGTGCTAGAGAGAGAGGAGGAGGAGGAGTAAGTGTGTTTAGCGGTATATCTCTGTGACACATTTCTATTTTATTTTCTAGTATGTTGTTGCAGTTTTTTGCTGTTGTTGGTTGTTCATTACAATTATTTGTTGTGTTATTATAAACATTATTTTAAGTGTCGATGCCATTTTTATATAGCCAGTCAGAAAGAGGTTGAGTGAGAGAGTGAGAGCTCTCTTTAGCAGAACGACCCGCCATAGAATGAAAGTGGATCACATTTGCCGATGTTGTTGTTGGTGTTGCGCCTACTGTTTTGTTAGTGTAATGTCTGAAGTGGACTTTTTCGCATTTGGCCGTTGTTTTATTGTTGTCCGCTTCATTTGACAAACAGGCTAATGCCATTGAAACTAAATAAACATGATTTTTTAAATTTACATATCAATGGCTCAATTTAGAAAGGGTGTAACTCGATTTTTCATTACTTGAGAAAACTTCATAATTAATTTTCAATAATAAAAACAAACACAAATTTAATATAATGAAACTAATTTTTTGGACTTTACAATACACCATCCGATAGTCCATATTACACTTGAAACGGTTGATATACGTCTGAAACTAGAGGCGAATCGGAGTTAATTGGCGTTTTAAAAAAAATTTCAAATGATACAATTTTTCAAAAATTATTTTAAGTAAAAGTAAAATATGAAAAAGGGGAAAAATTGAAGTGGAATATCGAACAAATGCAATCAAGTGACTTAGTCTTTTTCGCGAGACTGTGTATGGCTAGTAAGTGGCGTTTGTTGCCGTTTTGTTGTTGAACAAGAACAATAACAACAACTACTACCGGTACCACTACCACTACACAATTGTAAACCTGTCGAGAGCTCTAGTGGGTCTTAGCTGTGATTATTCATTTATGTAGGTACATACTTATATACGTACGTACGTATGATTGGATGTGTTATTTATTTAAACCAAGTTATTACTACTACCACTATTTTATTTTCTTGCTATAAAAATAATAGCAACATTTATAACTGGATGAGTGTCGAATAACACACAAATGCACTTAGCCTTACTCTGTTTTCCATTGAAATTGTAATTTTATTTATGTATGTATGTATGTCGTCGACATTTTACTTACTTCCAGCTACCAACCAACACGACCAAAAAAATGAAGTCCAAAGAATTATATATTTTTGTTATAGGATTTCACCATGCATTTAATGGGGTTAATGGCAGGCTTATTGTTCTGCGTGGAGGTGATTTAAGAGTTTTTTGTTAATTTTTTTTTTTGAATTGGAAAATGTTTTGGGCTTGAAGTGTTATCCTGGCAAACATATTTCCAAAAAACAATATCATATTCACAGTGAAAACTAGCAGATTGTCTAAGCAAAACATTTTCAGAAAATTGAGATACAATAGGAATTTATGATTGATATCCCGAAGGAAAATGACAATCAGACGTTAGGAAGAAATACTAACACGCAATTGAAGGGCACCATTCAGGGCATAAAAAACCCTAGAAATTATACAAAAAAGATCGAGACATAGATGCCAAACCAAAAAACTGTATTCCCCATTTTCAAAAAAAAAAAAAAATATATGAAATTGGTGACCTTAAGGTGGATCGAAATTTTTGAAATTTTTTATGTGGTAAAAAATAAATCGGGTCAAAATAGGAGAAGTTTTAGCGGATTTCAAAAAAATGTTTTAAACACTAAAATGGTAAAAACCAATCTATATTTGTAATTTCAACTGCAGTCATGTATTTCCCGATTTTCAAAAAAAAATATGAAATTGTTGACCTTAAGGTGGATCGAAATTTTTTATCTGGTAAAAAACAAATCGGGTCAGAATAGGAGATGTTTTAGCGGATTTCATAAGAAATGTTTTAAACACTAAAATCGTAAAAAACCGACCTATTTTGTGGCGACGCAAACGAAGGATTTATTTTAGACGGGAATATCCACATTTTTTGGAGGCCAGCTGAAAACAAATTGTTGTGAGAATTTCTATTAAATATTTGTAATTTCAACTGCAGTCACGTTTAGAGCAAGTAACAAGAACTCCATCGTGACGCTCCTACTGCTACTTTTATCTGTTAATAAAAATAAGATAAATATTTATAATAATATTTAAATATTAATAAAAATAAAATTATTTAAAAATTCGAAGAGTTACTTTAGGGTGATTCCATTGGAACGGGTGTGACACTTTTCCTTGAATATGTTTAAATATCTCCCATCCCAGCAAAAACTCTCATTTCCAAGTAATGTGGAGAATAAGGCAAAACCAAAAACCTTCACTACTTATTTTTCGGATCCGTTTCTAATTATTTTTATAAAGGGATTGCAAAAAATAAGTACGCACGCTTACAAAAAGTTGACAAATAAGTACTTCCACGCACGCTTACGAAAAGTTAATAAATAAGTACTTCTAAACGAGTTGTAAAATAAATGGCCTCAGGAAGATACAAAATAAGTCATTATTGATAACTAAAGTATACATTACCGACATCTCTTCATGAATTTAGACAATTTAGGATATTTAAATTGTAACGGGCGTGACATTTTGACGAAAATCCTGTTACGACGCCAGCCTATATCTGGAAAAGGAAATGATCACGCCTTTTGTTGTCATCATTTTTTTTTTTTGAAATATAATCAAATATATGTATTATGAGGAGTATAAACATTACGAATGTTTATCCGTGTTTTCTTAAATTATAGATTGATTTTGAAATTTTGTCTAAAAAAAGGGCCACTTTACGTGGAATCACCCTTTATTAATTATAAGGGAATTAAGAAAGTTTAAAAAATATAGTCTTTAGATTTGATATTATTACACCGTGCGACAAGTTTACATTTTTTCCATTGGACCCGAGCAAGACCATATATATATTGTATGTCGAAAAACTGTGTACTCAGTTTTCCATTTGCTGATCTTTTCTCCTATTTACAGGACTTTTAATTCCCAAAGGATACATATGTTTTAATAATTTATTTTCGTACTTTTGCGAGTCATGTAAAGACGATATATCCGTTAAAAATACTTCAAATTTCATGGCTCTATCTTTATTAGTTTAGCATTACCAAAATGTCCCCCTTAGTTTATTCAGTTATTCATGTTTTACTTTTGAAGGGGAAACAGTTTTTAAAGCTAAACTAATACAGACTGAGCCATGAAATTCTGAGTATTATTAAGATATATTTATCTTTCATTTGATACGTATTTGTATGTCTCGCAAAAGTATGAAAATAAATTATTATAATAACTACATCCTTTGGAGTTCTGTAAAAAGGAGAAAAGATCACCAAACGAAAAGCTAAGTACCCAGTTTTTCTACATACGACATCTAGTTGCATGAGTATATGGTCTTGTTCAGGTCCAAAAAATATTGTCGCACGGTGTTATCTGTTAATAAAAAATATGTAAAAAATTGAAGATGTTTTTTTTGTTTATTAAAAAATAAAAAGAAATTAAAAAAAATATTTATTTTTTAATTTGATATTTTTATATTAAATTGGAAGTAATATGCTTAAAATTTGCCAACAAAAATAAAATCCTATCTTCTACCAGAAAAAAGTTATGAATTTTTTAAAATTACCTTATGAAAAAATTCCTAATTGTCCATCCACCCTAGTGTCTGTAATTTCATATCTTTGAAAATTGAGAAATGTAGTTTTATTTCCCTTATTCAGGAGTACACATTTGCAAACTTTCATTAAAATTGGAGAACCTAAGAAAAATTGCTGTTCCATTTCACAAGGAACAGACAATTACTCATATAATTCAATGGATTTCCTGATTTTGTTTTGCTTTTTCAAGATAAGGTGTTATTCATGAAAACCACACAATTGATCGATGATCGATGTTTTGGTATAACCTCCATATAAATGTCTGTCAGTCGGTTTGATTGATTGTTTTCCTCTCTTATTAGATAACAAAGTTAAGTAATATCACTCAATCGAAGCCTTTCAATTTGGTAATTACGATCAAAATAAGATAACAATAAAAAAGATATATTTTCCCCTTTTTATGTCATCGACCTCTATGTACTTTACACAGACAATTTGGTCGACCTTGTCTGTGAAGTTATTTTGTTTTTGTTTCTTAATAAAGTTAGCAATAAAAAATATATTCTCAGATTTTTTTTCAATTTTTATCATTTTTTTTCGAAAAATTATTTTCTTTTTCAAAAATGTTTTTTTTTTTTTTGAAAAATGTATTTTTTTTTTCAAAAAAGAATTTTTTTTTCAAAAAATGTATTTTTTTTTTTCAAAAAATTTATTTTTTTTTTTCAAAAAATGTATTTTTTTTCGAAAAATGTTTTTTTTTTTTTTTCGAAAAATGTATTTTTTTTTCGAAAAAACTATTTTTTTTTCGAAAAAACTATTTTTTTTTTCGAAAAATGTATTTTTTTTCGATTTTTTTTTGAAAAATGTATTTTTTTGAAAATGTATTTTTTTTTGAAAATGTATTTTTTTTGAAAATGTATTTTTTTTTTAATATTTTTTTTTCTCAAAACTAATTTTTTTTTCTCAAAATTAATTTTTTTTTCTCAAAATTAATTTTTTTTTTCTCAAAACTAATTTTCTCAAAATTAAATTTTTTTCGCAAATTTTTGGAGGCTCTTCCTAAACCCCTGTTTCTATATGAAAAATAGTAATTGGACATACAATTTTTTTTCTGTTGCATAGTGTATTTTATATAACGTATGATTGATATCACTAGTCAACAGTCAAAATGTACTCGGGATGCGATAATTTTTTCTGTGTAGATAACCTTGACATGAGCTCGAAAAACGCAATAAAATTTTTTTTTTTCGTTTGGTTTTTTTTTTATTATTTTTTTTTTAAATTTTAAAAATTTTTTTTTTGGTTAATTTGTTTCGTCCGGCATAACTCGGGAACCACTAGCCCGATTTAATTGAATTAAATTTTAAAAAATTTAAAATTACAATTCCCTTAATCTGTTCATATATTGTTTTCCTATACAAGCAACAGTTTCCAAGTTAAAAATGAATATATAAAGGAAAAAACTTATTTTTTGCCTAAAAATTTAAAATTTTTTTTTTTAAAAAATCCATAAAAAATCCAAAATGAAAAAAAATGTCAAATCTTATTACTTTTACGTAAAGTCACATAACCTATGAGCAAAATGAGACAAAGATCATGAAAATCGATGCAAGCGTTTCGCTTTTATTCGCAATTGAGTAAAAGTATGAATTTCAAAAATTTAAAAAATTTTTTTTTGGTTAATTTGTTTCGTCCGGCATAACTCGGGAACCACTAGCCCGATTTAATTGAATTAAATTTTAAAAAATTTAAAATTACAATTCCCTTAATCTGTTCATATATTGTTTTCCTATACAAGCAACAGTTTCCAAGTTAAAAATGAATATATAAAGGAAAAAACTTATTTTTTGCCTAAAAATTTAAAATTTTTTTTTTTTAAAAAATCCATAAAAAATCCAAAATGAAAAAAAATGTCAAATCTTATTACTTTTACGTAAAGTCACATAACCTATGAGCAAAATGAGACAAAGATCATGAAAATCGATGCACGCGTTTCGCTTTTATTCGCAATTGAGTAAAGGTATGAATTTCAAAAATTTGCTCGACATATGCACAACTTTGTCTATGGTAAGGTTTTTTCTTTTTTATTGATTCTCAGAATTAACAAAACGGAATAAACAAAGGGTTATTTAATTTTTATGATTGCGTAAGCAAAGTAATAAACGCTAATAAATGTGCGTGAACAATTAAAAGGAAAAAAGGAAAGGGGACTTTTTTAATTATTTGGGTTTTCCGTTGGCTACCTGTATGATTTTTTTACAGAAATGCAACCCACATTTAAGGGTGGTCATTATTCGGAAAATTTAAGACTCACACATGGTGAAACAGGTATGTAGCCACCGTAAAAAAATATACACCCATTTATAAGTACCTGTCAGTAAAATACTAAACAATACACAGTATAAATAGGTCTTCATTGATCGATTTTACTCATTCAACAAGTGTCGACGAACGCGATAGTTAAAATGAGCAAACGTTCGCGAGGATTTGAATGCAATACCAATCCAAGTAATTTTTGTTACATGTGCGGAGAATACGTTTCTGAAAAAACAAGCGTTGTTTTCACCTAAATTGAGAGATTCATTTAAAGAGAGCTTCAATTTAAAGGTCTCAAACATAGATGAGCGGTGGACACCAAGTGCTCTATGTCCAAGGTGCTACGTACAGCTAGCTGACTCAAGGTAAGTGTAGATTACGAAATTCAAGAACATATATAACTTATTATTGAAATTCTTTCAGACGACAGCCGAGAATCATCATGCCAATGCTTTGGAGAGCTCCGCTTTGCCATATAACAGATTGCTACTTCTGTCTTAGCAAAAAAACAGGCGTGGGAAAAAATATACGATGGACTTACGCTGCTGTTTCAACAGTGAATTTTCCAGTGCCATTTTGCGAAGAACCAGTGGACCCGCAACCGTCCGTTTCGTTTAATGAGGCGATACATCCAACATCAGATCCGGAGACAGTAGAAACCACATCAGAATGCGAGTCAACATATACATTGCATGGAGGTCAACGCTTATGTTCCCAAGCAGAACTGAACGATTGGGTTAGAGAATTGAAACTCTCCAAGGAAGATGCAGAGTTGCATGCATCGCGCATGCAACAGTTCGGTTTCTTGGCTCCTGGTGTGGTGACAACAATCTACAGGAAGCGTCATGAACCATACGCAAGGTACTACACAAAAAAAGACAACATCTGTTTTTGTAAGGACATTCCCGGATTATTTGGTGAACTCGGGTACTCTTAAAAAACTTCGTGAAAGCTATCAAAAAAGATGGCGAAGCGTTCGCCTATTTAAAAACCATTTTTCCTCACCTTTCATCGGCAAAGATTAAGGAAGGCGTTTTCGACGGTCCGCAAATTAAAAAGTTGTTGCAAGACCAACAGTTTGAGCACATTTTATCACCAAATGAAGCTGCAGCTTGGAACTCATTTCGGCAAATTGTTTCCGGATTTCTTGGAAACAACAAAAGCTCAAATTACAGAGAGATCGTCGAACAACTACTCCAAAATTATAAAAAAATTAGAGCAAATATGTCGCTTAAGATACATTTTCTACACTCGCACTTGGACTTCTTTCCGGACAACCTGGGCGTTGTGAGTGACGAGCATGGTGAGCGTTTTCATCAGCAAATGAAAGAAATTGAGCACCGATACCAAGGATTTTGGAACGAAGCTATGATGGGGGACTATATCTGGTTCCTGAAAAGAGAAACAGACCCACAACAATATAAAAGAAAGACAAAAGCACATAATTATTTTTAATTTGAAGGTTTTTATTTTTGTGTTTAGATATTTTTTTTTTAAACTTTTTTATAATTAATTAATGTTGATATCCTTAGGATAATTTCTTGTACATATATCGAATTGTTTTTTAATTTAAAGTCATATATTTTTGTCACCCAAAAATTTTAATTTTTTTTGTAATAAAAAAGAAAAAACCTTACCATAGACAAAGTTGTGCATATGTCGAGCAAATTTTTGAAATTCATACCTTTACTCAATTGCGAATAAAAGCGAAACGCGTGCATCGATTTTCATGATCTTTGTCTCATTTTGCTCATAGGTTATGTGACTTTACGTAAAAGTAATAAGATTTGACATTTTTTTTCATTTTGGATTTTTTATGGATTTTTAAAAAAAAAAATTTTAAATTTTTAGGCAAAAAATAAGTTTTTTCCTTTATATATTCATTTTTAACGTGGAAACTGTTGCTTGTATAGGAAAACAATATATGAACAGATTAAGGGAATTGTAATTTTAAATTTTTTAAAATTTAATTCAATTAAATCGGGCTAGTGGTTCCCGAGTTATGCCGGACGAAACAAATTAACCAAAAAAAAATTTTTTAAATTTTTGAAATTCATACCTTTACTCAATTGCGAATAAAAGCGAAACGCGTGCATCGATTTTCATGATCTTTGTCTCATTTTGCTCATAGGTTATGTGACTTTACGTAAAAGTAATAAGATTTGACATTTTTTTTCATTTTGGATTTTTTATGGATTTTTAAAAAAAAAAAATTTTAAATTTTTAGGCAAAAAATAAGTTTTTTCCTTTATATATTCATTTTTAACTTGGAAACTGTTGCTTGTATAGGAAAACAATATATGAACAGATTAAGGGAATTGTAATTTTAAATTTTTTAAAATTTAATTCAATTAAATCGGGCTAGTGGTTCCCGAGTTATGCCGGACGAAACAAATTAACCAAAAAAAAATTTTTAAAATTTAAAAAAAAAATAATAAAAAAAAAACCAAACGAAAAAAAAATTTTTTATTGCGTTTTTCGAGCTCATGTCAAGGTTATCTACACAGAAAAAATTATCGCATCCCGAGTACATGAAATTTTTTTCAATTTGTTGACTAGTGTATTCAATAAAATGATGATAACACTCATACGCCAAGGTGGTCAAAGAAAATCAATCTTGATCCATCAAAAAAAATAAAACATGATGGAGAAGTGGTTAAACATGGGTTCTACTGATGAAATGACGATATGGAAGTACTTTGCACTTTTGGACGAATCATGTATGATTCAACATAAGGACTCTCATCACTACATTCGAATGGGTGCTTAGAAGCACTGAGTGGGTTCAGAAATCCTTCTTGACGCTAATACCGTTATCATAGGGTGCGAACAAGTTTATAAAATAATTTTTTGAAAAGTTGTAGTCCTTTGAAAGGATGAGGAACTGAGATACTAAAAACGCCAAGTAACCCGATTTGGCCAATAGTTTCATACGTATATCTGCCGGTTGAAGTGTAACGACTTTTTTAAAAATTAAATTATTATTATAGTGACACTCATACATCAAGGTGTACAATCATTTTTCTATAGGATGTTTGACAATTAAGTCCCTGAAATATAGGAAAATAGGAAAAACCATCATTCTTGGTTTTATTTTACACTTGGAATATCCAATCCTTTAAAAATAAGTGCAATTTTTACGACTTTTTTCTCGTCTATTACTTTTTCTTATCTAGCGTATGATTAATTTACAACACTCATACGTCAAGGTGAGCAAACAATTTCTAGCTTGAACATTTTCGAAAACGAAAAAAACATTTCATAAATAATTGCAATAATTTCATGTTAAATAAACATTAGTGGTGGGGAGGTGGTGGTGGCGAAATTTAAACTTTCGTTTTCTTGGCACCGCGGCCAACACAAGTGCCTGCCTATCTAAGTATTTGCGATATATATATATATATATATATATTATATATATTTGATATACAAACAGCAACAAGTAATTAATAAACACTTTGACACCCGCTCCGGCGACCATCATAAATCAGAAATACACGCCAACAACCGGCCCCCAATGGGAGGCCCCCTCCCACTCCTCCACACAAAGCACAAATCTCACATGTTGCAACACACAAAGCCAACATCAAAAGTATATTGCCACCGCCAATGCCACAACCACCACGACCACAGCAACTGTGGCAACCAACAGCCGATACAAACACGTTGAAAGGACAGGACACAACGAGAAGTAGAGTAGTCAAATAAACTAATGCATCACCATAACACACACAGACATACACACCGAGATAGATACGTTAGATTATCCATCATAGCCACATGTTGGTAGTGTGTGCACATTAAAGTGGGTCGGCAGTGAGGTACATAAAAGAAAAGACCGGCGTGAACAGTTTTAACTTATTTTTTTTTTCTTGCGAAAGAAATTTTTAATGGAAAGATAAGAACAACACTCAACAAGGCATACTTCGGCCACATATGTATTTCATATACTGTGTCGAGATATCTCATCAGCGGACCATCTATAAAGATTGTGTTTGTTAATGGAAAAGAGGATAACCACACTCAATTACGCACACTTCGGCCATATACATATTTCTTATCTTGTGTGGGGGTAACTCATTAGTGGCATTTCTTTAGAGAATGCTTGTATTACCATGTTGTTTCCAGACGTATATATAGTTACATTTTGCAAATTTATATATAATACGCATATGATATATACAGACCCAAAAATCTCAACACGAAGCGTTTTCTCAAAAGATGTCTTCGAATTTCTAAAATGTATCTTACATTTTTCTACCGGACTTCACTTTGAAGGCATCGTTGGCCCAAAAAAGATTTAGCTGGAATCGAAAATTGTTGAGAATCACTAAAAAGACGGCGCCGCATAGTGGCTCAGAATCAAAATCCACGTTTTTGAGTTCTGTAAAAATTGAAATTAGACAAGGACACAAGGATTATTTTATTTATTAACATTGAAAATCAGGCAATTAGAAATTGATAAAAAATTATTTTTGTTTTTATTTTTTTAAACATTCTGTAAAAAATTGAAATTAGACAAGGACCCAAGGATTATTTTGAGATATTAACATTGAAAATCGGGCAATTGGATATATTTTAGAATTTAGCCCAGAGTTGACTACTTTTTGTATTTCTCGATTTTTAGAAAAAAGTTTTTTTTTTATTTTTTTCAACATTTTTAAACATTCTGTAAAAAATTGAAATTAGACAATGGCTCAAGGATTATTTTGAGATATTAACATTGAAAATCGGGCAATTGGATATATTTTAGAATTTAGTCCAGAGTTGACTACTTTTTGTATTTCTCGATTTTTAGAAAAAAGTTTTTTTTTTATTTTTTTTTTATTTTTTTTTCAACATTTTTAAACATTCTGTAAAAAATTGAAATTAGACAATGGCTCAAGGATTATTTTGAGATATTAACATTGAAAATCGGGCAATTGAATATATTTTTGAAATTAGCCCAAAGTTGACTACTTTTCGTATTTTTGGTTTTTTAGAAAAAACTATTTTTTTGTTTCTTTTTTCCATGCTTTATATAAGGTTACTTTCTATATATGTTTGTGTGCCACAAAATTTGAAATCAATTTTTGAAAGCTTTTTTCTCAACCAATTTTGCTCAAATTTTGCACACATAATCATTTTCGATGACAATACAAGGAAATGGAAAAATTTGACCAATTGGACAAAGGGGCGTGGCACCTCCCATACGAAGTTAAAACCTATTATTGAATATTGTCAGTTCTATGACACCTAGAATGCTGAAATTTTGTGTAAGTGCATCTAGCATCAATTCGCATAGTTGTGCCAAAAATGGGCGGTATTGGAAAAGTGGGCGTGGCATCTCCCATACGAAGTTAAAACCTATTATTGAATATTGTCAGTTCTATGACACCTAGAGTGCTGAAATTTTGTGTAAGTGCATATACCATCAATGTGCATAGTTGTGCCAAAAAAGGGCGGTATTGGAAAAGTGGGCGTGGCACCTCCCATACGAAGTTAAAACCTATTATCGAATATTGTCAGTTCTATGACACCTAGAGTGCTGTAATTTTGTGTAAGTGCATCTAGCATCAATGTGCATAGTTGTGCCAAAAATGGGCGGTATTGGAAAAGTGGGCGTGGAACCTCCCATACGAAGTTAAAACCTATTATTGAATATTGTCAGTTCTATGACACCTAGAGTGCTGAAATTTTGTGTAAGTGCATATACCATCAATGTGCATAGTTGTGCCAAAAAGGGGCGGTATTGGAAAAGTGGGCGTGGCACCTCCCATACGAAGTTAAAACCTATTATCGAATATTGTCAGTTCTATGACACTTAGAGTGCTGTAATTTTGTGTAAGTGCATCTAGCATCAATGTGCATAGTTGTGCCAAAAATGGGCGGTATTGGAAAAGTGGGCGTGGCACCTCCCACACGAAGTTAAAACCTATTATTGAATATTGTCAGTTCTATGACACCTTGAATGCTGAAATTTTGTGTAAGTGCATCTAGCATCAATTCGCATAGTTGTGCCAAAAATGGGCGGTATTGGAAAAGTGGGCGTGGCATCTCCCATACGAAGTTAAAACCTATTATTGAATATTGTCAGTTCTATGACACCTAGAGTGCTGAAATTTTGTGTAAGTGCATATACCATCAATGTGCATAGTTGTGCCAAAAAGGGGCGGTATTGGAAAAGTGTGCGTGGCACCTCCCATACGAAGTTAAAACCTATTATCGAATATTGTCAGTTCTATGACACCTAGAGTGCTGTAATTTTGTGTAAGTGCATCTAGCATCAATGTGCATAGTTGTGCCAAAAATGGGCGGTATTGGAAAAGTGGGCGTGGAACCTCCCATACGAAGTTAAAACCTATTATTGAATATTGTCAGTTCTATGACACCTAGAGTGCTGAAATTTTGTGTAAGTGCATATACCATCAATGTGCATAGTTGTGCCAAAAAGGGGCGGTATTGGAAAAGTGGGCGTGGCACCTCCCATACGAAGTTAAAACCTATTATCGAATATTGTCAGTTCTATGACACCTAGAGTGCTGAAATTTTGTGTAAGTGCATCTAGCATCAATTCGCATAGTTGTGCCAAAAATGGGCGGTATTGGAAAAGTGGGCGTGGCACCTCCCATACGAAGTTAAAACCTATTATTGAATATAGTCAGTTCTATGACACCTAGAGTGCTGTAATTTTGTGTAAGTGCATCTAGCATTAATGTGCGTAGTTGTGACAAAAATGGGCGGTAATGGAAATGTGGGCGTGGCACCTCCCATACGAAGTTAAAACTTATTTTCGAATATATGCCGTTCTATGGCAGATAAAAACTGAAATTTTGCAGTAATTTTTCCTTCTACAAAAGATAACTAAAAAAGAATTTCTAGGCCCAATAGAATTCTGCTTGCATAAAGCATGGATTTGAAAAAAATTTTTTTTTTGATTTACTAGTTAATTTTCTTAAATATTCCGTAAAAAATTGAAATTAGACAAGGACCCAAGGATTTTTGAGATATTAACATTGAAAATCGGACAATTGGATATATTGCCCCAAAGTTGACTACTTTTCGTATTTTTTCGATTTTTAGAAAAAAGTAAAATTTTTATTTTTTGTTTTTATGATTTTTAAATTTTTTAAATATTCTGTAAAAAATTGAAATTTGATAAGGACTCAAGGATTATTTTGAGATATTAACATTGAAAATCGGGCAATTGGATATATTTTAGAATTTAGACCAAAGTTGACTACTTTTCGCATTTAAAAAAAAATATTTTTTATTTTCTATTTTTTTAACATTCTGTAAAATTTGAAATTAGACAAGGCTCCAAGTATTATTTTGAGATATTAATATTGAAAATCGGGCAATTGGATATATTTTAGAATTTAGTCATAAGTTGACTACTTTTCGTATTTTTCGATTTTTAGAAAAAAGTAAATTTTTTTCTTTTTTTTTTTTACATTTTACGTATTTGTTCATGATCCGCATAAAAAATTAAATTTTTTCGTACTGCAAATTTTCACATTTTGAAAATTAAAAAAATTTAATTTCTTTTATTTTTGACTTTGTCTCTTATATTTTAAGAGATTTTGGAATCGAATTTGTTTTATTAGAAATTGTGGTTGCTTAGCTTTATTGTGGCTCTAAAACTGTGCTGGTGCCAATTAAAGTTTGTTTGTAATAAATATTTAAAAAAAGTAACTTTTTTGAAAAAATGTATTCCTTTGGGCCTACATAACTTTTTCCTCTGAAAGCCTTTTAGAGATTAAAATACTTGGGTTTAGAAAGGTTGAGGGGTACCCAGTTTTTGTAGAATAACTTTTGCCTGTACGAAATTGTACCCTTAATAGATAAGATACGTTTAGTACAAAAAGTCTGATTTTTTTGTTCCAAAACGCCAATTACTCATTTTGTTTCTCTGTAGCTTTTGAAAAGTAAATAAGCAAATTTCCGTAAAACATAAGCTACATTTTTTGACAATCGCAGTTCATTTGCCGCAATTCAATGTTATTGCTCTAAAATAATACTTGCGTCCTTGTCTAATTTCAATTTTTTACAGAGATCAAAAATGTTTCCTAAGGTGTGATTTTTTAAGAGCTTGATAACTTTTTTTTTTTAAAAAAACGCATAAAATTTGCAAAATCTCATCGGTTCTTTATTTGAAACGTTAGATTGGTCCATGACATTTACTTTTTGAAGATAATTTCATTTAAATGTTGACCGCGGCTGCGTCTTAGGTGGTCCATCCGCTTAGTCCAATTTTGGCATTTCCACGTTTTTGAGTAACTGAGACCCAATTGGTGCGAACGGCGACGAATCGAAAATTGGTGGTCATCATTAACACTGGCCGATACAGCTGCGATATTTTCTTCAGTTTGCACTCTACGTAAGCGTGTTGGTGGTTTAATGTCCAACAATGTAAATTTGGTGCGAAATTTAGTCACAATAGCCCGAATAGCCGCTTCAGTGGGTCGATTAAACTGACCATAAAATGGAAGCGCGCAATGAACTTTCTTAACAGAGCACGCATTTTGATAATAAAATTCAATAATTTGCAAGCGTTGTTCGTTTGTAAGACGATTCATGATGAAATGTCAAAGCATACTGAGCATCTTTCTCTTTGACACCATGTCTGAAATCCCACGTGATCTGTCAAATACTAATGCATGAAAATCCTAACCTCAAAAAAATCACTCTTTAGAACAAAAGTTTTTGAATTTTGCCCACGATTGTGATTCACGTTCCATTCTAATATACACCATCTGCCTGCCTCACCATCGCACCATGTACATCTGGTGCAACCGCAAACTAAACTAACTTTGGGGTAACATCATCATTAGTTAGTGTTTCTTTCACTTTTTCCCACGAATCCTTTTGAGGACGAATCGATGATTCAGTGATTCAGTCTATCGTCATCGTCATCATCATCATCCTCTGTTCCTCTGCAGTACATACATACATCGGGGGAAATCTAATCATAATCATCATGAACCAGTTGTTAACTGTTGTTGACTGATGTTGCTTATTTGCCGGAAAGTTTCGTTTATTTGTTTGCCACCTCCCACCCACTGCCCCCCCCCCCCTCTGTTCTGCTTTGCACCTCATCACCCAAAACCAAATGGCAAAACTCAATTACAGGTAACATGTGTAGAAAGTTCATCTAATAAAAAATGTATCAACAGAAGATGTAGCAGTAGAAGGATACAACACACAGAGACCGCAAAGACAGACGAACAACATCAACATCATCGAACGGAAGACAGCCACGGAAAGTGAAACACTGAAGTGAAGTGAATCGAATCGAATTTCTTTTGGCACTTTGGGCGCCGCAACGCTTTAGTTACACTTTGGCTTTCAAAATCACATGTGAAACAACTTTTCCCTTCCTTTTCTTTCACTTCATCATTATTCCATCATCATCAACATTGCAACTGAGAGGATGTGTGTGTAAGGATGAAAGTTATCCTTGGCAAGAGGAAATCGATTAAATTTTGTAGAAGTCGCGCCACATTCACATATTCACGCAAAAAAATCAAAAAATTTCAGGTGAAAGTTGTTCTCTCTCTCTGAGGATTCTATGACATTGGATAGAGAGCGCCAAAAGAGCCCAGATAAATTCCTCATGACATTTAGACGTTCCATGGGAAATTAGAAAAATTGCAATTAAATTTGAAATTTCATAACAAAAAAAATTAAAAAAATTCATCGCAAGACCTGGACATTGTTGAGGCATACTGAAATCAGTACAAAAATTTTTAAGGATAAGGAACCTTTTAATATTTGTATCATAATTATAATTAATAAAAATTTATTTTAAAGATAATTACTATGATTATTAAATATGGATGGATAGTAAATTTTACACATCTTTATTGGACCTTAAAAAAGACGATACACATATGAAACTAGAGATCGTATATAGAAATACTGTGTACTCATTTCACTTCATTTATTTACCCAGTTTTCCATTTGGTGATCCCTTTTTACAGGACTTTTAAAGCACATAGATGCTTTAACAATTTATTTTCGTACTTTTGCGAGTCATTCAACATTGGTATCAAGTGGTATGAAAGAGAAGAATATCTGGTAAAAATACTTTAGATTTCATTTCATTTAAACTTTCCATTTCAAGTTTTCACTCTTAAAAAGTAAAAATTAATAAACTATTTTAGTTAAGGAGATACAACACATTCAAAATGTTCAACGAATTCCATGACATTTGGTTAAAAAAGGATGGAGATGAGAGATTTGTGGTAGATACAGCCACTATGTGTCATTTGAGGCTTAGTTAGGGAAATACAGCCGATACAAGTTTTCCGATGAATTCTGTTATATTTCGACCAAAATATAGATGGAGGGGAGTGATCACCGATGAGAGATTTAGCTTGTTTAAGCTTTTCAACGAATTCCGTGATATTTTGACTAAAATATGGATGGAGAGGAGTTATCAAGTACACACAGAAAAATAACATTCTTAAATCTCAGTAAAATCGATACTCCAATTTATTTCAACAATTTTACTCCACTTTAGTAAAAATTTTCTTTAAAGTAAGAAAATTAACTAAGTATGAGGAAAGTTTCCTTATTTCATAGTCATTACAAATAGTTAATTTACTATAAAGTAATAAATTTACTTGAAATCATTTCATTGGATCTAATAAATAATTCTTAGAATTGAGTAAATTCATACTTGTGTGGAGGAAAATTTCATAGGTTCTTAGAAAATTAAGAAATTTGTTGTATGGAAAAAATCCATTTTGGAAATTTTAACTAAAAAATATGTTTTTCTTAAAATTATGTTAATACGTTAACTTTTGAGAATTATTTCATGTTGTCATTAGTTTTGCATACTCTGAAGCAAAAACATTTATTTGAAATATTAGTTAAATTTAACTTATTTTAAGTTCACTTTTTTCCTTGTATCAAGCAACAATTTCTTCAGATTAAGTAAAAATTTACTTGTTTTAATTAAGAAATCAGCAAAATTGTCCTCAGTTTATGTGAATATTTACTTGATTTGAGGAAAAATTTACTTAGTTTTAGGAAAATTTCTGCAAAATGTTACTTAGATTTTGTAAAAAATAAGTTGGTGTGAGTAAAAATTTCTTTAGTTTTAGGAAAATTTTACTAAATTTAGTAAAAATTTACTTGGATTGGAAAATCTCATAAAAACTTTTACTTAGATTTGTAAAAATTTACTTGGTTTGAGGAAAAACTTACTGCAATTTTCTTCAGTTTGAGTAAAGATTTACTTGGTTTGAGAACAATTTAACTAGAATCAAGTTCAAAGCATGTACTACTTTCAAAGAAAAGTTTGAACTTAATATGAGGAAAAATGGCTTCAGAGCTATATGAAGTTCAATTTTCCTAAATTTTAGTTCATTTTTAACTCATTTAAGGGTTCACTTTTTTCTGAGTGCATTCCTGCTAAATATAAAAAATGTAATAAAATTTTTAAAAATAAAAATATGAACTAAATATTTAGATAATTAGTTTTTAATAAAAAAAAATAAAAATTTAAAGTTAATAAAAAATAAATGAAAAATTATAAAAAAAAATGTAAAATATAATAATATTAAAAATAAAAATATATATATTTTTTAATCAAAAAATGTTCCAGAAAATGAAAAAGAAATGTATTAATTTTTTAAAAAGAAAAATTATAAAAAAAAATAATGAAAAATAGAATTGAAAAATAAAAATATAAATTTTATAATTTTTTTTGCTTTAAACTGGGATATTGTCCTGGATAAAGATCATTTTGCCATTTTTGAAAAATAACTTTTAATTGTTTCAAAATGAAGTACATCCCTTTTATGACAACCCCATGCCAAATTCATATCCCAATTTTCCCAACTTTGGAATGGTAAGATGAGCATATTTTCACTTCTTCGGATGCTCTCTTCATAAAAGTACGGATTAGGAAAACGCATATCTACGCAGGCAGATCGATCTACACAGCAAATTCCATTATTCTTACTCCACCGTTTGTTTTATTTCTCTTTTCCTGTTTTATACCTCAAAAGGTATGGATCTTGATATCGTTTGATTGATTTTTCCTCATTTTGCTGCCAAAGTATCAATTTTGCAAAATCACTTTGTGGTGTGAGATTGGGGGTATTTTCGGACTTGGCGAGTAAAATAACTAATTAATAAAAAATATCAAAATAAAAATAAATAATTAATAATAAAATTAAAATATACGCTGAATGGTTGAATACAAATTTAAAAATATTATTTATTTATTTAAGAATTTAAAAAATATAAATAAATTAAAAAAAATTCGACAATAGTAATAAAAATAAAATAAACAATTATTATTTTTTTAAATTTAATATAAAAAACATACATATATTTATATTGTAGATGGCGACAATGTGAAAAAATATTTTTTTTTTGAGCAAAAAAATTAAATTTTTATTAACGTTTATGGTATCGCAGCTTGTTATCCCGACTTAAAGAAAAACAGCCCTAATATTAAAAAAATAAAAAAGATACAGAAAATAGAAAACAACAGATAAGAAAATTAAAAAAAAAACAATATGATTTTTAATTCTTTAAAAAATAAATATAAATCTTTAAAAAAAATCAAAATAAAAATTAACTATAATAATAATATTTAAAATATTATAATTAATTAAGAAATGGTCAAATAAAAAATATTATTTTAATAAATAATAAAAATATTATATAATAATTTAAAAATATATACATAAATTTAAAAATATCGAGTATAGTAATAATAGGCCCGTTCGATTGGGCTTACTAGCTTACAATTAAGAGACTTGATAAGGTGGCAACGTTGTTACCCTTCGGGGTTTATTAAATAGATTATAAAGAAAAATCTGGTAACACAACTAACAGAGTAGTAATCTACTTTCTTGTTATACGAGTAAATTCCATACAAAAACTAAGCTAGTAAGCCCAAGCGAACAGGCCTAATATAAAGAGTATAAAAATCAAATAAATATAAATACTTACAATACTTTAAAATGTTTAATTAATAAAAATGAAATAACGAAAAAACAAATGGTCAGTTTGAAGAAAATATGTGAATAACAACAACAAAATATAAAAGTTTTGAAAATGAATTTTGTATTTTTAACCCGAATATAATGATCACAGATTATTGTCCATTTTGTCCCAGGGGCTATATTTAAGGAGCTAAGAATTTTAAAATTTGCACCCGAATATAGTGATCACAGATTATTGTCCATTTTGTCCCAGGGGCTATATTTAAGGAGCTATGACGATTATAAGAATTTTAAAGTTTTCACCCGAATATAGTGATCACAGATTATTGTCCATTTTGTCCTAGGGGCTATATTTAAGGAGCTATGACGATTTTAAGTTTTGAAAATTAATTTTATATTTTTAATCCGAATATAGTGATCACAGATTATTGTCTATTTTGTCCCAGGGGCTATATTTAAAGAGATATGACGATTTTAAGAATATTAAAATGAATTTTATATTTTTAACCCGAATATAGTGATCACAGATTATTGTCCATTTTGTCCCAGGGGCTATATTTAAGGAGCTATGACGATTTTAAAATTTGCACCCGAATATAATGACCACAGATTATTGTCCATTTTTTTTTTCAAGAAAATATTTTTTTGAACTAAAATATATATTTTGCCTACAAACAATAATAATATAAAAATAAAATAAACAATAAAAATATTTAAAAATTAAATAAAAAACAAGGCCAGTTTGAAGGAAATGTAGAAGTTATTAATTAAAAATAAATTATTAAACAATTAAAAAATATGATTGTTTAAATTCGCCTAAGTCTAGAAAGAGGGTCATAACTGCTATAGGGTCAGCCATTTAAAATTTTTAAATAGGTTCGGCTATAAAAAAATTATTGATTATTTTTTTTCAAATTTTTAGTTTTATTGGAAAGGTTGAACTTTGTCATTTAATCATCCTTATTCTATTTGGCGTCGGCAATATCAACGGCAATTTCAAGGCAACAGCAACTCAAATCGAAGACAACATCAATTCTATGCTAATTTGGTATTCTGTAAGAGTATTACGACGCCGTTGCCTGTTTATCGAAAATGTCAATAACATACAGCACACATATCTAATGTTAGAGTCAGCTGAATCATTTTATTTCTTGTTTTTGATGAAATATATGTAAGTTATGTGCTATTTTCGTGGGAAAAAGTTTGTTTGTAAAAAAAAGTTTAAATAAAAATGTTTTTTCTATCCGATTCGGACTCATCGAGTGACGAAGAAAACAAAAAAAAATAATATTGGAAAGAAGACTGCTTAGACAGAAATCTTCCATTTTTAATTTGCCCGATGATAAGTAAGAGACATATTTGAAGTCATAATTTCCTAAGTAATCAATTTTTTATTCCTTTTTAAGATTTGAAAGTTATTTTCGGCTGAATAAACCTTCATTTAAATATGTTTTGGAAATAATAGAGCCTCATTTAAAAAAAGGGACAAGATCAACAATTGTTCCAAACACAATAAAATTGGCAGCAACATTGCGTTTTTTAGCCCAAAACATATAGTTTTTAACCAAACTATTTAACTTACCTTTTGCCATCCAGCACCAGATCTAATTGGGGGTCCATGAGAATTTACCACAGTGGCAATACTCTCCCACTGTTCATTAAAATTATTAGGAACAGTGCCCTTGTGAAATCCTCGGGCTAGTGATGGATTCTTTTCAAGCTCTTCCACTAGCTTCTCGAACTGGCGCTTATTTGTTATTTTAATTTTTTCCATTTAATTTTCTAATGAAATCAAAATTAACGTAAACAATACATTGAAGGCAACACTAGAATGGCCGACGCCAAAATCAAAGCCAATTGAAAACAACGGCGTCGTCAATTTTTCTTACAGAATACCAAACTTAATTTAACAGTCATCGAAATACGGCAATATTGCCAACGGGAATACGAAATTGAAACAAAATACAAAAAACGACGTCGTCTTCTGTTGACTACGCCAAATAGAATAAGGGCGAATAATGGATGGACTGGCTCGGCAGCACCTCATCCGATGAACCCAATTTTTCAGTACATGGTCCAATGATGCCGCTAGCCTAAAATCCACACCAAACAGTGACTCGTTGTGGGTTTTCTGAACCCCATATACGGCAATTTTGCTTTTTGACATAGCCACCGAGATGAAAATGAGCTTCATCTGAAAACACGAAAATGTACACGTAGATTTCTTACACTTTACGTTAAAGACTCACTACTTTGGAAGTAAGTTTTTAATAATTCCCAATTTTGTTGGAGCGTATAGCGTCCCAGTTAATTAATGATATTCTACCTTTCAAAGTCAAAGTAATCGGTAGTTCAAACTTAAAATGTTAAATGACCCACCCTACCTTAAAAGGATTTTCACAATAGCCATTTTGTGAATAAAAAAACGCTAACAAGGTCAACGTGTTTAAAATTGAGTACATAGCATTGTCCTGTTACTTTTATCCATATAGACAAGTCTTTGCCATGACCCATAAAAACACATTTTTGTGTTGTTGTACTATGTTGTACACAATTTTTAGATGCAGCATCTCACACAATTTATTAATAAACAAATACGTTGGTTGCTTGAGCACTCCAGTAAACAAGCCCGTACATAATGGGCTGTGAAGACTGGCGAACTGACACATAAATTTCCAAACAACAAATATTTTAATTTTGTGATGAGAGAGAAGGTTGGTCGTTCATATCTGCTAAAACGTTTTTTCTCGCCTTACATTGTCAGCTATGATGATGTTTCTGCTCAGAGACACAGACTACGGGCCAAAGTTAACAATTACATATGTCGAGAGGGATGTGGAAATTTGGGCTGTAGGCCGCCGACAATCGATTTGTTGTTGTTCTTCTTTTCGCTTATTTGGGCTTGTGCAACAACATTTCATTTTGTTCTCTTCTTCGTCTTCTTGCAGAATGTCGGTGGGCATTATTGCACAGAAATGCTATTTGAAATTTCGAACAGAAATTATTTAAATATTTTCCGTTTTTCGAAAAGTAAATATTTGCTTAATTTTTCCGTTTAAACCCCCCGCACGACGGAACAATGTTTGTTTAACTTAACTCAACTTAAATAAAATAAAGTTTCTGTTAGTTGCTGCTGTGTTGTTCAGCATTGTTGCTGCGTGTGTGCGAGTGAATGTGTATTGGGGCTGTGTTGCTGTTGTTTCGTTTATGAAATTCCATGGAATACAATTTTCATTCTATCACTCTCAGTGCCAGCAAATCCGAAACACTTTTCACAGTTTTCCTAATTTTAGTTTTGTAATATAGTTTAGAGGCAATTAAAAAGTTTGTAAAGCGTTGAAAAATGTTCAGAAATTGCAATGGACGGAGGTGGTAGGTGGTGGTGGTAATGCAGGGGGAACTCTACATTTAGGCTTGTGTAAAACATCCACCTGGCAAAGGTGTTTCTATGGAATTTCGTAATTCAAGAAATCTCCAAAAGCCGAAATAAATCTATTAACATTGACGATTAACAAAGCCAGCAAGGATTAAGAGTGATCAAGATTATTTTGTTTGAAAATAAATATTTTTTTGAAATTGTTGCTCATGTTGTTTTTCAAGAAATTTAAAGTCTTATTTTAATCTTACTTTTTTGAACAACAAATAGCCCGATGTTCTGAAAAACCTAATCATCAGCAATGAATTTAACACATAGTTATCATTGAATGGATGTTCTTCAATTTGAAAATTCAAAATTATAATTTAAAAATTCAAAATTATAATTTGAAAATTCAAAATTATAATTTGAAAATTCAAAATTATAATTTGAAAATTCAAAATTATAATTTAAAAATTCAAAATTATAATTTGAAAATTCAAAATTATAATTTGAAAATTCAAAAATATAATTTTAAAATTCAAAAATATAATTTGAAAATTGAAATTTTTATGTCCCGTTGTTGTCTTTACTTTTCCACTCAATTTTAATTTAATTTTTTTATTAAAAAATCCTATTTTAGCGGGCATTAAATTTAAGGTTATTACGAGGCCTACAAAGCATAAGTAAATTATCAAAAATACTAAAATATAAAAAAAAAATATTTAAAATGTTTAATTTATAAAATTGAAATAAAAATAATATGAAAATATTGATAGTGGTGGTGTGCAGCCAAGTAATAAATGTCACCATGCCAGTTGTAAATAAATTTTCATTCTATAAAATATAGATGCAAAATGGTCTTGAGCCAGGAGAATATCCCAGTTCAAATCAATAATAAATAAAATTCAGAAATATTTTTAGTTTTTAATAGCTAACCTTTTAACGAAGAATGTAAGGACTTGTTGAAGAAATTCTAGTAGTAACTGTAGACGTTATTCACCCCTGTCGCGAATACAATTTCCAAGGGAATGATTTATTTTTTCTTACTTTTATTTGATCATCTTTTTTCTGTTTAACATTATTATAACATTGGTCATTGTGATTTGGCCAGAACAAATTTTCAATTTGACGGATTATAATTTTGTGTCTGGACCAAATATATAAAAATATATTATTATAAGGTTCTTAAGATTAAGTAATTCTTTACTAAATTTTCTTTTGTGATCTGGCTCTGGACCACATTGAACATTTAGTGGTTCAAAAAGTCATAGACCATCCTAGGGTTTAAGTGGAAATAAATGAAAACTATTCCCTAGTTACATTCGCCAGACTAGCATACGCCTCCAGATTTATAAATATATGATACAATTGAAAAAATAATAATATTAAAAATATGTTTTTTGATAACAGAAAAAATAAAGAAAACCTAAAAATTAAAAAAAAATATTTTTCAAGAAAAAAACTATTTTTATTGAAAAAGTATACTTTTGTCGAAAAAATATATTTAAAAATATATTTGTGTTAAAAAAATGTTAAAATATATATATTATTGTGGAAAAAATTGGAGCCATAAAAATAACAATTAAAAAAATAAAATATATTAATATTTAATAATAAGACTGTTTTTCTTTAAGACTGGATAACTAAGCTGCGATAAGAAAAACCTTAATAAAAAGTTAAAATTTCACTCAATATAAAAACTTATTTTTTTAAATTATCGCCGACAGCAATATAAATGTGTGTATGAAAACAATTTTTAAAAAAATATTTTATATTAAAAATATTGGACTTAGCCTGGATAATAATTATTCAGTATAAGTAAAATTTATGGTTATCGAGGCTAAGTCCAAAAATGTCAACACAAAATAATTTTTCTGAAAATTTGTTTTGATACAAATATTTATATTGTAGTTGGCGACAATGTGAAAAAATATTTTTTTATTTTGAGCAAAACAAATAAATTTTTATTAACGTTTTTTTATCGCAGCTTGTTTTCCCGGCTTAAAGAAAAACAACCTTAATATGGCTGTTTTTCTTTAAGACTTTTTTAAAATTGTCGCCAAAAGCAATATCAATGTGTGTGTGACGACAATGTGAAAAAATATTTTTTTATTTTGAGGAAAAAAAAATAAAGTTTTTGGTATCACAGCTTGTTATCCCGACTTAAAAATCACTAATATTAAAAAAATTATACAGAAAATAGAAAACAACAGATAAGAAAATTAAAATGAAAAACAAATATGATTTTTAATTCTTTAAAAAATAAACATAAATCTTTAAAAACATCAAAATAAAAATTAACTATAAAATATTTATAATATTATAATTGATTAAGAAATGATTTAATAAAAAATATTATTTAAGAATTTAAAAAATATACGTAAACTAAAATATTTCGAATATAGTAAAAAACAGTATAAAGATAAAATAAATCTAAATACTTATAAAACTTTAAAATGTTTGATTTATAAATAAAAAATATTTAAAAATGAAATAACGAAAGAACAACTGGCCAGTTTGATGAAAATCTATAACGACATCTATTGATAGATATATTTTTAAAAATTTTTTCAACAATAAAATATTTTTTTTTAACAAAATCATATTTTTCGACACAAATAATCTTTTTAAAAAAATATACTTTTTCCAACAAAAATATACTTTTTCCAACAAAAATATATTTTTTTCAACAAAAATATATTTTTTTCAACAAAAATATATTTTTTTCAACAAAAATATATTTTTTTCAACAAAAATATATTTTTTTCAACAAAAATATATTTTTTTCAACAAAAATATATTTTTTTCAACAAAAATATATTTTTTTCAACAAAAATATATTTTTTCAACAAAAATATTAAAAAATAAAGTTAATATATATATAGAGGTTTCCCGATTTAACGAACAGGCAAAAATTCAGCAAAAAATTAAAGAAAAAGAAACAAATGATGTGGAAAATCTAGTTCAAAGAAGCAGCCTTCTATCACCTGGAAAGTATAGTATTTATAATAATGTTTTCATTGTCAAAATTCAGTAAAAATCTTATATTTCTTTAAATAATTAAATTTAGTTGGTTATTATGAGATCTGTACTAAATTATTCCTTTTATCTTACATAAATAATGATGATAATAAGTACTCGATATATAATGATATAATCAATTGTTCGTCAAATCGGGAAACCACTGCATTTTTTCAACAAAATGCAGAGTTTCAATTTTTTCAAATTCAATTTTTTTGTGAGAATCATTTCCTTAATGAGGCCGGATTTGATGTTGAAAAGTCGCTGCGAAGCCACTTGAAAAAAACTTTGACGGGGTGGAAATGATGATAGTGGTAGTCTGCAGCCAAGTAATAAATGTCACCATGCCATATGTAAATAAATTTGCATTCCATTATATATAGATGCAAAATGGTCTTGAGCCAGGACAATATCCCAGTCCAAATCAAATATTGATTACAGACCAAAAAATACAAACGAAGAAACTAAAACAAATTATAAAAAAACTTTTGTGATTCCTGGATGGAGGTGCTTCATTTTTTTGCTGGGACTTTATCCAAAAAAAAAAATGACACAGATTTAAAATATTGCTAGGGCTTTGGAACTTCTTCAACCTAAAGAATGCTCAAATCGGCACTTGAATGTTTAAAGATTTCTTAGCAGAATCAAGGTGTCCTCGCACCTCCACTTGGTCTGCGACAAATATGAGCCCTTCTTCATTTATGCCTTATGTGAGATTGTGGAAAACTCTGCTCTGCTTTGCAAGAACATCATTTTGGAAATGACTCTTATTTGTGTTACGTTGATAACTTGCCATAAAGGAAGTTTCCTTGAAGGAAACCGGAAACAACGAATCACGTACACGGGGTGACCTCACTTGATTGTATCTCGTGCGTGAGATTGTTACCAATCAATTGTCTATATGAGTATGACACAAATTGATTGCCTGCCAACCCCCACTACCCACCCAATTTCAAAAATACTTTTAAATTCACTTCAATTAGATTTAATTTGGATACTCGAAACACACTCGTATCATTTCCCCATTGCGTGTGAATTATACAAAGTGCCAACGGATTTTGAGTGATTTGGAATTGTAAGGAAGGAAATTTTGGTATTTCTAAAGTTATAAATTAAATATTATATTATTACCACCACAACAACTTTCACCACACTTTGAAGTATTAGATAAAGAATTTTTGTAAAAGAATATAAGTACAAACAAGGATATATAAAAGCAATCTCATATTCAATATGGTTCGTCCTCAGTCAAATATAATATTTGATCAATATCCTTTAAAATCTGTGACTACTCGGGAGGGTGAATTTGTCGTATAGCTAGACTTGATATCGAAAGAAAAGTCAAATCTCCATAACGCTGGAATTTAAGATTTATTTTTTTTTAATTTTAAGATTTTCTCCTAAAGTACGTGTAAAATATTTTTTGTAGAAGAATATTTCATCAGATTTGTAGTAAAAATCGGAAAACAAATTTTGAGTTTTAAAAATATAAACCTTTCAATGATGAAATTCATATTTCTTCATATTTGAAGTTGAAATTGCAACCTAGTCCTTCATGTATGTCTTGCATTGTCCCATAACAACTACTGCCACACAGTATAGGCTATATCGGTGTACTTAGCTGAGTGTGTGTGAGTGCGATAACCTGGTTTTTTTGAAAACATACAAATTTGAATGATCAATTTTCTATGTGTGCCTCCACATCAAGTTGAACTGGTAATCTCGTCCTTGATGTACATCTTGCAGTGGCCATAACAACTTCCGCCCACACATTGTAGGGTGTATCGGTGTATCCCGAGCTGAGTATGTGTGTGTGTGTTTGATAACCTTCAAAAGAAATCTGAAAAAGACTGCAAATGACATTGTCAATGTTCATTTATTCACTTTTCAAGGAAAATAAAAGTTTGTGCAGAATTGTGGAAATTATTCACTTTTTTGGGGGTCTTATAATGAAATGACAGCGAGCAGCGTTAGCAACAGCAAATGGCAGTGGCAGTGGCGGCGGCGGCAACATGTGTGCGTTGTCATTGACAATGAAGGGCAGGCAAAAAAGTTGCCCGTAACTGGTTTGGGCTAAACGAGGAGCTCCGTTTGTTCTGTTTTTCACACATAGTACGCCTGTGTTCATTTGTTTTTGGCACATACGAGGCTCGTCTGATAAAGCCTCGACGAGTACTACCTTCTTTAGCCTCAATGATGTCGCTGACGTACAAGGTCATTTTCTAAAGAAGGCTTCACTTAATGCAGTTTCTATCCCTTACATATATTTTGCTTTGGGTGTATAGAGTTTTATTCAAAAACAAAAAAGTTACGAATGATAGTATGCATTAAATATTGCTGCAAATACTGTTTGCTTTATTAGCGGAAAATATTGCATACTTTTTGGCGCTGTCGTAAATATTCAAATGTTTCTTTGAAATATATTTTTTACCAATTTGTTTTTCAACAAAAATCTATTTTTTCAACAATTCTTTTTCAGAGAACTTTTTTTTTCAACAAAAATATATTTTCCGACGAAAAATTATTTTCCATTCTCTTTTTTGGAACAAAAATTTTCGTTAAAAAATCAACAAAAATATATTTTCCAACAAAAATATTTTTTTGCGCAAGTGTGATTTAAGAAAAAAAAAATCGATTTTTTTAAGATTCCCTTATTTCTACATAAGGGTCATAAGTTATCAAAAGTTTTTTTCAACAAAAATATATTTTTTCAACAATTCTTTTTTACAAAACAAATTTCTTTCCAAAAAAATATATTTTCTTTCGCATTTACTTTTTTGAATCAAACATTTTCTTTAAAAAAATCAACAAAAATATATTTTCCAACAAAAATATTTTTTTTTGTGTTTATTGTCTTCAAGTATAATTTAAGAAAATCCATAAGGGTCACAACTTCTACATTTATTCAAAAATATTTTTCAAATATTTCTTCGAAATTATTCATTTATAATCTGATAACATATCTGACAGCATAGAAACATTTGAAAATATTTACGACAACACCAAAAAGTATGCACTATTTTCTGATGTCTTTTCTATACTCGAAAACGATATTAAACAAGTTTTTATGGTATTTTTGGTTAATTTTTTACTAAAATTCAAAATTTTATATTCATTATAGAAATATAAGACCGATAACACCCGGTTAACATTGTGTGTTTAATTACAGTTACCCAAAATGGCTACATTTATAGTAAATTACACTTTGAAAAATAAACAGTGGTTTAGAAACATTCTAAAAAAATTTGGGGATAAATTTATTTTCTTTTTTTTGAAAAAATCTACTTTTGCTGGTACAAAAAAAATCATAAAAAATAGAAACATATCGAAAAAATATTGTATTTTAATTTTAAATAGCAATTATGCTAACGCAGAAAAAACAATGTTTATATCGTTACCAAAATATAAAAAAGACAACTAATGTTTTTGCAAATCGATATTTTTGTTTATTATGACCGAAGTTGTTGTGTTTTGTTAAAATAACCAAAAATCTCGATTTGCAAAAAAAGGTTAGGTGAGTCTTTTTTATATTTTGGTAACGATATGTAAAAATCTATGGATAAATGTAGAATTAATGGTACTTCTTGTAGACACAATAGAATTAAAAAATCATATTATTTTAATTTTTGTTTAAATAGCACGAACAATCCCTTTCCAATTTAGATAATAGAATATTTTATTAGTTTGTAATAGCTGGCATCCTTACGAATAAAACAAGGCCTAGTTAAAGAAAATCCATGGGTAAATGTAGAAGTTATGATCCTTCTTGTAGAAGTACAGCCGTCTTCACGTATACGTGATTACGATTTTTAAAAATTCCCTTACTTCTACTTAATGGTCATAACTTCAACATTTATTCATATATTTTCTTCAAAAATGTATTGTTTTCTTCGTAAAGAGCTGTTACCAACTGAAACAATATATCCTTCTTTATAATCTTAATTGGGACATTTCGCGCTATTTAAACAAAAAATAAAAAAGAGTATCATAACTTCTACATTTATCCATATATTTTATACATATAAACATTGTTCTTTTGCGTTAAAATGTAAGCTATTTAAAAATAAAACAAAATACATTTTCCGACTTTCTGATAGTACAAATTTTAAAGTTGCGAAAACGACAAAAAATTTTTTTTAGGAAAAAAATTTGTTGCCGATTGTTATATATATTAAATAGGTTTAACTTCGACACCAATCACGTTTATAATTATTTTAGAGTAAGTACCATGAACACCATCATGAAACTGGTGGAGCATCCTTCTGACACTATTAATTTATTAATAAAAATTATTTTACAAAAATCGAAGTAATATTTTTTCAAAATACCTTATGAAAAAATTACTTTATGTGCGATCCAGCCTAGTGTTTACAATTTCTCATTTTTTGAAAATCGGAAAATACAGCTTTATTAACCATAAAGAAAAGTACATATTTGGAAAATTTCATTAAAATCGGAGAGAAGAGATAAAATTTGTGGAAACGCTTAACATGAAATTAGTCTGATAGAAAAATTTAATAAATAATTTCCTTTTTAAATAACAAAATTGTTACTGATGTATATATTTATATATTTTCTTTATATATGTGAAATTTGATGTTAAATATTTTTCATTTACAATCGCCCCTCTAAAATTCAGTTTTGTGACACTGTTTATCATCAATTCGGAAAAAGTACGAAATCAACGCTAAAACGAATTTTAAGTTTTGACTTATTTCTGGCATTTAAGTTGAATTTTGAGTTTTAGTGTATTCACGGACTTATTTACACTTTGACTCGTTTAACCTCTGTTTTCTTGGGCGTTTTTTTACCCTTTTGTGCAGAAAGGGCCCAAAAGTCCCCTGTATTGACAAGCTACGGTGTTAAAATGTTCCTCCAGGCGTTTTCAATAATCCTGCTGAACAGATTATATACTAAAAGATCACATGATTTCCAATCCTCCGATTCATCATAAGAATGTTGAAAAGGGCAAAGTATTGACCTCCTTACGAAAACTTTCAGACTATCGGTCTGTAATACAGTGCGACAACACTTTTTGGACCTGAACAAGGCCATTTACACAAGAGATTGATAGAGTTGAAGAACTATGTACTCAGTTTTTCATATGATGATTTTTTCTCCTTTTTATATCACTTAATTTCCAAAGGGTATACAAGATATTTTAATAATTTAGTATCATACTTTTGTGTGTCATTCGATGGCAATATGGGAATCAAATGAAAGAGTAGAATATCTGTAAAAAATACTTAAAATTTCGTGCTATTATCGGTATTAGTTTAGCATTAATAACCATTACAAGTTTCCCCTTAGTTTATTCACACTTTAACTTTTTAAAGCAGAAAAATCTAAATACAGATACAGATAGAACATCTGTTAAAGTATTTTCAACAGATGTTATTTTCTTTCAATTGACATTTGCATGGCTGCTAAAAGTACGAAAAAAATATTAAAACATCTTGTATATCACTTGGAAATTAAAAAACCTGTAAAAAGAAGAAAATATCACCAAATGGAAAACACAGTATACAGTTTTTCTACATATGATCTCTAGTTTTATCTGTATTTGTATATGATTTTATTTAGGTCCAATAAAAAATTAAAAAAATTTAACTAACTTTTGCATCTATAGTTTAGTTTATAGAATGAAAATTTATTTACAAATGACATGGTGACATTTTTTGGTTGACGCTATCATGATTTCTGGACATAATCGGGGAGCACACAGTTGAATTGAATTTGGCGGATTCTAAAATCCATACTTTGCTTAATTTGACAACAAATTATCGCTTGAAAAATTTCCCAAAAAAAAAGCTACTCGCAAAATTTTACTTTGACTTTATGTTTATTACTACAGAGTATGGACTATTTATTTTTTCGTGAACGGCATATGCAAGCTTGTAATGTTTACTTTATAAATATATTTTGAATTTCTCAAAACCGTTTCAAATTTCCTGCGATACAGCCAATTTGACAAAATTACTCCCAATTAATATCAATCATACGTGATGGTGGACAAAATTGCTAATATAATGACAATCAAAGTAAAATTTTGAAATTCTAATAAAACACCAAATAATCATCATTTAATGACAAAACAAATGTAAAAACATAATCTGGGAGGCATCTTACTTAAATCCTTATTTTATAATTATGACATAAATTATTATTCTTCAACAAGAATTTGATTAAAGTTAGAACATATACAAGCGTTTAAAAATTATTATTAATTATCGATTTCGCTTTTCGGAATATTATATCTCGAATACTAGAAGTAACCCGCATTTTACCAGACCCTATCATACGACCCGTTTACACGTCCATATCGAGTAAATCTCACCACGTTGTACGTAACACAATTCCGTGGTCGTTGTTACGAACTTTTATGACAATTAGCAAGTTTTTTGCCTCCGCTAACAGTTACTGTCGTAAATGCTAATTATCACCTTTTTGCGAGTTGTGTTACCAAAAGTTGAGCTAAGGTTAGCCAGCCAGCCAACCTGCCAGCGTAGTTAATACAGCAAGTTTTTTCTTTTTCTTTTCCATTTATATGTTAATGGTTTAGTTTAGTGAAGTTAAATTCCATTAAAGAATTTAACAGGTTTTTGCCTTTTTTTGATTTCCTTTCATTCAACTCTCTTCAGGGACTTTAGTTTTTTCTCTGCGTGTTTCTATATTGGTCTGGATTTTTATAGTTGTAGTCGTAGTAGTTGTTGTTATTGCTGTTATCCTTTCAATTGTTCACTCTCTGTCGTTCGTTGTGGCATTTTGACTAGAGCATTCCATATTTTCTGACATCCACATACATACAATGTACAATGCTGGGGGACAGTCGGTCGGTTGGTCGGGCTTACCGAGACTTAACAATAAAATCCTATCTGAAATGCACTCTAATGACCTGAAAAGGATAACAATGTAACGCAAAGCTGGAGGAGCATAGAGGCGGTGCTCGAGCTGATGGTAGTGTTGGTCTGGACACGAGCAGGCATACATGGAGAGTAGACGGCTGGGGGACGAAAATGGAAAGTATCCCTAAGATATCCCTGGGAGTAATGAACCGACGAACCAACAACAACGACAACAAACAAACAGTCAAACAGACCAACTACGACTGATGATGGCGATGGCGACAATAAAAATGGGTCTACTTTGCACCATAACTCTGGGCAACAAAAATGTGTGTGTGTGTGTGTGCGTAATACATACGGTATAAAATGAAATGTCTGAACGTTAAATTTTACTTACATACTGAGAAAGGCGTACTTGTTGTCGTACACTCCATAAGTATGGGGTAATCCACTGGCTGTGCTTGGTGTGACTATGGCCATGACTTATAAAGACATGAATAGAAATTTACTAAATAGGCTTAACACAGAAGCTGTGAAGCAAGAATGGGGTCTCAGGAATGGCATGAACTTTTGCATTTATTAAAAGAAACTGTTTGAATGTAATGCAAATTTAACTTTAAAATGGGGTCAATTTTCATCGTGCTAAAATATTGCATCGAATGCATTGAAGTTCAAAAATGTTAAAATAGTTAATAAAATATAGATGCAAGGTCTTGAGTCTGAACAATATCCCAGTTCAAATCAAATATTGACTTCAGATCGAAATAAAACAAAAGAAAAAATAAAAATAGTTGGAGAATCATAATATTAGAATCGTTTTGAAATTTCTATTTCTATAGAGGAGTTCTTGAAATGTTCTTTTGCAAAGTACAATTTTTTCATTTTGTTTCCTTTCCAGTTGCTTACTTGCAAGATGTCAGAATGCAGTATGTTTCACCTTCTCCCGTAGGACACTAATATTGCGAGGCCGACCGATATCTTGAAATTTACAAATATTAAAAAGCTGGGTCTTAGTTAACCATTGCAAAAATAAAATTCTACTTATTGCTGCAAACATTGATTTAATTACGGAAATGGTTAAACCTACCCAGCAAAATATTTCTCTTTACTATTCTCTTTTTGTGTTTTTGGAAAATTTATTAAAGCATACTTCAGGGATGTGAGATAACTATTACTTGCGAGTTAAAATTGAAGTGTTGCAAATTGAAAAATCATGTCCACATTTTCTCGAAATGGACTTAATGATGCAAAAGTTTTCTAAAAGTTATAGTCTATGCCCTGTAAAAATATCAAACATATATATAAAGTAGTTTTGTAGTTGTTGCATCAAACCGATTCATTCAACCAACTGTGTGGAGAAATAATCTTTAAATCTTCAATAACTCAGAAACACAATTATGTGACTTGTGGTCTTTCTGCAGCACACACCGACGATATATATTGTGAAAATAGTTTAATAGAAAAGATGAAACATTTTCAAATTAGACTACCCAACAAACATTTTCAATGGAACAGAATAGCAGAATAATTGTAGAATAAACTTGTAGTCCAGCTGATCTGAGTTTCTTTTTAGAGTGGGTCAAAGTTTTAATTTTTTGATCGAAGGCAGCATTTCAATAAGTGAAACAAGTAAGGAAAGGCTAAAGTCGGGCGGGCCGACTATATAATACCCTACACCACTCCCTGTGTATATACCTCGCTTTGATTACTAAACCCACACTCAGAAAAAAAGCATTACTAAATTTGAATAAAATCCATACTCCAATTTAGTTCAACGATTTGACTCCAGTTTAGTAAAAATTTCCTTAAAAGTAGGAAGATTAACTAAGTATGAGTAAAGTTTCTTATTTCACAGTCAGAGCAAATAGTTCATTTACTAGAAATAGGGTACTAAATTTACTTAAAAACATTTCATTGGATTTAATAAAAAAATTCTTACAATTGAGTAAATCTATAGTTGCGTGGAATAAAATTTCCAAGGTTTTAAGTTAGATAAATATTAAGAAATTTTTTGTTTGGAAAAAATTTCATTCTAAGAAGAAATTACTCGATTGAATAGCTGAAATTCGAATGTATAACATTCAAATCCCATAGAAAAAATTTACGTGTTTTGAGCAAATTTGTCCTCAGTTTAAGTAAATATTTACTTGATTTGATTTGAGTAAAAATTTCAGCAAAATTGTATTTAAAATATACATAGTTTAAGGAAATTTTACTTAAATTATTAAAAATTTACTTGGTTTTAGGAAAAATTTACTTCGATTTAGGAAAATTTCAGAAAAATGTTAACTATATCTAGTATAAATGTACTTGATTTGGGGAAAACTTACTTAATTTTCTTCAGTTTGAGTAAATATTTACTTGATTTGAGGAAAATTGAACTAAATAGAATCAAGTTCAAAGCATTATATGAGGAAATATTGCTTTCGCGCTAAACGAAGTTCAAATTTGCTAGATATTAGTTCATTTTAACTCACTATAGGTTTCACTTTTTTGAGTACAGGTATTTGATGGTATCAATTTTATGTAGTTCATTTAAATTATACAGTATACTATAAATCCATCTTTACTCAAATTTAACGAATATGATAAATAATATGGTAATTGATCTAATTTTTCGGCAGATATTCCGAGTAAAGTAAATATAACATGATCTGGAAAATTGGCCAAGATTTTTCTGCCTTAAATTGTTTAAAATTACCACTTAATTTGAGTATAAAATTAAATAAGTTTGAGACTAGAATCAAGTACACTAATTGAATTAATTCAAGGAAACGTGTGTACTTGATATGAAGTAAAAATTTCCCAAATTTCAATTCATTTTACTTTCATTTTCATCTGAGGGTCCTCCCACCACACACGTTCTTCTTCTAATGCTTGCGTTTATTTTGTGTTTGTTTGGGTATTAACTTGATGACTTGATGGCAAGTCAAGGACGCCTAAGTGAGAGTACCTAATATCTCCTGTTTTCTCATTTGTCGACTTCTCTCCAAATGCCTCTCGGACATGATTATCAAGCCTTCTTTTGTACTGCCTACCATTCCACCAGTACTGGAGGAAAATGGTTATTTTACTAGATCCCATCAAGACATCTTTTGTTCTCCTCAAACGAACGAGACGTTGGTCGTTAACGTTGCGCCAAAACAATTCCCATCATCAAATCATCATCATTTCCGAAAGGAAATATACTACTCTTTAATGGTGGAATTTCCCATATTATGACGGACAAAAAAAAAAACGCGCACACATACACACAAAAGGAAACAAGGACTCGGTTGTGGCCCTCTCACAGCCAGCCAGCCAGCCAGCAAACAATCATCACCGAGTATTGTTTGACTAAAAGTTTGTCATGGCGATGTAGTTGACACAACTCCGCCAGCGACAACAAAAGTTAATGGTTGGCAAAAATGCTCCAGTGGTGAAGTTGAAAAAAAAAAAAAAAAAAACAAAAGAAAAGCGTAGCGAACCCTTTTATCAGCATTTGTGTTTCCCTTCTCTCTGTTATATACCCATTTTCTCTTCCGCCTCCTTCGCACTCTCTCCCGCTCTTCTCTCTTGGCCACCTAGTTCTCTAATAGTATCGTATTACAAAGCCAACGGAAAATTTTTATTTTCTTCCTTAACGTTTTTGTGTGTCCTTGTTCTCGCTAACTTTAAGCGCCCACACACCCACGCAAAATGTTGAAGGCATTTAATGTCTGCCGGTTATGTCAGGTCGCGTAATTTGCTACGGGAGTTCTCAATTCACTGCTGTGGACACTTCTCAGATATCCCAATGTTGTCCCAGGCTAAAATTGTTTATCCAACGTTCCACACCCCAGCAGCAGGCATTGGTGGGGGAGGGGGGATGGATAGTAGGAGTGTGTCATAGGTGTAGGCGTGTGTTGTGAGAAAAGCATACAATTACACACACACACACAAAGTATCAGTTTTCCACCATTTTTCCGGCATTTTTGGGAAAAGTTATGGATTTTAGGTATACATTGTGTCGTCCTCCATCTTTGCCACACGAGGGTTGGTGATTGATGAGGATTGGAACAAATTTGTACTGGGGAAACTCAATCACTTGAAAGAAATGGGGTTCAGGGTTAATAAAGCCTATATGGCAATGGCTTTTCCCCACAACCGAGAAAATGTATTTCCATAGAGCGAAAAGTACAAGAATATTAAAAAAGTGAAAATAAAGTCAATAATTTGAAGAAAAATCAGAAAGTAGCGGCTTCAAAGCGTTTTTCATAAAATCGGACAATTTCCCTCAATTATTGATATTTTTACAATTTTCTATATATTTTTGACCCGACAGATGGCGTTGGAATTATGTTATTAAGAATTTTTTTATATTCTATACGAATTGAAAATTTAAAAGGTGTAATCAAATAGTGCAATTTCGTATTAACGCCTCTGTTGACTCCTAATCGCAATAGATAAAGTGTAAATTGTAATTTTTATAGGAGCTTTTCCTTTGATCAAATTCTTCAAATGAGGCGGAAAAAGCTTACTGTGCAGCAGCAGTTCAAGCCCTCCCGGTCCAGCCCCAATAAAAAGTTGAATTTCAACTCAAGTTGTTTATTGAGAAAAAAGAACACTCCATCTACTGGGATTTGGAGTCGACCACCTACTTTTAGGCACTGTCATGAGGTGTTTAAACAATCTCTAAATCTAATGTCATATTGGGAATTATTTTTGACTCTATTGGGGTATTTATATTTGGTGAATACTCGAGCTATTATAAAGGTACTACGACGAATAGTACGTACTTTCAAGTTATAATCCTGAGGTAGAAATTCTCCTAAAATGAACGAGATAATATAAGATTCTGTGATTTTAAAATCACACATATTTCTTTGCATAACACATTTCAATCTTATAAACAAACTTATTGATACAATAAAACGGTTATATTTGCTAACCAAACAATAGTAATGCTCTAAATTTTACATTTTTTAAAAACGCTTGACGTAAGTGGCAAAAACAACAATTAAATAAAAATTTAAAAAATCATGGTTTAGTCTTCAAAATTTTGAAAAAATATTGTTTTTAGAAATCTGTTTTTGCTGGCACGAAAAAAATCACAAAAGTTAAAAAAAAATGAAAAAAGTATTTTATAGTATATTCTAACGCAAAAAAACAATTTTTATTGAAAACGATTATGGATAAATCTAGAAGTTATGATACTCTTTGTAGGTACTAAATATTTTCTTAAAAAATCATATTTAAAAAAATCATATTTTAAAAAAATCATATTCTTAAAAAAAATATATTTTTGAAAAAATCATATTTAAAAAAATATATATTTTTAAAAAAATCATATTCTTAAAAATATCATATTCTTAAAAATATCATATTTTTTTAAAAATATCATATTTTTTTTTAAATCATATTTAAAAAATCAGATTTTATGAAAAATCATAATTTTTAAAAAATATATATTAAAAAAATCATATTCTTAAAAATATCAAATTTAAAAAAAAATCAGACTTTATGAAAAATCATATTTAAAAAATCATTCAAAAAAACTTATTTAAAAAAAAATTAAAAAAATCATATTTTTTAATTTTTTTTTTAAATAACGAGAAAATCTCATAAAAATTAGATAACAGTATATGTGCCAGTTAGAATGATAGTGGCCTAAGTCAAAAATCCAAAAAATTGAGATATTTCAATTTTTCTCTTTAGTTTGATCAGAGCTCTAATTTAATAACTTTTATTTTTGACATTTATAAAAAATTTACCCTTACAATGACATTTCTCATTCTCATTTACAAAAAATGTACCCTTACAATGACTCACACTATATCCACTAATATTGATGTGTGGCGATGCAAACAAAAATTTTTTTATTTATTATGTCCATTTAGGCGATTCAGATAATTTAAATAACATATAAAATGAAATTAAAAATGAAAGTAAAAATGAAAAGTAAAAATTTTAATAAAAAGTTTCTAGACGAACAACCTGTAAATATTTATATATATTTAAAAAAAATTCTGTTTCTTTCATTTTTGGTAAGGAAATATTATTTTTGCGAAAACAATTAAAAATTTTGTGTGTTCAACTTTCTCAATTTTGAGAAGAATGAAATTGGGCATTAGAGCTACGAAGTAGTCGATTTTTTATAAAAGTTCGATATAGCAGCAGGATATTCTAAGAAAAAAATTTTGTGCTTCGGTGGAAAAATATTTTTCAATTGACTCACACATAAACCATTACATATGTCAGAACGGATAAAGTGCGACTTAGATCACTATCATTCTAACTGGCCTAATATACCTTTTACTTTGTTTATATTTTTGAATTCCAAATGGAATAATTATTGAATTTCAATTGACGAATTTTGAATTTCAAATGATGTCTTTTGAATTTCAAATGGTGTCTTTTGAATTTCAATTGACGAGTTTTGAATATTAAATGATGACTTCAAAAGACACCATGATGACCAAATGATGTCTTTTGAATTAAAAATGACGAGTTTTGAATTTTATTGATATTTTTTGAATTTCAAGTGGTATTTTTGAATTTCAATTGATATTTTTGAGTTTCAAATGAAATTTTTGATGTCTTTTGAATTACAATTGAAAATGGGGTAGTAAACACTTGGCCACGTACGCATTTCGCATCCTGTGTTAGGATAACTCATCAGTGGCGCTTCTGTATATAGTGCTTGCCTTACCATGTTTCTTTCAGCCCACAACAACAAATGAGAGGTACAAATTTCTGGAGTTAAATTTGTTATTTGAACTTTCTAATCCATAATTTTCTTCTCATGTTATGTTTTTCCTCCTGTAAATTTGAATATTAATTTTGTTAGCGAGAGGATTCTTCTTTAACGAAAATTTTCTAATGCATCTGTTTGAAGAGTTTGCTGCCGTGCGCCAAAGACGCTTTAATGAAAACCGAATAAAATTACAAAGCAACATCGTTTCCACTTCAGAAGTGTAAGAAGAAGAACATCTGTTTGATATGCACAAAGCAGCACACACTCTGGGTGATGGTTGCACTGATGCGTTCACTCCTTCTTCTTTGGCTACGCTCGAATGTAATATCCTGCGTTAAATTCTTAAGATGACCCAATTTTGAAATGCACATGTCACACACTCGTCGTCTACATCTCCATCTACATTCGCAACATGCTTCAAGATTTATTCCTGCAAATCGCAGGAGTATATGTGGGTACGTGAGTGCAACAAGATCTCTTTGTTTTTTCTTCTTCTTCTTCGGAAAAGTCTTAAAACATCCTTTGTTTGGTGTTTTATCTGCTTGTGTGGCTAAAGAAAGAGAAATGTGTGTGGCATGGCACTTTCATTGTTTGTTATTATTATCCCTTTTAAAGCTTATTATCCTGCCGCCATTCCAGGCCAATTGGAAGGCAATGCAAAGAAAAAGTGATCCATTATTGGCAAGCAAACATAACATATAAAATAATTCGAGCAGCTGCTGGGAAGAGAGAGTACTTCAAATATACGATAAATGATAGAGATATTGGTATTGATGCAATGTGGCAAAGGGGCATAGTTGTTGTTCCTCCTCCTCTTCCTTGAGAGATTTTTTAAACTGGAATTTATTAAGGACATGTTTGCTTACTATAGCAAAAAGGACAAAGGATATTCCATATACATATTCCTATTTTAAATTATACTTTCATGAAATGAAAATTGTCAACACTTAAAAACAGACAAACAAGAGGACTTAACAATAACTCCAACGACAACAGTCACAACAGCAGCTGGCACGCCAACAGCAACAGCAACAACTACAACGACCGACATGACTACGACTATGACCACCGACCCACTGCAATTTTTATGCACGTTGGTTGGAGAAGATTAAAAAGTACAATGAAAGGATTAAAAGCGGAAAAATAGGATAAAATGGGATTGGGGACAGGGAAAGCAAATGGGCCAGAGAATAACACGGCGCACAGCTCCGCAGCACCACACCACAGCTCATAAACCTCAGGATAACTAAAGCACTGAACCAAAAGAATTACAATCTAAAGAAGATGTTGCAACGAAGCCTCAACTCTCTCTCTCTCATTATTGTTGTGGCAAATTGTGCGTTTAAATGAAATGTTGTTGTTGTTGTTGCTGCTGCAGACATTTGTTGGTGTTGGCAACAGGAGGATACAACAGGAGAGGATACTATTACCAGAAGAAGGTGGAACTTAGTAGAATAGAGCCAGTCCGTGACAAAGAAATATACTTGCTTTAGGGGGGAAATGTTGTCAGGGAGGCAAATTTTCAACATGGGAATTATTTCTCAGACCAACTTCCTAGATTAAAAAGTTATCCGTTCGAAATAATTGCTGTAAGAAAATAATAAATAATTTCATATCATGTGCGGGGATAACTCATCAGTGGGGCTTCTGCATAGAGAGATTGATAGAGAAATTGAGAAAATGCAAATTGAAATTCAAAAATGAAAATTGAAATTGAAGTTGACAAAATAAAAATTGAAATTCAGAAATGTAAATTGAAATTGAGAAAATACAAATTGAAATTGAGAAAATGGGAATTGAAATTGAGAAAACATAAATTGAAATTGAGAAAATGTAAATTAAATTCGAGAATAAAAATTAGGTATTAAGAAATAAACAATTGAAAATAAGAAAATACAAATTAATTTCAATTTAAATTTCTGAATTTCAATTTGTTTATTCTTATTATTTAATTTCAATTTTCGAATTTCAATTTTCATTTTTGAATTTATTTTCTATTTTCTCAATCTCAATTTGTATTTTCTCAATTTCAAATTGTATTGTATCATTGAATAGGATATTTATTAATCGCCACTATCCTTTGCTAGATGGCACTGCCATTCTTTTTAAAACGGCCAACCAAATTAAAAATATCAATACTTCAGAAGGACCATCATGAAGTAGCAACTGTTTATCTTCTGCTAAACACCCAATACTTCAGTTGGTAGATCTCATTACCTCATTCTCTTTGAATGGGATATTAATCGCCACTATTCTTTGCTAGATGGCACTGTCATTCTTTTTAAAACGGCCAACCAAATTAAAAATATCAATACTTCAGAAGGACAATCATGAAGTAGCAACTGCCAAATATCCAATACTTCAGTTGGCGGATCTCGATACCTCATTCTCTTTGACTAGGATAATAATCGCCGCTATCTTCTACTAGATGGCGACCTCATTGTTGTAAAACGGGCACCCAAATTAAAAATATCAATACCTTGGAGGGACAATCATCTATTGACAAATATTGATTTTCTGCAAAATAGCCGATACTTCAGTGTATGTACTTCTTCTTTCTTAAGATGATATTAGTTGCCGCTATCCTCTAGTAGATGACGTCCTCATTGAAATTGAAAATATACAATTTGATATTGAGAAATAAATAATTTAAAATAAGAAAATGCAAATTAATTTCAATTTACATTTCTGAATCTCAATTTCTTTATTCTCAATTTCAGTTTTCATTTTCGAATTTCAATTTTCATTTTCGAATCTCAATTTTTTTACTCTCAATTTCAATTTTCATTTTCTCAATTTCAAATTGTATTGTATCTTTGTATAGGATATTAATCACCACTATCCTTTGCTAGATGGCACTGTCATTCTTTTTAAAACGGTCAACCAAATTAAAAATATCAATACATCAGCAGGACAATCATGAAGTAGCAACTGTTTATCTTCTGCTAAACACCTAATATTGCAGTTGGTGGATCTCGATACGTCATTATATTTGAATAGGATATTAATCGCCGCTATCTTCTACTAGATGGCCACCTCATTCTTGTAAAAACGGGCAACCAAATTAAAGATATCAATACCTTAGAGGGGCAATCATCAAGTAACAACTTTTTATCTTCTGCAAAATAACCGATACTTCAGTGTATGTACTTCATTCTTCTTGAATGTGATATTAATTGCCGCTTTCCTCTAATAGATCACGTCCTCACATTGTAAATATACAATTTGATATTGAGAAATAAATTATTCAAAAAAAGAAAATGCTAATTAATTTCAATTTACATTTCTGAATCTCAATTTCTTTATTCTCAATTTCAGTTTTCATTTTCGAATTTCAATTTTCATTTTCGAATTTCAATTTTCACTTTTGAATTTCAGTTTGCATTTTCTCAATTTCAAATTGTATTTTTTATATTTCATCTCTCATCTTCATTTTTTTCCTCAATTTCAATTTACATTTCTGAATCTCAATTTGTTTATTCTTAATTTTCATTTTTTAATTTATTATTATATTTATTATTATTATTATTTATTATTTTCATTTTCACCTTGTATTTTCTTAATTTCAATTGATAATGGTGTAGTGCTCAACTCCGTCCTATGGTGGGTGTAAAACATAGACAATTTATTTTTTCAAGGATTCCAAAAAAGATAGACAAATTTAGTATGACTCTATCCGAAGGTGGGTTAATTTTTTAAAAACGATTTTCGCTTGATAACTTATTAATTCCAAAAATTCTGCTCATTTAGAGCCAGTCATGGATATCAGAATTATTTGTCCTAATATTCTTCAGTGAACTCAAAGTCAAGTGAGTTTTTCAATTATAATAAAAGCACCAAACACGTAGATAGCCAGCTTACACAACCCAGCCAGTGAAACATTTGTAACAATTACTCGCATTTTGTTCATTTCAATTGCAGCATTTGTAGTGTGTGAGAATCCAGGACAGACCTGGCCAACAGACAAACAGACAGCATGGCTATAATTGAACATAAAACTAAAGCAGAACACTACCGAACGGAACGTAACCAACAACAGCCACACATTCTAACTTTACTATCGCGTGATCCACTTCAAGACATGTTTCAATTATGGTTGCTTGTACTCGTTTTGCTTTAGTTTTGTTCAAAATCAGTTAGAATACATTTTCTATGAATGTACATTGTGCACATAGCTAGCTAGATAGATAGATAAATAAAATGGGATATACAGCAGTTGGCTGTGTATGTTCCTTCTATATCTCGTCGATTTAGTACAAATATACACACTTTTACGCTCGCTCGCTTTAACAATAATAAATTTGTAATATGAGCTAGAAATCTATCAACCGAATACAAATTGTTGTGTGGATATATTTACGTATTCATTCAAAAAATACAGTATCAAAAAAGGGTGATTCAGTTGGAGGTGAATATAAAAATCAAATAATTTAGGATAGTAATAATACACAAGATTTTAAAGTTTCAAATTCAATAGCAGAATTTTAGTTAGCTCTCCAAGCTACCTATAATAATGTGGAGTAGGATTTGACTCTTGTTATTTGTTTTTTTTTTTTATTAAATGACTTGAATGTTTTGTAAAGAGTGATTTTTTTGAGGTTAGGATTTTCATGCATTAGTATTTGACAGATCACGTGGGATTTCAGACATGGTGTCAAAGAGAAAGATGCTCAGTATGCTTTGACATTTCATCATGAATCGTCTTACAAACGAACAACGCTTGCAAATTATTGAATTTTATTATCAAAATGCGTGCTCTGTTAAGAAAGTTCATTGCGCGCTTCCATTTTATGGTCAGTTTAATCGACCCACTGAAGCGGCTATTCGGGCTATTGTGACTAAATTTCGCACCAAATTTACATTGTTGGACATTAAACCACCAACACGCTTACGTAGAGTGCGAACTGAAGAAAATATCGCAGCTGTATCGGCCAGTGTTAATGATGACCACCAATTTTCGATTCGTCGCCGTTCGCACCAATTGGGTCTCTGTTACTCAAAAACGTGGAAATGCCAAAATTGGACTAAGCGGATGGACCACCTAAGACGCAGCCGCGGTCAACATTTAAATGAAATTATCTTCAAAAAGTAAATGTCATGGACCAATCTAACGTTTCAAATAAAGAACCGATGAGATTTTGCAAATTTTATGCGTTTTTTTTTAAAAAGTTATCAAGCTCTTACAATATTCCAAAGTGGAAGTGAAATAATTCGAAATCGTATTGCCTAAAAGAAAAATAATATTGCTAATATTATTGTATTGGGGAATTAACATCAACTGGAGAAGTTTGTGCGGTGCATGATAAAACGGCGTTAGAAGGGTTTTAGATGATATCGCCAAAATATCACCTGGGAGATAAAAAAGGGATAACCACCTAGGGGACAAAAATATAATTTTTCATATTTTAATTAAAATTTTCCCAGCCACATAGGAATTATAGATGATATCGCCAAAATATCACCTGGAAGATGAAAATGGGATATCGCCAGACTACCACCCAGAAGATAAAAATATTTTTTTATGTTTTAATTCAATCAAATTTTCCCAACAAGCATGGGAATACGAAAATAATTCGAAATTGTTATTGCCTAAAAGAAAAATAATATTGCGGAGTAAACTCAATTGGAGAAAAACAATACTTCTGGATGATAAATCGGTGATATTCAAAATGTTCTACAAAAATATTTGCTATAAAATTCTACTTTAAGTCTCTGAACACAAAACTCAACTTAAACTTAAAACTTAAAATTCATTTTAGGGTTAATTTCGTACTTCTTTCAAGTTGGTGCTAAACAGTCTCACAAAACTGAATTTTAAGGGGGATGATGTGAATGAAAAACAAATCTACTTCAAATTTCACTATAAGCCACCGAACAGTGTTTAATTTTTTGTTGTTTTGTTTTTGTCCAAATAAACGCCAATCAAATAATTGAGTTAAATAGTTTGACTGAAAGCACAGACCATCTGACCTAAGGGTCACCTATAACTCCTGTCCACAAAACAAATTGTGAGTCTCGTGGATTCTCTTCACACCAAATGCGACAATTTTGTCTACTGACATATCAATTGAGCCAAAAATGAGCCTCATCACGGAGCAAAATATGGCGTAGGGAACAATGCGTTGATATCCAATTGATGTTTACAACATTGACCGAACATATGACGCAAATGATGGTCATTCTCCCTAAATGGCAAATCAAACTGAGTACAATTGATAAAAGTGTAGAACCAGATCTGACCAGTTTGTGACCGTATGAATGCTATCGGAATATATCCCAGTTCAAAGGAAAATTGAATATGTGTTTGAAGGATGTAAATCCGACCAAGGATGAATTACAACTTGTTATTCCATTTCTTCTCCCCATCACTAGACAGAAAAGGCGAATTTATGAAATCAATTAAAAAAATACTACCTTTATTAAAAAATAATTAATTTTTAATCTGCAAGGTTTAGAAATAAAATTTGAAAACTATTTTTTGTTGTAACAAATAAACGCTAACCAAATAATTGAGTAAAAAAGATTGAGTGACAGCAGGGAAAATCTTGTCTTCAGCTGTTGATATTGATGACTTGTATGTCTGTATATGTCAATGGATTCAAGTGTTTTATAAACTAATAGACAATAATAATGAACTGCAAGTTGAACAAACTCCATATGTTTCATTTTCTCCGACCGCCGACCAATGTCTTGACATTTATAAATATTTATCCACCGACGTCTTAATATCTGAATTCCCGCTTTTTCAGCAAAAAAAGCTATTGAAATCTTAAATTTGTAATTGACTAAATCGTTCCTTGAATATTTCGAGAGGTACTGGGTGATCTGTGTACTTCGTTATCTTTGAATTGGATATTAATCGCCGCTATCCTCTACTATATGGCGACTTCTTCTTTACAAATATGAACAGAAGAACAATTGCATGCAAAAATTCAACTGACAAATATAAAAGATTGAGTGAAAGAGTATTTAACTGATTGTTTCGAAATTTATCTTACGCAAAGAAGCCCACACTTCAGTTGTATGTTCATCATTCTCTTTGAATATAATATTAAACGCGGCACCCAAATTAAACATATCAATACCTAAGAGGGACAATCATCAAGTAACAACTGTTTATCTTCCTCAAAATATCCGATACATCGGTTGGTGGATCTATGTATCTATGTGGATCTATGTACTTCATTGGATATTATTTGTCACTATCCTCTAATAGATGGCGACCTCATTATTTTTAAAATGTCACACCAATTAAAAATATAAATACTTCAGAAGAACAATCATGAAGTAGCAATTGTTTATTTTCTGCAAAATATCCTATACATCGGTTGGTGGATATATGTACTTCGTTCTCTTTGAATTGGATATTATTTGGCTCTATCCTCTACTAAAGAGTGATTTTTTTGAGGTTAGGATTTTCATGCATTAGTATTTGACAGATCACGTGGGATTTCAGACATGGTGTCAAAGAGAAAGATGCTCAGTATGCTTTGACATTTCATCATGAATCGTCTTACAAACGAACAACGCTTGCAAATTATTGAATTTTATTATCAAAATGCGTGCTCTGTTAAGAAAGTTCATTGCGCGCTTCCATTTTATGGTCAGTTTAATCGACCCACTGAAGCGGCTATTCGGGCTATTGTGACTAAATTTCGCACCAAATTTACATTGTTGGACATTAAACCACCAACACGCTTACGTAGAGTGCGAACTGAAGAAAATATCGCAGCTGTATCGGCCAGTGTTAATGATGACCACCAATTTTCGATTCGTCGCCGTTCGCACCAATTGGGTCTCTGTTACTCAAAAACGTGGAAATGCCAAAATTGGACTAAGCGGATGGACCACCTAAGACGCAGCCGCGGTCAACATTTAAATGAAATTATCTTCAAAAAGTAAATGTCATGGACCAATCTAACGTTTCAAATAAAGAACCGATGAGATTTTGCAAATTTTATGCGTTTTTTTTTAAAAAAAGTTATCAAGCTCTTAAAAAATCACCCTTTAGATGGCGACCTCATTATTTTTAAAACATACCCAATAATTAAAAAAATTAACAGAAGCACAATTATGAGATCTTCGCCTCAAAAATTCTTGAGTGTTACGATAAGTATCTTGTGTAAAGTTGCCTAGAATATTCTTAGAATTCTTACCATTTTCAGTTCTGATTGAGAATAAACAAATTGAAATTCAGAAATGTAAATTGAAATTGAGAAAATACAAATTGAAATTGAGAAAATACAAATTGAAAATGAGAAATGTAAATTGAAATTGAGAAAATACAAATTGAAATTCAGAATTAAAAATTTAAATTGAGAAAATGAAAATTAAAATTCAGAAATGAAATTGAAAAAATAGTTTAAATTCATAAATGAAAATTGAAATTGAGAAAATGAAAAGTGAAATTCAGAAATTAAAATTGAATTTGAGAATAAACAAACTGATATTCAGAAATTAAAATTGATTTGTATTATTATGTCTCAATATCAAATTGTAAAGAGTGATTTTTTTGAGGTTAGGATTTTCATGCATTAGTATTTGACAGATCACGTGGGATTTCAGACATGGTGTCAAAGAGAAAGATGCTCAGTATGCTTTGACATTTCATCATGAATAAACTTACTAACGAGCAACGCTTGCAAATCATTGAATTTTATTATCAAAATGCGTGCTCTGTTAAGAAAGTTCATCGCACGCTTCCATTTTATGGTCAGTTTAATCGACCCACTGAAGCGGCTATTCGGGCTATTGTGACTAAATTTCGCACCAAATTTACATTGTTGGACATTAAACCACCAACACGCTTACGTAGAGTACGAACTGAAGAAAATATCGCAGCTGTATCGGCCAATGTTAATGATGACCATCAATTATCGATTCGTCGCCGTTCGCAGCAATTGGGCCTCTGTTACTCAAAAACGTGGAAATGCCAAAATTGGACTAAGCGGATGGACCACTTGAGGCGCAGCCGCGGTCAACATTTAAATGAAATTATCTTCAAAAAGTAAATGTCATGGACCAATCTAACGTTTCAAATAAAGAACCGATGAGATTTTGCAAATTTTATGCGTTTTTTTTTTTAAAAAAGTTATCAAGCTCTTAAAAAATCACCCTGTATATTCTAAATTTCAATTCTGAATTTCTTTTTTTATTTTCTCAGTTTACATTTCTGAATTTCTATTTTCTTAACTTCAATTTACATTTCTGAATTTCAATTTGTTTATTCTCAATTTCAATTTTCATTTCTGAATTTCAATTTGTATTTTCTCAATTTAAATTTACATTTCTGAATTTCAATATGTATTTGTGTCGTTTTTGAATTTCAATTTTGATTTTTTCAATTTCAATTTTAATTTGCAATTTCAATTTGTATTGTCTCAATATGATGTTGTATTTTCTTAATTTCAATTTACATTTCTGAATTTCAATTTGTATTTTCTCAAAATCTATTTGCATTTCTCAATTTAAATTTTCATTTCCGAATTTCAATTTGCATTTCACAATTTCAATTTGCGTTTCTCAATTAAATTTACATTTCTAAATTCCAATTTGTATTTTCTCAATTTCAAATTACATTTCTGAATATCAATTTGTATTTTCTCAATTTCAAATTACATTTCTGAATTTCATGTTGTATTTTCTCATTTTCAGTTATTTATTTCTCAATATCAATTTGTATTTTCCCAATTTTTATGAAATTTCAAATGAAGGACAATCATGAAGTAACAACTGTTTATATCGTTCTATACGCAATAGATCTGCCACGCATTGAAACCTCCAATTGTATCATCCACCCTTCTTCATGCAGCTCAAAGCTAGCCGATACATATCGATTTTCATTTTCAGTTTGAGAGAAACAATACAAACATCAACAAAAATGGAAAATCTGCTCCAAATGTGTACATATTTATATAATTAATAATAAGCTGACAGTGTTTAATTTACTTTTTCGTTTCGTTACAACAAATAAACGCCAACCCATTGAATAGATTGACTGACAGCAATCTACTGATGATGACGATGATGACTTTACATTGTCTGTCTGTCTGTCTCTCCGCCTGTATTTGTCCAAGTATTCAAGTGTTTGTGTAAACAAAAATGCCATTGAATTTGTTAAAAAAAATAATAATAATAATAAAGCCAACAATTCGAACATTCATCCGTGCCATCCAGTCCAGCCATTGATTAACGTAACGTCGTCATCGTCGGTCGCCGCACACGTGTTTGAAATATTTATATTAATTAAATTGATATTCAAATAAATTTTATGAGTTTCCTGCAAAGAGAATGCACTTCAATTTCAGTTCGGCGGCTATTGTTTATTTATTGTTTCCTAATTGTCTTCATATCACCTTCATCAATGAAGCTAACCACTCTCCCCCGTCCACCTTTCCACCTATCATCGCGGTGTTATCATTCTCATCTTGTGGTTTTAGTTGTAAACAAAAGGAACAGCGGCTGAAAATGTCGTTTGCCTTTGGTGTGGGCCATTATTACCCGACGACGGCCTCTGCCTAAATAAGGTTAATTTGCATATTGAATTGAATTTCTGAAAATGTTCATTATATTCGTCGTCATTTCCAATTTTTTTTGTTCTTCGTTTTGTTTGAATAATTTGTTTCCTATCTTATAATTAAATCTCAATGGCTGTCCATTTGCTTGTTTTGTTTGCCTTTTTACGGTATTCAGCATTTTACAGGTAAAATTTTCAAAAAAAAAAAAATAGAATGTTGACGCTGCCTCCCTTCAATGTCTTTAAGAAATATTAATTTATTCATGAATGGTTGCTCGGATACTTGAATAATTTTAAGGAAGAAGGCTATGGAAAATAACAATTTAAGTTTTAGCAAAATTCATGTATTTAGTCGAGGTTTACATCGCCCCCGAGATTTAACACATTAAAGAGATCTACTTTTGTGAAGACTGTTGTGAGGACAGTACAAATCAGCACTGTGGGTGGAATCTGTGTATCTAATTTCGGCTAAAGGAATATTTTTTAATTGTGGAACTACACCATTTTCAAGTGTAATTCAAAAGACACCATTTGAAATTCAAAAAATATCAATTGAAATTCACAAATTCCATTTTAAATTAAAAAAATATCATTTGAAATTCAAAAAAACTCATCATTTGAAATTCAAAACTCGTCATCTGTAATTCAAAAGACACCATTTGAAATTCAAAAGTAGTCATATGAAATTCAAAACTCGTCATTTGTAATTCAAAACTCGTCGTTTGCAATTCAAAAGCCAACATTTGAAATTCAAAACTCGTCATTTGTACTTCAAAATACACCATTTGAAATTCAAAAGTTTTCATTTGAAATTCAAAAATTATTACATTTGAAATTCAAAAGACTCCATTTGAAATTTAAAAATGTAAAAAAAAAATATTTAAGAAAAATATACATTAGATGGGGTAGCATTTTTTTGGATATTGTGCAGTTTTGGAAACAGATTTAATAAAATGATAAGCAACTATGAAAACATTACCAATGACCAAATTTCAAAGTATTCCGATCGTCCGTATAGAAGTTATAAAATCTTTAAATTTGAATTGGTTAGAGTGATTTGCGTGAGAGATACGTAAATCTGTTTTCTTAACAGCAGAATATTAAAGTTTACAGAAATAAATAAATGCTACCCATCCTAATGTATATTTTGCTTAAATAATTTTGTTTACCCTTTTTGAATTGCAAATCGAATAATTTTTTAATTACAAATGGAATAATTTTTGAATTTCAAATGGTGTCTTTTGAATTAATTATGACGAGTTTTGAATTGCAAATGCCGAGTTTTGAATTACAAATGAAGAGTTTTGAATTTTAAATGATGTCTTTTGAATTTCAAATGAAGTCTTTTGAATTACAAATGACGACTTTTGAATTTCAAATGTTGTCTTTTCAATTACAAATGACGAGTTTTTAATTTCAATTGACATTTTTTGAATTTCAAATGGAATTTTTGAATTTCAAGTAATATTTTTTGAATTACAAATGGAATTTTTGAATTTCAACTGGTGTCTTTTGAATTTCAAGTGATGTCTTTTGAATTACAATTGAAAAAGGTGTAGAACATAATTTAAAATTTTAATACTTCTCTCTCTATCTTGTGTGTCCGAGATCTAAGGCAATTGATTCACAAAATTAATACGAAAAATGAATACATTTGTTTATAATTTTTTATTAAATTTAAAATTTTCGTTGAAGGAACCATTAATATTTGTTGTCTCATTTGCAAAATATAGGTCCAATAACATATGATTTATATATTAAATTAAATATAATAAATTCAATATTTATAAATTAATATACACAAATTGAAATTATAATGTATACAAATGTTCCCAATTTCAGATAGAACTAGTGGTTTTGGAGCAGTCTCCAAATTTTTGAAAAAAATAATTTTTTGCTGACAGGAAAAACCGATACAAATTAAAAAAAACTGGAACAAATTATTTTGTTTTAATAAAAATCTATGGATAAATGTAATGTATTTTTAACCTTATTGTAGAAGTAATGAAAAATGAAAAAAAAAATCGTGTGTCATTATACACTCCACGAGAGTATTATGTCTTTGTGCATTTGTTTGTAACACCCAAAAGGAAGGGAGATAAACTCATTGTTAATTATACCGATCGGCTTAGAATCACTTTCTGAGTCGATTTAGCCATGTCCGTCTGTCCGGCTGTCCATCTATTGTTGTAATCACGATACATGTCGCAATTGTAGCCAGAACCAAACGAAACCTTGCACAACGAAGTTTTTCGTGACAAGGACGAACGCTATTTAATTTGAAGAAAATCGGTTCAGATTTAGATATAGCCCCCATACGAATTTCACTCCCGATTTGACCCTTTTTCACTCTAGAAACCACATATTTCAACAGATTTTCTTCAAAATATTTTAACAGATTTTCTTCAAAATTGACAAAACACCCTATATTTGAACTGGAAACACCTGTGGTAAAAATGTGTTAGATCGGTTCAGATTTATATATAGCTCCCATACAAATTTCGCTCCCAATTTGAATTTTTCCGCTCCAGAATCCACATATTTTAACAGATTTTCATCAAAATTGGCAAAACATCATATATTTAAACTAGGAACACATATAGTGAAAATGGGTGACATCGGTTCAGATTTACATATAGCTCTCATATAAATTTCGTATCCCAGAAACCGCGTATTTTCAGAGAATTTCTTAAAATTGAGCAAAACACGTTATACTTCAACTGGAAGAACTTATTGTGAAAGTTAATCACTTTATTCCATGTTTGGATATAGCCCCGATACAAATATTATTCTCGATTTGACAAATTGGACCAGGTCATATTAGCCTGTATTTAGGAAACATACAAAATTTCTTCCCGTTTTCACTTTTTTACCGAATTGAATTGTATTATGATAGAAAGTGGAGTGTATCATATAGTCGGCCCCGTCCGACTTTAGCCTTTCCTTAAAAAAAAAAAACAAAATATTTTTTTTTAATTTTTATAGAGGTTTTCGTGCCAGCGCACACTGGTCTCAAATCCATTTTTTATGGCATAAAGTCGAAAAATAAACATACAGTCTTGTAATTTTGCACATTTGCTAGACATATCATACGCAAAAAATAAAAATAAAATTGGGCCGATCGGACCACGCCCACTACCGCCTCCCATATAAACTCAATATATAACCAACACCCTGTATTGGTACAGGGTGGCCAAAAACAAAATTTTATGAAAGCTTAAAAGAATGAAGAGTTGTTTATTTTGACGAAATGTGTTTTTCTAAACACTATTACAAAAGCAAAATATAACATACAAATAGTATACTTTAAACTGCAATTTAAATAATTATTTCAAGAAATAAAGTAAAATGTATACATGTGTACAAAAAGGTGAATGATGTTGTATACCTTTTAAATAAAATATTGATGGGTCTCGTACACAAAACTAATTCAGAGATATAATCATATATATGTGTATGGATAATCAAAAACTGTGCTAAAATAAAATGACAATTTTTTAGTTTGCCGAAAAATGCTGCCGACATATTAATTCCACCATAAACTACAACCTCAGACGATCACTTTCACATTTACACTTTGAGTCAAGTTGAGTCATACATATAACTTTTGGTCCACAATATTTATAGATTATGTTCTCTACAAATCACAAAATTACAATACCTATGAATACTTACAAGACCACAATAATCATAAAATGTTAAATATAATTTTTCAACTACTAACTCTTGCCATCAATTTTCATAATATAGTCACTTTATTATTTTCTTTTTAAGTCTTGATTTTAATTAATTTGTAAAACTGCTTTATGTCAAAATTAATCCCACTTTTTTGAACCGCAAAGTTTAAGTACCATTTAGGCTTGTGGTGTTGCCAACTAATTTTCTCCAGTAAATTTTCTTGATTGCTTGGAGTGTTGCCATAATGAAAATATATACACATTTACCACTTTCCAATTTTAATTTTTTGAATTTCTGACAAAAAAAAAGGATTTGGGACCATAGTGCAGCGGCAAATACTTTCAATTTCCCAACCTCTATATTTGTGTTTAAATTCTTCAAAGATACCATGGGAAAAATACTTTTCTTCAAAACTTTATATTTTTAGAGGTTATTGATATACATTTCGGGCACTATGTATCGTATTGGAATTTCGTTTAGTCCAATAGAAACAAAATCCATTTAAGTGTTTTTGCACATAAAAAATAAATTCTTATTTTCTTTTTCATTTTCATATTTTGTTTAACCAGCAAATTGTAAAAGTTCAGTATGTTTAATTTCCTCTCCCGTATAAAACTATAATCGAGAGACAGATCAATGTATTCACATTTACCCATATTTATCCACTGAGGCTTTAGTTAATCATTATAAAAAGAAAATTTTGTTTATAGCTGTAAACATCGATTTAATTACAGAAATGACAAAACCTTTCCAGCCAAAAATAATGAAAAATATCTTTTTATTACATCTTGGAAACATTTTTAAAGCATATTTTAAGGATGATAGGTTCTATGACATGCGAGTTAAAAAATTACAAAATACTGCAAATTGACGATACTTAATTATATGGTTATTTGGAGCGATAACAGCTCATGGATTTTTTAGTAAAATTTGATCTGATAACACTTAAACTGGTTGATAAACTTATGAAGCTATGGACAAAATGGTGTTTATTGGCGTTTTTTGTTTTTTTATTTCCTCATCCTGTTGCCCCTTCACACGACTACAAATTTCCAAAGGATACAATTTTTTAAAAATTATTTTAAATACTTATTCGCATCCTATGATAATGGTATTAGTGTCAAATTAAAGAGAAGAATATTAGCTAAACATACTTCATATTGTATGCTTCTATCTGTATTAGTTTAGAATTAACAACCATTTCAAATTTATAATAAATACAACTCGCATAGCCTGATAACTTGTGAAGCAAAATGATATAAACGGCAGAAAACTTTTTAAACACGGCTAAAATAAGTGTAAAATAGGATAAATGTTGTCTTTAAAGTCAAAAATTTTGAAAATCGCCTTTAGAAAACCCCGCGTAACTTTCATCATATAGAAAATATCAAAATATTTTTTTTTTCCATATGATTGCTGACTAAATAGGGATAAGTTTATTCTACAAAAAACGGTCTACTCAATATGCCCTTTCAGAGTTATAGGGTGTTATTTCTTAAAGGCATTTTTTTTCATTTCTTTTTTCTGCGTATATCATTTTTCCTTTCCCTTACACAATAAATCGATTTTTCTGTGGTTTTCATCAATAATCACTTAATAATACTGAGAAATTGCTTTCATTCTTTTATGTGCTTTTTTGAATTCTCCCAAAAACATTAATTTGATCAGCATTTACACATGTATATCCACTTATGTGTGTTATTTATCTTTGGAATAAATGCCTAGTATTTTTAAATAAGTTTCTTAATAAATAAGCCACCAACCTGGACGATTTATTTTGGTTTTACCATGGTACGGTCAGAGATAAATTTGCCTTATCTAATTCAAATACTTCAATTGTTTATTTGAGTTTTTTGTTTTTCTCGCATTATTATAAAATCCTCGTATTTAATTGACTTAATACTGACTCAGCCTAGCTATTAATACACAACATTTGAGTTTTCAATATCTCTTACTTTACACAGATGTATGTACGTTTATATATATATCTATAGTATATGTATATATGGGTCGCTTCATGGCAAGCAGAACTGTATCTAAAACATTTTAATAACATTTTGGTTGAATTACTTAATTTATAAAACTAAACAACGTTTTTTATACCCTCCACCTCCAGGATGGGTGTATATTCACTTTGTCATTCCGTTTGTAACACCTTGAAATTCATTCATCGGAGACCCCATAAAGTATATATATTCTGGGTCGTGGTAAAATTCTAAGACGATCTAGCCATGTCCGCTAGAACGTTTAAATTTTCCATAAATGCGTCTTATAGTTGTAGATCGGTTGGGATTGAAACGGGGCGAAATCGGACCAAAGGGAACAATTTTTCCCTCACAAGGACTAAAAATACCCATAATAATCCCTAATATTTTAGCGTATTTAAGCATGTTTTCTCAATATTTCTGTTTATATTTGCTTGATATTTGGTATGCGCATTCCCCTTAAAACGTGCACCATAAAGTGATTCTTATTTGGTAATGGGGCAAAAAGGGGATAAAAATGGTACATATTAAACTATAACAGCTAGAAACACGAAATTCGGTGTGTACATTCCTCTAATTGAGTAGATACATAATATAAAAGTATTTTTTCCAAATTCGTACTTTTAAGGGATAAAATGGGAATAGAGGGATAAAAATGGTACCAACCAAACTGCTGCACCCAGAGTCATGAAATTCGGTGTATACATTCCTCTAATTGCGTAGACACGTGAAATATACGGATTTTTTCGAAATTTGTACTTTTTGGGGTTAAAATGAACAAAAGGGGGTCAACATAGGAAAAGGGAATACAAATAGTACCAACCAAATGACCGCAGCTAGAGTCATGAAATTCGGAGTATACATTCCTTTGACTACGTAGAAATGAAATATAAAAGGTTTATTTTCCAAATTCGTACTTTCAAGGGATACAATGGGTACGGAGGGATAAAAATGGTACCAACCAAACGGCAACACCTAGAATAATGAAATTCGGTATATACATTCCTCTGATTGCGTAGACACTTAAAATGTACTTTTGGGATTAAAATGAAAAGAGTACCAATCACATGACCTAGAGTCATGAAATTCGGAGTATACATTCCTTTGACTGCGTAGGCACGAAAAATAAAACGTTTTTTCTAAATTTGTACTTTCAAGGGATACAATGGCTACAGGGGATAAAAATAGTACCAACTAAATGAATGCAGCTAAAATGATGAAATTCAGTGTGTACATCCCTCTAATTGTGTAGATACGTAAAATAAAGAGATTTTAGATAGTCGTACTCTTGAGGGGGCAAAATTGGAAAAAGGGCATAAAAATGGTACCAACAAAATGGCCGCTGATAGAATCATGGAATTCGGTGTATACATTCCTCTGACTGCATAGTCACGTAAAATATTTTTTTTCCAAATTCGTACTTTATTTTGTTGCTTTTACGATAAAAATGGTAGAATCATGAAGTTGTCTTATACTGCGTACGTGAGAGATAAGGTATTTTCAAAATTAATACTTTTGAAATTAAAATAGGATGGAAATACAACCAATCAAACGACTGTAGCTAAAAATACACTCTCTATCCCCGAATATTTAGTGTATTTATGATTGCTCCCTTATATTTACTTTATGAATTGAAGTATTATTTCCATTATATATATACATAGTATACAAATATTGGTAGCCTTGGTTTATTAATTAAATTTCTGATTTTCATATAGTTAAAATTTGTTGCGGACATTCCTCTTGTAGCTTGTAAGCAACAGAAAGAAAATAAAAGTTTTAGCTGGCGAAATGTGACAAAAACTGATAAATATGGTACCAATGACACGACAACTGCTAGAATCATGAAATTCGTACTTTTAAGGGATATAATTAAAAAGAGGGATAAAAATGGGACCTATCAAACCGCTGAAATTGAAATCATGAAATTCGGTGTATACATTCTGACTATGAAGACTCGAAAAAGGGTTTTTTTTCGAAATTTGTACATTTGGGCGGAGAATGGGGCGAATGGGGATATCTTTAAAATTTATACTTTTCTTATCACTTTGTCTGTATCTGAAAATGCTTCTTTCTAATGGCGACTGACAATCGCCTAATATTTAGGCATGTTCACTTTCACAATTTCAGCATTTTATTTATATATAGTAGTCGATTTTAAACAGTGCGCATAAACAATTGTAGTAAATGTGCATAAAAATGTCACAATTTTCGTAATATGGTACTGTGCTTATATGTAAAGTCGACATCCTTTAATCTGCTGGTAATACTGCGGAATGCACTCCGTGGTAGAGGGTATATAAGATTCGGACCGGCCGTACTTAACGCCTTCTTACTTGTTTTATTTGTTCATGACCCCGAGCCAGAAAACTAAAAATAAAAGTTCATTATTTTAGTGGTTAGTTCATTGGCCTATATTTCTCAAATATTGATACTCTGGGGTCTGAGTTAATCGTTGCAAGAAGAAAATTTACAAAAGCTAAACGATGAACGCTTTTTTGTAAAGCATACATTTAGGAGCAATATTTTTTTCTGTGTATTAATTTGTACCTGCAAGACCAAAAACAATTCAATACGAAAATTTATTATAACCCAATCCGTCGATAATTTTATAGGCAGGTTAATGGGAATGATTTATTAATTTTATCTGAGATTTCGAAGTCGTAAAAAATTAAAAATTTTCATATGGGCCTAATAATTTTCATTTAATTGTAGACTGAAATGAAGTCACGATTAATAATTTGTATTAACATATACATATATTAAAATAAGAATTGTATGACGATTTTTCATTTTATGTTACATGGGAGGTAGACGTGGTTGTGGACGAATTTAATTTTTTTATCTAATTTGACAATATAAGGGATGTGTGTTCTGTTCGTCACGAGTTAACATGGAATATCCCATATAAGCCATGATTCTATCGTTGATGTGTGTTTTTCGATCTAAATAAAATAGGCCGTTGCAGCTACTTCAGATTTTTCATTTATTCTTTTTTTTGCTACATGTTTTTCATTACTTTTTTGTACTTGTGTGAGTGGGCACATTAGAGTGGTTCAGTAGTAAAATAATGAAACAACCTCAAAATGAAATTATCTTTGTCTTTTGGGATCGTGAAATAAATAAATATTCACCATAGGAGATATACATTAGAAATGCTCTACATTACAGACGTTCCTACTGAAAAGAGACTAAATTACAAGACAGACACAGACAAATGCGTACACATATACAGAAATATCATACATAAGAATAGGAAAGACGGACAGTAGTTGACAAAAACTTGTGAAATTAATTAATTGTTTAAAAATTGTTTGTATATTGATTGTTATTCTTATGTATATTTGTTTAGTGTAACGCCCCTGAGGATGATCGACGACGAAGTCGTTCGAAATATCGGGAACAAAATTGAAAAATAAAATAATAAACAAACAACATCTTGTTTTCATTTACTTGAGACCTTAAGCCTGGCAATAATACAAACCATAAATAAATATTAATAAAAATCGAATATGGAAAATTCTTAAAAAGACTTTTTAGGGTGGGCCATGTAACATTTTCAATTTGAACTACCGATTATTTGGCTTTGAAAGGTGGAATGACAATCATTTATATTTTCATTTTCAGGTTTATTTTTTACATTTCCAAAATGGGACGCCAAAATTGGGAAATATTAAAAACTTACTTCCAAAGTAGTGAGTGCGATAATGCAAATTGTAAGAAATTTACGTGGAAAATGTTCGTGTTTTCATTTTGATATGGGGTTCAGACAACCCACAAGTGACTATTGAGAAGCCCATGCATCCACAACGAGTCACTGTTTGGTGTGGATTTTGGGCTGTACTGAAAAAATGGGTTAATCGGATGAGGTACTGTCGAGCCAGCCGTGATAGTCATATGAATGACATTGTATTCCATTATTAATAAATGACAAAATTCAACCGTTCCAATAAAACCAGAAATTTGAAAAAATAATCAGTACTTTTTTATAGCCGACTCTAATTTAAAATTTTAAATGGCCCACCCTTTACTATCGAAAGTGAAATATTACTCTTACCATGTTAGATTTCGAGCATGAAATATATTTTTTATAATGTTATTAAGTTATACTTACTTGACAATTTTTTTGTATTAAATCTAATCGCAACATATACAAATTAAAATAAAAATAAACAATATTAAATATAATCTACTGTTGCTCCAAATTATTTAACTAGTGATTTTACGTCCCGGAGTAGAAGTACAAAAATTGAGAGTCATCAAAAAGTGAAACGAAGTGAACCATTCTAATGTATATAAATAGGTGCCTTCAAATGTAAATATTTATACATACATACATATAGAAGATCAGCAGAAACCACTTGCGAAAAATAAATAAGAAACAAACATTTGTTTTATATCTGAAAACATTTTTTCCAATATATACTAATAATGAGGGTATCTCAGTTATTGTTTGGATCATTCAATTTTTTCTACGTTGCAAGTTTTGTATAACATCTTCAGTACAGACACTTTTTGTTATAAGTTTTTCTACCCATTTCTTATTTAATAGTTTTCTTCCCTTCCCATCCCTTTATATTTCCACACCTCCTCCATTTGTTCAATATTCTCATTTGTTTCTTCTTATTTCCTTGCAGCTGCCAATATTATTTGAAAAGTCATCCATGGGTACCAGCATATCAAGGTGTCATCACATTTTTTGTGCTGGCCAATTTTACATTGGCCACATTTATGGATCCAGGCGTAATACCAAAAGGTAGTAACCTAGTCTTATACTAATCTCGTTACAAAAAATAATCAAATTCATCAATTTTTCATTACAGCTTCCCCCGATGAGGATCGCGAAGAGGAATTTCGCGCGCCCCTCTATAAAAATGCTGAAATCAATGGCATCACTGTTAAAATGAAATGGTGTGTCACCTGTAAATTCTATCGACCACCCAGATGTTCACATTGTTCTGTGTGCAATCATTGTATAGAGGTAAGAATTAATGGCTCCATTTAATTAATATTTGTTTGTGTCCATGTGTTGTTACACCTTGTCATTGTGTTTATGTTCATTCTTTCTTTCTTTCTTCTTTGCAGACATTTGATCATCATTGTCCCTGGGTGAACAATTGTATCGGACGACGTAATTATAGATTTTTCTTTTTCTTTTTGGTTTCATTATCGATACACATGTTGAGCATATTTTCGTTATGCTTATTTTATGTATTAAAAACTATGCCAAACATAAGGCATACAGCACCAATAGTATCGTAAGTATTTCATATTTTGCATTTGCATATACTCAGAATGTCTCTCTCTCGCTATGTTGTGATCTTTGAAGAAGAATGGTGGACGAATTCGAAATTTGTTGGATCGTTGAAGAGGTATTGATGACCAATTCCAATTTTTAGAACTTTGTAACCCATTATGGGCCGACAATTTTGTTCTTACTGTTTGTTCTCAGTGGGTTAAATGTGATGTAAAAACTGAAATATGAGGTTATATGCATCGTAAACACATTCTAGTCTTACAAAAAGCTAATTTTTTAAAATTAACATCTGAAATTTTGGTCTTTCAATGCATAAATTGGGAGGAAAACTTCACATAAGATGTTACAATAAAACCGTGCGACATGATTTCCCTCCCAAGAACGAGATTATATAGATTATAGAAAACTCATACTCAGTTTTTTATTTCGTGGTCGTTTGTCTTTTTTACAGGACTTTTAATTTCCAAAGGATGTTACTGTTTCAATAATTTAGTTTCGTACTTTTGCATGCCATACAATGGCTATATGGGTATCAAATGAAAGAGAAGAACATCTGCTAAAAATATTTTTAATTTCATGCGTCTATCTATGTTAATTTAGCATTAACAACCATTTAAATTTTTCCCCTTTATAAAGTTTATGTAGATTATTCATGTTTTTTTTAAGGGAGAAAATTTGAAATAGTTGAATTTCTTTTCAAAAATTAGCTTTATATAAGACTAGAGCCCCTAAAACGTAAATCGAACTAAAAATGTGGAAGTTATTGCGGTTTTTATAAAAAATGCATCATAAATTGCACAAAAATAGTTTTGAATATGGTTTGATAAGGCTCGGGTCGGATTCTAATTTCTAGCGTTTTTTTCTCAATACCATTCTCATGGTGAATTTTATTCAAGAGAAACCTGATTTATTGAGTTTATTTAGAATGCGTCCAGCTCACGAATAAGAGAACATAATAAACAAAGAACACATAAAACAAACCAATCTTTCATTTTAGTCGGGAACATCAACAAGATTTTTTCCTTCCTCACAAAAGAAGCCACTCTAATATATATATGGAAAAACAAAGTTCTCAAAAAATCACTGAACTTTGTATATTTCTATAAGACCTTCAAAAGTACTTCTGTTTTTTGTCGCGTCCTTTTCGATATAAAATTGTTTATAATTTTGTACTAAATCCTGACGATATATTTTTAAAATGTAGAACTCTTTAAGCGTTTTAGAACACTAAAAAGGCTGATAGACTTTTTCAGTTTCTTTCTTGTTTTTGGCGTAGTTTAAGGCGTGCGAATGTCGCGTCCTGGCCACCGGGAGATGCCCATATATCATTTTTATCATTTTCTACCCAGTTTTGAACAAAAGATTACAACCTCAGAACCTCGATCTCCTGTTTCTAGATGCAGCCGGCTATTTTATAACTTTTTGCACCTCTTTCTCAAAAAGTATACATTTCAAAAAATCACTACAGGTAACATGTGTTCTACCTTCTCCCCTAATAGCATGTACCACCCTTTTCGTTCCGCATCCTCCTTATATGTACAAACTTTGAATCAGAATTCCGATTTTACGTAATTAAAGGGCTGTATACCATTTTTATCCATTTTTGACCCGCGCACCCTTTAAATGTACAAATTAAAAAATACAATTTTACTGCACTTCTACATGGCCAGAGGAATTTACACACCAAATTTCACGATTCTAGCTGCAATACTTCAGCTGGTACTATTTTTATCCCTTTTTGGTACGCTTTTATCTGCAATACAGTACATTGGTCCACTCGAACTCTTGCACTTTTACGTGATCGCAGGAATTTACACACCAAATTTCACGATTCTAGCTGCAATACTTCAGTTGGTACCATTTTTATTGGCACGCTTGCAAATTAAAAGTACATATTTCGTAAAATCCATTTAAGTTGCACGTCTACGTTATGAGAGAAAGGTAAATATCGATTTTCAAGAATATAGCTGCATTACTTAAATTGGTACCATTACCACAAAAAAATCCAGGGAACTTGAGAATGAAAAATGTCGGGAATACCCGAAAATCGTTCCCGAGAGAGAAACCATAGTGGGTATACTTCTATCAATGAAATATTTATAATGAGTTTAGTGTCATTCGTTTGCTAATTTTTAGCTTTATATCGAAAGATCTAAAGGTCCAACGAGAGAGAGAGTCTTCTATTTCAACAATAATAATTCTGACATTTTTTGCTTTGGTTTTCTACTTTCAGTATGGTTTTAATGGGTATTGTAACGATATTAGCCATACCCATTTTCGGTTTGACCGGGTTCCATATGGTTTTGGTGTCCAGAGGTCGCACCACAAACGAACAGGTGACAGGTAAATTTAAAGGTGGCTATAATCCATTTTCTCGTGGTTGTTGGCACAATTGCTGCTACACGCAATTCGGTCCTCAATATCCAAGGTAAGTAGTAGAAGACCAGAAATAAAATAAAAAAACAGAGCAAGCATTATTTATCTCTACCAACAACACAACGTATTAATGGTAATCATTTTATTTTTACTATCTGAACAAATCCCTATGATCCTGTTATAACACTTTTACGTTCACTTCCCTTAAATCGTCCTGGGCTGACTCTGCTCTGCACACGACAGTCTTCTCAAACCCGATAAATATGCAGCACGTCGTTCACATAAAGAAAATCAAGCCATTAGCACGATAACCACTGAACGTGATTCAAACAATCAACAGAATTCGGGCAGTGTTCGCGGCAGCGGTGGCGGCAAACCTGGTGGTGGCGGCGGCGGTGGTGCTGGGGGCGGCGGCATGCCTTCGGCAAATTCCCAGCATTCACCTCACGGAATGCCTCGCAATTATTACGATAGGGACCAGCGTCATACACAGGTAAAGACTTATACGGACCAGGGCAATGGTTTTAATCAGCGGTCGGGCAGCACAACGCTTTATAGTAAGGTGGGTAAATTGTGTAATTTTAACAAAGACAAACAAAAAAATCTGTAACGAAAAACAAATGCATTTTCTGTTCTGTTGTTATTGTTGTTCTATACTTGTACTTGTACTATGTATTACTTATTTTGTTCGTTAACTCTGATTTGATTCTTATTCCCCCGTATTGGTTGTACTTTTGTATATATACTCGTATATCTATCTATTACATATTTATAGTGTGTTATTTTTTGTTGTTTTTTATAAGCTTTGGTATTATTTACTACTCCTTTTTTCTATTTCTCTCACTGTATTGTATTTGATAGTACATATATTACACGTATACACTAGCATATACATAAGTAGTACCTAGTCAATATTTATTGCTCTTCTATGTGGACCACAGTGTTCACAGTTTCCGGCCAAGTAATTAGAAACAATTTTGTGACAAGGACTTTTAATAGGAATTTGTTTGTCTTTTTTGAAGAACAAATCATTAGGGGGCTACTGATGTTGTTGTTGGTGTTTTCTTGCCATTTATTTTGATTTAAGGCGAACAATTCTGCCGAAGTTTTAGCAGAACCTAAAAAACAAAAAAGGCAAAGTGCTGCTTTTATTCGTTGTGGCAAATAGTTTCTATGCACCACCATTCCCAAAACTTACGCTTTGAATCTGGCCTAAATCAGGGTTCATAGTTGTGTCAAAATTCAAATCGAGTAAATGAGAATTGTTTAAAAACAGAGTACACTAGCGATCTAAGTCGACTTCTTATAATAATAAACGAAAAAAATTTCAAACTTATACAAATACATTACGGTGAAAATGTGTTGGACTTCATAAGGTGCATATTAGGGGTGGGAGAGTTTTATGAGCGTCGGAAAACAAAGTCATGAGCCTACAAATGGGGTTGGTGGGGTGAGTGTAAGTGGGGTTTTCCCCACTTACACTCACCCCAAAAAAAAATGCACAAAAAATCCAAAAACCATATAATTTTCCCTCCCCAACTTTTCTCTCGAACACACATACCCTCTATCCCCACTCTTTAAGGGGACTACAAAAAATAATAAAAATTGCTCTAACTGCCCAAAGATTTAAGGGATTTAAATATATGACCATATATTTTTCAGCCCCAACATTTTCTCAGAACATACTTACCTTCTATCGTCAACATTTAAGATGGTCCCTATACGATTTCTTTATTTTGTATGACAGCATGGCCCAAAACTGCCCTTAGCCGGGTTAAATGTAACAACCCCCATTAGTTTTCCCTCCCCAACATTTTTCCGAACACACTTACTCCTATCCTCTCATCCCACTCCTTAGGGGGACTCCCATAAAAAAATAAAATTTGCTCTCACCGCCCTTATTGACCCAAGGAGGCGCCCAATGTACGATCAACCCCCAATATATTTTCAGGCCCAATATTTTCTCAGAACAAATCTACCTTCCATCGTCTACATTCAAGGTGGTCTCCATACGATTTCTTTATTTTGTATATTTTGTATGATAACATGGCGCAAAACTGCCCCGGAGTCGCCCCTAGCCGAGTTAAATGTAAGACAACCCCCATTAGTTTTCCCGCTCCCTAATTTTTGGAAAACTGCTTTCTAACTGCCCCAAGGAGGCCTTTAGTGGAGTCAAATGTATGACCATGACAATATTTTCTCAGAACAAACCTACCCTCTATCCTCTTCCCCACACATTTTTTTATTTTTATATTTTGTTTTTATGAAGGAATTGCCAAAACTGTCCCGCAGTAGCCTCTAGAGGGGAGATATGTAAAACTGACCCCCATTAATTTTCCCACCCTAACATTTTCCCGAAGCATACCTACCCCTATCATCAATTCTTAAGGGGAAAATCAGATATACTTCCTGTCCACAGCCTAAATGTCTGTACCATTTTGAAAGGAAAAGTTCTAATATTGAAGATCCAATATGTTTCAGAGTGGAATGAGAGATTTTAGCTACAGCCGTTTGATTGGTACTAGTTTCACCCCTTTTATCATTTTGACCCTAAAAGTACGAATTAAAAAAAAATGTACCTCTTATTTTCCGCGTCTACGTAGACAGACGAGTGCAAATACTGATTATCATGATTTTAGCCATTATCATGATTCTAGCCATTTAGATCCTGATGCTACGAATATCGAAACATCTCTTTATTTTTCGCGTCACCGCCGTGAGAGAAGTGTACGCACCCAATTTCATTATTATAGCTGCTGCCGTTTGGTTGGTACCATTTCTATCCCCTTTCACCCCTTTTCCGCGTAAATGTACAAACTTCGACCAAATCCTTTTTATTTCGCATCTTCACAGTCAGATGAATGTACACACCGAATTTCGTGATTTCAACTTCAGTCTGTTTGGTACCAGTTTCATCCTTTTTTCCAATTGTATCCCTTAAAAGTACGAATTTTGAAAAGTCCCTCTATTTTACGTATTAGGGGGGTGTACATTCCAAATTTCATGTCTCCAGCTATAGTCTTATCATTGGTACTATTTTTATCCCTTTTTGTTCCATTTCGTCCGCTAAAACATGTATTTACTTTTTGGAGCGTTTACGCCACAAGAGGAATGTACGCGTACGTAAATTCCAAGAGCATATAAAACAGAAATTAAAAAAAAAAGTTGCTTAAATATTCTAAATATTAGGGAGTTTTCAGTCCTTGTAAGGAAAAAAATCCCTCTTTGCTGATTTTGCCCACTTTTAAGCCCAACCGATCCTTAAGGCACATTTGGGGAAAATTTTAACCTCCTAGCTCTTTTCGTTTGGCCGCTGGCGTGCTTTCAACAGACAGACAGACAGACCCAGAATATATATACTTTATGGAGTCTCCGATGTATATTTCAAGGTGTTACAAACGGAATGACGAAGTGAATATACCCTCATCCTTAGGTGAAGGGTATACAAATGTTACGGTACAGCACACTATTATAGTCTTCTCTTAATTCAACGGCTCTATCGGCAGCGTCTGTGACAAGATGTAATTTACGCAATATTCGTATCGTATCCAAATCGAATTCATAAAAATCCCATACAACACTAGGGTGTGCTGATTTTGGACAATTTTTGATTTTCAAAAACGTATAGTTAAAAAGTGTGGAATGCTTTGCCTTTCTCAGATATATACATACATACATATACATAAATTTAGTTTAGCTCGGTAAATCGCCAAAAGAAAAATCTATTTTTTTCTACGTGAAAGGGACATTTGACGATAATTGTAATTTTAATAAAAAAACAAGTAAAAACGGCGTTAAGATCGGCCGGGCCGAACTTTATATACCCTCCACCATGGATTGCATTCCACAGAGGTTGTCGGTTTTCGTAGAAGTGCAGTAATATTACAGGAAAATATAATTTTTTTAATATAGCCAAACCAAAACAATTACAAATATTGAAAAATTAATTTTATTAATAAATATAATATTTTAATTATTTCAAACCACGCTTATAAGGTAATGCTATCAATACGTCAATTCAAAAAAATAAATATTCTTATATTTATATTTTCAAAAATATTTTCAAAGTCATAAATATTGGTAGATAGTGCGTGGTTGTATTTCCATTCTATTTTAATTCCAAAAGTACAAATTTTGAAAATCCATTAACAGACGTACATAGTGCAAAATAACCTAACTTCATGATTCAACCAATTTTTGCCGTAAAAGAAAAAGTACGAATTTGGAAAAAACTTTTTATTTTGCAGTCAGAGGAATGTATACACCGAATTCCATGATTCCAGCTGCGCCCATTTGGATGGTACCATTTTTACCCCCTTGACGTATCTACGCAATTAGAATTTCATCATTCTAGCTGTAGTTGTTTAGTTGGTACTATTTTTATCCCTCTGTACCATTGTATACCTTGAAAGTACTAATTTCGAAAAATTCGTCTATTTTCCGTGTCTACGCAGTCAGAGGAATGTATACTCCGAATTTCATGACTCTAGCTGCGGTCATTTGATTGGTACTATTTTTATCCCCTTTTTTCATTTTAACCCCAAAAAGTACGAATTTCGAAAAATCAGTTTATTTTCCGTTTCTACACACTCAGAGGAATGTATACTCCGAATTTCATGACTCTAGCTGCGGTCATTAGATTGGTACTATTTTTATCCCCTTTTTTATTTTAACCCCAAAAAGTACGAATTTTGAAAAATCCGTGTATATTACTCATCTATGCAATCAGAGGAATGTATACACCGAATTTCATTATTCTAGGTACAGCCGTTTGGTTGGTACCATTTTTATCCATTTATTCTCATTTTACCCCTTAAAAGTACGATTTTGGAAAAAATACTTTTATTTTATGTATATACTCAATTAGAGGAATGTAAACACCGAATTTCGTGTTTCTAGCTGTTGTCGTTTAATATATACCATTTGTATCCTTTTTTTGTCCCATTTCACCCCATACAAGTAAGAATCACTTTATGGTGCACGTTTTTGCTATAAGGGGAATGCACATACCAAATATCAAGCAAATATAAACAAACATGCTTAAATACGCTAAAATATTAGGAATTATTATGGGTATTTTTAGTCCTTGTGAGGGAAAAATTTTTTCCTTTGGGCCGATTTCGCCCCATTTCAATCCCAACCGATCTACGACTATAAGACGCATTTATGGAAAATGTGAACGTTCTAGATCCTATCGTTTAGATGCTAGCGTGCTTTCAACAGACGGACAGACGGACGGACGGACATGGCTAGATCGTCTTAGAATTTTATGACGATCAAGAATATATATACTTTATAGGGTCTCAGGTCGATATTTCAAGGTCTTACAAACGGAATGACAAAGTTAGTATACCCCCATCCTGGAGGTGGAGGGTATAATAAAATGAAAAACGTTTAGTTATGATAAGCTGCAGTATGCTTTGCCATACTCCGATATAATTTTATTTTTGTGATAAACTTTAGTTTAGCTCGATAAATCGTCGAAAGAAAAACACGTTTTTTGCAACGTTTGTACCACTAATGTATTACTCGGCTCGATCGGGCTTATACTTCAATAATAAAGGTACGAAAATTGTCTAAAATCAACACACCATAATAGTCCACTAGGTTAATTTTTATATCCATTCTGGAGAAAGAAAATTTTAGCCAAGGCATAGACTGTTAAGTCATTAACTGTAGCCGTGTAATTCATAGAATTATATTTTCACAGAGACACAAAGGCTATTAAAAAACTGTTAATTATACCACGATTCTAAAGCAATGTTCTTCTATTTTTTACAAAATCATTAAATCGCTTTAAAAAGGTTCCCAGTTTTTGGCATGGTACCGTGTGTATATATGTATATATATGTATGTTATACATGTGTACATTTGTTTGTCTCTGTCTTTTTTCTAATTTCTCTTAGGTTTATATTTTTTGCTGGCGGAATTGGCTGGTGGTTTTTATTTTTGTCGCTGTTCGTATTATAATGATCTCCGGAAGACATTGCAAAATAGGCAAAAAAGGGTACAATGTACTTTCATTAGTCTGTTGTTCTAACTACTCCTTTTAAGTGCAGTGGCAGTACTTTTTGTTGTGTTGTTTAAACAAAGTGGTATTTTTAATTTTTTGTTTCCTTGTATCTGGCCATAGAGGCTAGACTCTGGTGGCGATGTATTTTTATATTAGCATAAAATTTACCAATAGGGAACAGAGAATACATTTTCGATTCGAGTTGTATGTCGTCTGGTTTTTATTTATTTTCGGTATACATGTTGTTGTTGTGTCCTTAAATTGTGCAATTGGAGTTTTAATATGAAAATGTTGTTTAAGATGGAATTAAATGTGGATTCCTGGCAGAGGTCAATGCCATCAAAACGTAGTTAAGATGGAGTCCTTCAAAGAAACTGTAGGGAATTAGAAATTAGCAGACTTGTATGGAAATATATAGTTTTTTTCGCCTACAATACTGTAAAAAGATATCCGTGATGTGGAGAATATATGAAATGATGTCCAGTTTTATTATTATAATCATTATGTTGAAATTAATATATAAAGTTTGATATTTTTCTTCTCAAGAGATTCCAAAGACATCGATTTGAAAAATACAATTAAAGAAAACGTTCATTCATGACAAAGGTCAATGACATCAAAACGTAATAAGGATGAAATAATACGAAGGAATAGTTGGAAATTAGACATTAGGGGACTTTCATTAAGGATAAAACGTGTATACTGTGAAAAGCAATCCGTGGTGTGGAGTATGTACGCTTTTATTATTACACCGTACGACAATTAAAAACAAGTAGGGAAAGGCGGGGCCGACCATAAGATACACTCCACTTTGTATCCGAATACAATTCAATTCGGTAAAAAAGTGAAAACGGGAAGAATTTTCGTATGTTTCCTAATCACAGGCTAATATGACTTGGTTTAATTTGTCAAATCGAGAAGAATATTTGTATCGGGGCTATATCCAAACATGGAATGAAGTGACTATCTTTCACAATAAGTTCTTCCAGTTCAAGTATAACATGTTATGCTCAATTTGAAGAAATTCGGTGAAAATACATTTTCCCCACAGGTGTTTCTAATTGAAATATGAGATGTTTTTCCAACTTTGAAGAAAATCTGTTAAAATATGTGGTACTCCAGATACCAGAAAAGAGAAAAGAGTTAAAGGTGTGACATATGTGGTTTATAGAGCGGTAAAAGTCAAATTGGGATCGAAATTCGTATGGGGGCTATATCTAAATCAGAACCGATTTTCTTCAAATTAAATAGCGTTCGTCCTTGTCCCAAAAAACTTCGCTGTGCAAAGTTTCGTTTCGTTCTGGCTACAATTGCGATCTGTATCGTAATTACAAGAATAGATGGACAGACAAACAGACAGACGGACATTGCTAAATCGATTCAAAAAGCGATTCTAAGTCGATCGGTATAATTAACAATGGGTCTATCTCCCTTCCTTTTGGGTGTTACAAACAAATGCACAAAGACATAATACTCTCGTGGAGTGTATACAAATCGTTACACTTGAACTGGATGATATAGGCAAAATGGAGTAACTTGACGTTTTTAGTTTTTCACATCCTCATCCTCAGGATACAAATTTCAAAAAATTATTTTATATAAAGGGTTATTTTTTAGCTATTATCTTTTTGGCAACACTGGTTTAAACAGCTGACGCACGTTTCGTGTTTTGTTTCACTGTCAAACATCTTCAGTTTGGTCTATAATTTAACCATGAACTTACAAACGAACAACGCTTGCAAATTATTGAATTTTATTATCGTGCTCTGTTAAGAAAGTTCATCGCGCGCTTCCATTTTATGGTCAGTTTAATCGACCCACTGAAGCGGACCGTACTATCGTTTCAAATAAAAATTTCATGAATTTTTCTGAATTTTATGTGTTTTTGTTTTGAAAGACTTTCCTATAGCTTTTACAAAATCACCCTTTACTTGTACACTGAAAGAATTATCTTCATAATATGTATGGTTTTGTCTTAATAGTCCGGGAGCCAGCAACGTGTTTGGTTACACTATAAGTATCACGGCTTTAACTTTTAGGATATGTTCCTTTGTTTTTGGAAAGAAAAAAATGCATGTCTGGCAAACCTTCGGGGTGGCTTTGGCCCCCCTGTCGACTTTTAAGGTCGCAAAAAATGAGTAGCATTTACACCATTTTATCATGGCTGGCATTTATATATATGAAAGCTCTTACCCCTACGAGTTATCAACCAAGCAGCCACACCAATCAGGGGGTGGAAAGAGCGTGGCAGACAGCGAATTTCTTTGCGCTATAAGTAAAACGGCCCAAACTTTTATGGTCACTTCCTTACATTATGAGAAGAAAAAAAAATCCATGTCTGTCAAATTTTCGTGGATGGCTTTGGCCCCCTGCACCCTTTAAGGTCGAATGGAAATAGTGATATTTCTAACACTTCCCTATAAGTAAAACTGCCAAAACTTTTACGGTCAACTCCTTACATTATGAGAAGAAAAAATACGCTTGTCTGGCAGGTCTACGGGGGTGGCTAAAACCTTTATGGTAATTTCCTTCAATTGTACAAAGAAAGAAAATCCATTTCTGGCAAACCTTCGAATGCGGCTTTGGCCCCCCTGTACCTTTTAAGGTCGAATAAGAATAGTGCTATTTCCACCACTTTCCCATAAGTAGAAATGCCAAATTTTTTATGGTAAATTCCTTACATTATGAGAAGAAGAAAAATTAATGTCTGGCCAACCTTCGGGGTTGACTTTGGCCCCCCTGCAATCTTTAAGGTCGAAAAAGGTAGTGATATTTCCACCACTTCCCTATAAGTAAAATTGCCAAATCTTATATGGTCGCTTCCTTACATTGTAGAAATAAAAAATCCATGTCTGGCAAACCTTCGGGAATGCGTTGGCCCACTCTGGACTTGCCAGTCTGTCAATTCCTGATACAAATTTCTATGCAAAAAACGGCTAAATCCAAAAAACTGTCGTCTAGTGTGAGATTGCGCAGAAATCGACGGAATTGTTTGTAAAGCACAAATCAATGAAAAGTGTCATATAATTAATAAAACATTTCTTAGAAACTATGAAATGCAGTACTTCATTCGAAGAACTTTTGTCATAAAAATTCATTATTTTTCATAATATGATGTATGCAAATTTTCATAGATTTTATGAAGAAACTTCATTAATTTTATGAAAGAGTTTCATAAATAGTTTCCAATGAAATTTCCAATATAAACAAAAAAGGAAAAAAAGGTCTGACTCGTTGAATAACCAATCAACACACAGCACCATTTGGAGAGTCTTTGCAATGAATCTGTCTTTGACCCAAATCAGGGTTCATACTTATGTCAGAGCTAACAGAGTACAAGTGAGAATTGTTAGCATTTAACGAATAAAGTCGACACATTAAAATGTAGTTGTAAGTTATGAAACATTTCATAAATACTATGAAATAAAATGTAGTTGTAAGTTATGAAACATTTCATAAATACTATGAAATAAAATGTAGTTGTAAGTTATGAAACATTTCATAAATACTATGAAATCCTTCATTATGTTTATGAAGACATTTCATAACACAAATATTTTATTGGTAATGACATGTTTCTTAATATTTAAGAATTGTTTCTTTAATTCTATGAAATATTTCTTTGATCTTATGAAACTAAGATTCACTAATTTAACAATTTTGTTTTATGAAATATGAAATGTTTCATTTCATTTTATTTATGAATTTTTCAGACATATTAAGAAAAAATTCACTAAATTTATGAAAAACCTTTTATGAAATAGCTTCATAAATATTATGAAGGAAAATTCTTTCAGTGTATTATAACGATATTGGTGTCATATTAAAGAGGAGAATATCTATTCAAAATATTTCAAATATCATGTTTCTGTCTGTATTAGTTCAGCATTAATACCTATTTCAAGTTTACCCCTTAGTTTTTCTAGTTTATTCATATCTTGCTTTTTAAGAGACAAAACTTTAAATGGTTGTTAATACTAAACTAATAGAGATAGAAGTTTGAAATTTAAAGTATTTTTAGCACATATTCTCTTCTTTGATTTGGCATTTATACCGATGTCATAGGTTGTGAATAAGTATTAAAAATATTTTTTTATAAAATGTAACCTTTGGAATTTTGTAGTCCTTTTAAGGGACAACAATTAACTCTATTTCACCTTCACCTATAGTTTCAGATGTATATCATCTGGTTCAAGTGTAATATGTACTGTCGGACAGTGTCATAAGCATTATCGATTTCAAAAAAATACAATTAAAGAAAACATATTGAATAAAATGCCACATTCTTTGCCACAAAAGTCAACACTACTTGTGGCCATTTCAAGCACAGACACATATACACACGAGATTTTTGTTCTAGTTTCCAATAATTCAATGTATGTATATTAGGCTGGTTCGCGGTCTATATGGAATAGAAAAACAATTTCCAGTTACCTCACGAAAATAAAATTTGGATTGTTTATGATGATTTGCAAACTGTTACATTTCTAGATCGAGCCATCTGTGAGCTAAACGCTCCTGAAAACACCTTCCAAAATCATGTTTTTCCCGTGTAATTTTTTTTCACGTTGAATTTTTGTCCAAATTTTATTTCTGAAATAATAGACCCTTGAAAGCACTTTAAATGCAAATTTTTATTCTTGTCTTAGAATATTTCATTGGTCGTATTATTGGACGTTTATATTGATTTATTGTGGGTTTTCAAGGTGACAGCTAAAAACTCATACTTCTTGGAAACATTTTGTAAGAGTTGTAATGAAAAATATATAGAAGGAATCAATACCATTCAAATGATGCCTAAATGATGAATATCGGACGAAAAATTACGTCACTGACTCCACTTTTGTGAAATAATTTAATACAGCAGATGGCTTTTCAGAGCGAACATTTTCAAACTCTTTTTACAAAAATGAGCGCTGCGGCGTCAATTTCATTCCAATGTTCATCATTTAGGCATCGTTCGAAAGGTATTGACTGCAGCTATTTATTTTTAAATTTAAATTTTATAAAATACTACCACCAAATACGAAATTTTTTTCAGTTATCGTTACGAAAAAAGACAAAAAATTACTAAAAAAAGTCTAATAATTCAACCAATTAGATATTCTAAGACAAGAATAAAAAATTTTATTTAAAGTGCTTAATTCAGAAAAAAATTTGGACAAAAATCCCACATAAAAAATATTACACGGGATGATTTTTGGAGGTGTTTTCAGAAGCGTTTAGCTCACATACTGCTTGATCTAGGAACGAAATATCTTGCAAATCCCCATTAAACAATCCAAACTTTATTTTCGTGGGGTGACCGGAAATAATGTTTTCATTTGTATGGACCGCGACCCACCCTAATATCTATATACTATGTACGTAAACCTAAGACGAAAACTAATATTGAGCATCCCTCGAGGCCAAAAATGGAATAGGAAAAAAGTTTTCGAATTTGATATTTCTTTCATTCGACTGGTTTTCAATTATCGGGCCTCTCCGTCCCCACCATTGTGTGCGGTGGGCTTGTCAACTGTCCTTTGAGAACGAGATATCACATGTTTCTGTTGCTGTTTTTGTAGATTGTTTTTTAGGTCCTTGCACAAACAAATCTTTCTTTCTTATATATTCTTATTTTTCTGATATTAGACACCTACCACCTCTTGTATTTATTTTCTTTTGTGTTTCACTTTCAATTCTTTTTATTCTTGTTTTTTTTTTTTTTTTGGGTTATGGCTTTCCTTTTAGCAATTTTTGTAAGTGCATGATAAGTTGTTGACTATTCCTTTTATGCTTTTGCTATGCACTCGTAGTTGTTGTCTTCGACTTCTTCGTATTCTTCTTCGTCGTGTCGTCTATCTGTATTTTTGTTGTTGTTGTTATATGCAAAAGAAGAACAAAGTTTTTTTTGTTCAATGGCCCAAAAAACCGCTGAAGCTTAAGTGTCCTATAGCTGCCAAAAAAACAAAACAAGTAACTACAGCTTTATTATGATGTTATATATATAGTTATATACATATATATCTTTATCTTATATACATGTATGTATTTCTTGAAAATTAGTTATTATTTATATTATATTTTGTTTTTGTATTTGTTGGACATAATTTATTATTTATGATTTGTAAGTTAGTCGTGTATTTAAGTTGAGCGAATAGTTTATTATGTCAAAGAAAAAATGCTGCCCTCTAAGGAATTACTGCTCTGAAATTTCCAAAGGATACAGTTTTTCAAAAAAAAAAAAAATTTAATTGCATATTCGCACCCTACAATACTGAGGTGTCACATTCAAGAGGAGAAAATCTTTTAAAAATACTTATTTCAAATACTCATTTGTACCCTATGCTAAACTAATACAGATAGAAGTAGGGTTTGGGGTCCGGGAATTCCCGAATCGTTTTTTTCCCGGGAATTCCCGTCCAATTTTTTCCGGGAATTCCCGGGAAAAAAATTTCAATTTCAAAACTTTAAATTCGCTAAATAGCCATTTTATGCGAAACCCAGCTAGGGTAATAAAAACTTTCTGTGAGGCTATTTGCAGGATCTTTATGGTGAAATAAAAATATCATGCCGACAATACTATGGCTTATATAATGTAAATTTTCTTGTTCTCCTAGAAGAATCGAGGTGAATATCCTCTTCAAGAACAATTTACTTTACATATGTAGCCAGAAGGAAATGGTCTAAAAATAGGAATACAATAAAAATTGTGCGCCTTGAAACTTTCAAGAGAAATCTAATAGGAATATAAATATATGCTACGGTGTATTTTAATGGCCTTTTGTAAGAATTAATGACTGGACTATTTCAATATTTTTATTTTTTATGAATTTATTAAATTAATATTAATTTTTGTATGTTTCTATTGTTTTTACAGTTTAGAATATTCCCCCCTGTTTCTATAAAATATTTTTGTCTCCAGACGAATGAATATTCTAAATTAAATGCGTCATAACATTCTCCGTCATATGAGTTATTTGATTTGTCACTTCTACCTGCGATATAAATGTACAATTCTGACGATTAGTCTACAACTTTTCAAGTTTATAATGAGAAAATGTAATTTATAATCGGAATATGTAAGTTCACGATGAGATGTAAATTCATAACAGGAAATGTAAATTCATTATAGGAGCATGATAATTCATAATCAGCACTGTAAATTCGTAATGTGAAATGTAAATTCATATTGAGAAATATAAATTCATAATAAGAACATACAAATTTATAATGAGATATATAAATACAAAATGAGAAAATCCAAATTGATAATGAGAAAATATAAATTCTTATTCAGGAATATATATTCATAAAATATAAATTCATAATCAGGAATTGGTATGTTCCTATTATGAATTCTTTGTTCTCAATGAATTATGATTTATATATCTCATTATGAATTAACATGTTCCTATTATAAATTTACATTACCCATTATGAATTTATATGTCCCTAATATGATTTTCCATTTCTCAATATAAATTTGTATGTACCGAATATAATCTTGAAAAGGTGTAGAGTATAATATTTGTAAAATGAAAAATAATTATTAAAATATTTTGACAATAGCAATCGTTTTTAATTTGTAATATGACAGTATTGAAAAAACACACCAGTTATTAAAAGTTGATATTTTAAACCATATTGAACATACCTATAAATAAATTACTTTTTCCCGGGAATTCCCGGGATTTCCGGGAATGAAATTTTTCATTCCCGTTTTCCCGGGAAATGAAAAAAGTCCGGGAAACCCCAAACCATAGATAGAAGTATGCAATTTAAAGTATTTTTAGCAGATATTTTCCTCTTTCTGAAATAATATTTCAGAAATTATATCCTTTGTAGTCCTTTTTAGGTCCAACAGGATGAGGAAATGAAAAAGTAAAATATCCAATTAACTCCTATAGTTATAGACGTATATAATCCGGTTCAAAAGTAATATGGACTGGCGGAAGGGGGTAATCCATTATTTATTTATTTTATTCATGTTTTACTTTTTTGGGGGGAAAACTTGAAATGGTTGTTAATGCTAAACTAATACAGATAGAAGCTTAAAATTAAAATTATTTTTAACAGATATTCTTATCTTTCATTTGATACCCACAACGTCCCGCAAAAGTTCGAAAATAAACTAGTAAAACATCTACATTAGAGTGGCTTCTTTTGTGAGGAAGGAAAAAATGTTGTTGATGTTCCCAACTAAAATGAAAGATTGGTTTGTTTTATGTGTTCTCCCAAAATATTTCCCTTTTATCATTGTCCGTTCGTGAGCTGGACGCGTTCAAAATATTCTCTATAAATCAGTTTCTTTTTAATAAAATTTACGAAGAGATTGGTATTGAGAAAAAACCTCTAGAAATTAAAATCCGACCCGAGCCTTATCAAACCATATTAATAACTAACAAGATGACCAAGTATAAAGGACAGATTTATACTACTTTAGTGCAAATTTTGATGCTTTTTTTATAAAAAAACCGCAACCTAATTGCAATTTCTAACCCATTAAGGGCCGCAAATTGTTTTCATACTGTTAATACTCAGTGGATTAAAAATGAAGTAAAAACTGAAATATGGGGTTATTTGCATCGTAAACACATTCTAGTCTTATATAAAGCTAATTTTTGGAAAGAAATTCAACCAATTTTCCCCCTTAAAAATTAAAACTTGAATAATCTACATAGACTTATTTAATGAGAAACATTGAAATGGATGTTAATGTTTAATTAACATAGATAGACGCATGAAATTTAAAGTATACTTAGCAGATGTTCTTCTCTTTCATTTGATACCCATATTGTCAATGCATTACACTCAAAAGTACGAAACTAAATTATTGAAACATTTACATCCTTTGGAAATTAAAAGTCCTGAAAAAAGAAAAAAAGTACTACGAAATAAAAAACTGAGTATGAGTTTTCCTTTTAGTGACCTATAGTCTCACTTCTATATAATTTCGTTCTTGAAAGGAAAATCATGTCGAACGGTTTTATTGTAACGTCTTATGTGAATTTTTCCTCCCAATTTATTCATTGAAAGGCCAAAATTTCAGATGTTTTTTTTTATTCAAAAATTAGCTTTTTCCAAGACTAGAATGTGTTTATGCAAATAATCCCATATTTCAGTTTTTACCCACTGAGAACCAACAGTAAGAAAAAAATGTTCGGCCCTTAATGGGTTAGGAAGTTCTAAAAATTGCAAACGGTGATCAATACCTCTTCAACGATCAAACAAAAACACAAATCGAACTAAAAACATGGAAGTTATTTCGGGTTTTATAAAAAATGCAACAAAAATTGCACAAAAATGTTCAAATTCTACCCTCTATTCTGGGTTAAAATCGATGGTTTGGATAAGGCTCGGACCAGATTTAAATTGCCAGCGGGTTTTTTCGAAATACCATTCTCACCCTGAATTTTATTCAAGAAACTCCTGATTTATAGAGGTTGTTTTGAACGCGTCCAGCTCACGAACGGTCGATGATAAAAGCGAAATATTTTGGGAGAACGCTTAAAACAAATCATTCTTTCATTTTAGTCGGGAACATCCACAACTTTTACTTTGAAGCCACTCTAATCTACATATATCCTTTGGAATTCAAAAGTTCTGTAGAAAGGGCAAATGATAACGTATTAAAAAACAGGCTTATATTCATAAGAGGCTATGAACACAAACACAACTTTTCAGGAGAGCGAAAAACTGATTTACTCATTAATTGTAAGAGTAATTATAAATCATTCTTCTACAGTTTAATCCAAAGGGCATTACTGATTTCTACGATTTAAAATTTTTCGAAATTTCCTATTATTCGCGGTTTTATGGTTCATAGTTCATATATTTTGAAATAAGAAAATTTGTTGGTACCATTTTTATCCCCTTTTCCAAATTTTTTACAAAAAGTGAATATTGCGGTAGGGCACGGTAAACAAAAAAAACAAATTGGATATTTTTGGAAAATTTTCGCGGCAAATATGGCAAAAATGATTTTCACTCATGGCATTTTTGTTTTATGATTTTCTCGCGATCTAGCCAACGGAACCGACTAAATTTTTGTTTGTGTATTAAGAACCAATGTCGCTTGTAACATATATGTAGCCAGTCGCGAAAATCGCTGAAATTGTTGAAAAATCCAAAATTCGCGGTTGCAATATATATATTTAAACTTTTATTAAACTTATATTATATTTAAACTTTCTCCTTCCAACATTCTGAAACTTTTCTGACACAAATATTCCCCATGAAGTCAGCAATCATATGCCATAAATATATATTTTGGTATTCTCAATATGATAAAAAGTTACGTGGGTTTTTCTAAAGATACTTTTCACAATTTTTGACTTTACAGCCACTATTTATCCTACTTTAGCCTGATAACTTGGGAACCAAAATGCTATTAATCGCGAAATAATGGTATTTGATAAGGCGATATGCCCTAAATCTAGAAAAATGCTTTAATCAAAATCGTTGTAGCGAATTACAACCTTCGGTTATATGCTGCTCCATTTTCGAACTATATTATTCATATTATTTTTATGTTCATAGCCACTTTTGAAGTCACAAATTAACGTGTGAGTAGATAGCCAAATCAGAAAGATTTGAAAAAAATGGATTTAGAAAAAAAAATTTCTTCCCCAAATTTATATGACAGATGACATCCAAATCTAAGAATAGTTTGCCATCAAAAACTCATTTTCGAGAAAATGGTTCATAGCCATTTATAAAAATGGTTCATATAAGCCCTTGGTATGAGTTATGCTACTATAGTTTCAGTTCTATATAGTCTTATTCTTAGGTGAAAAACGTGTTATATGTATCGCTGCACAGTGGTTCCAAATCGTTTTTGAATTGACCAAACAATCCACATACATAGAATAGAGGTACTTTTTGCATATTTGTCCAACAAAATACCCAAATTCCCAGAGAGGGGAAAATATTGTTCCAAAATTTGGGATTTTTTAAAATGGTCGCAATTTCTTGATTACCGCAGGTATGTGGTACTACTTCTTGAGTAAGAAGTCAACATATGAGGCTAAAAGTATACTAAACATTTTCAATGTGATACAAGAATGACATTAAACGCTTCTAAATTAAGTCTTCTAAATAACAGAAATAGGATTATAGGAGAAATTTACAAACGAAATAATATTGTCGCCTTTAAAAAAACGTTAGAAATGGGACCCTTTTTGAATGTTTTGTCTTTCGAAGTGTATAACTTTTGATTGAGGTAACATATTAGCGCAGTAAAATAGTTTATTTAAAATTTTATAAGCTATCCAACAGTGAAAATCATTTTGTTCGAGCCAAAAATTAGTTCGGAAAGTTAAAAAAACGAAACCAACCTCGCCAAAAATGTGATTTTTTATCTTGTCAGTCAGATATCTCTTAAACTAATTGAGCAAAGTTATACCATTTTGAAAACGGGCTTTAATAATATGTAACAGGCAATAAATAGGGTACCACCTTTCGAACTTCATTCCTCGTAAAACTGAAAATTTCATAAAAATGTAATTTTTTAGAAATACAAATTCATATTGAACATAAAAATTGAGATATCGTAACGCAATTTTTTACTAGCTTTTGCATTTGTTTCCAAAGAAATGTCCAAACTCCCAGGGAAGTAAAGGGTGAGACATTTAAAACATTAAATTAGAATCGGCTATAAAAAAGAACTGATTATTTTTTTCAAATTTCTGGTTTTATTGGAAAGGTTGAACTTTGTCATTTAATAATGGAATACAATATCATTCATATGACTACCACGGCTGGCTCGGCAGTACCTCTTCCGATCAACCCAGTTTTTCAGTACAGCCCAAAATCCACACGAAACAGTGACTCGTTGTGGATGCATTGGCTTCTCAATAGCCACGTATGGGTTCTCCGAATCCCAAATGCGGCAATTTTGCTTACAGTAAATTTTCCACATACGTTTCTTACAGTTAGCATTAAAGACTCAGTGCTTTGGAAGTAAGTTTTAAATATTTCCAAATTTTGCTTGAGAGTGTAGCGTCCCATTTAGCAAATGTCATGTTGAAAGAAAAATAATTTAATAAATAAATAATTTATTTTTTAAATATCTCATTTGGTACTGGTATTTCACTTATACATTTGTTCCGTGTCTTATGTGAAATTTGACGTAAAATATTTTTTCCATTTACACCATCCCCCTAATATTTACTTTTGTTGGAGAGTTTAGCACCAACTCGGAAAAAAGTACAAAATTAACCCTCAAATGAATTTTAAGTTTTGACTTATTTCTGGCATCTAAGTTGAATTTTGGTTTATTCGCAAACTCATAGTAGAATTTTATGGCAAATATGTTTGTAGAAAATTGTTTTAGGTGTGTTTTTTACCCGTTAGCATAAAAGGGACCAAAAATACCCCAATATTGAGAAGTTAGAGGGTTAAAATGTTCCACAAAAAAAAACTTCTTATACTTAAAATGTAAGGGTAACAAGAGGGGATATTCACCCTCCTCTAAAATTACCCTCATACGTAAACCTTCAAAACGCCAATACACGTATATTCTTTTTTACCCCCTCTATCAGAATCCGTTGACAGAACATTTGTAGTTTTTTTTGTTCCACAGTGTAATGATCTGGCGTTAGAACTGTGCCAACCATACGTGTCACATACATTGGTTTTGGATTAAACCATTTAAAATCTTCCTATCTATCCTTACTAACCTGTTGAAAAAATCAGACCTATAATTTTGGTTTACCTGCCCACTAAACTCCTCTGGAGGAAATTCAAATAGGGCACTGTTTTGTTTTACAACATATTTCCTAATCCTAATCATATATTGGCTTATTTGTTTGGATCATTTCTGGCTTCATATACAATGATTCCAATACCATGTTCCTTAGAGGGTTATCATTTTTTAGCTGTTATAGTTAGCTAATAGTTTATAAATAAATATCTGTAAATTAAATAAATATTTGAATTCAACTAAATCAATTTCCATGGAAACATCAGACAAACAATGTTGTGATGTTGTTTGTGCTGAGGTTTAATTTAGTGGTACCGTTTACACAAAACAATAGCGAATGAAACAAATATCCATTCAAATTGATTTTGTTTTAGTTTTTTTTTTTTCTTTTGAAAGCACATAGTTTTTCCACTTGGGTTCATCCTTTGTTGTTACTGCTACTGAACACACTGATTTGTTTTTGGCACTGAATTATTATCATTTTTTTTTCTGCATGCCTTGTTTATTTGGAATTGTACACTATATTTTTTCGGTCTTTCTTTGGCTCACAATTTTAGTTAGTTTCTATTGTTCCTTTTAGTTTAGTTTAGTTTTTTGTTTTGTTTTTGCTGCTAGATTTATATAGTATTTTGTAATAATTGATATTGATTAAATTTTGAAAATTGGTCAAATTCAAAACAATCTCAAACCGTACACCTTTTGTGAAAGCACCGTACAAGCAAATAAAGGTAAACTGTTTTATTTTCTAAATAAGAATTATTTAATTTGTTTTGTTTTGAAAGAAACTCATTTGAAATAACTTTTTCCTTCATATACTCTTCGATTATTATTACTATTTGTCAATTGTTATCTTTTGTTTTTACAGTCAAATTACCTACTACATACATATACTATATTTGCAGAGTAAAGTTTCAAATATTGTTTTCATAAGACGTTCTCTAAACTATTCCATATTCAAATGCATTGTTAGTTATTATTATTATCATTATTATTGATATCATGTTTTTTCGTTTGTTTCTTAGTTTATTTCTATCAATCACCAACTTTGTTGCATTTAATGCATTTAGCATAAACATACATAAGCATATTTAAATACTTGTTTTTTTTCAATATTTTTTAATGATTTTGAAGAATTCTATGCGAAAGTTAACGTTTTAGGAAAATTTAAAATAGGAGTGGTTAAATGAATACAAATTCAAGGTGGAGACTTTCAGGCGTCTTTCAGGACAATCATCCCTGAAAAATGTTGTGTTGAGAATCAAGTGTCATGGATCCGTATTTTCCATCTCAAGTTCTGCGCAACATTTTTATCCCTATATCTTCGTCATCCTCTTCGTCTGCAAACAAATGGATAACTTCACAGCCTTGTGGATTTCCTCCTTCCTCATCATTCCACAGTGGCCTATATAAGAACGGATCTACGATTTTTATCCGATTTTAGGCAGTTTAAACCCTTTATTTTCTCTAGTCAGTATAGGTTAGGTTAAAGAAAATGTAGAAAGTCCACCATAAGGTGATTATGCCATTAGAGAAGTGGTAAGGTGATAGTAGAAACAGAGAAGAAGGAAGAGAGCGGAATAAAGAGAACAATAAACAAATTCAAGGGAAAAATAAAATAAAGATTTATTTATTAAAGACAATATGAAAAAACAGTGATAGTGGCATTTTATTTTTTAGATTGAAATTTCAAAATAGCAGCTTAAATCGTGGACTTCAAAAATAAATTTAAAATTTTGCAACAAAATATACTAATCTGGAAGACACAAAAAGGTGATCAATTTGAAGTAAGAAATTACCAAAAATTTTAAGGGAACAATTTATTCATTCCCAGGTTATGAGCAACGAACTAGAGTTTGATTACGGACAAAAATGGATCAGTGATTATTGAATTTTTGCTCTGAATATTTCTCTATCCCGTTTTTACTCGGACTCATTTTCTAATCCGTCTTTGCTTGAATTCAATTTATAACTCATTTTTACTATCAGTACCTCAGTTGTCCTTAAGAAACACTTCTTTATTATTATTGAAAACAACCTTCTCTCTCTTCCTGAAAACATGACCCAGTCTTTTGAACCCTTTCGCACAAATATTTTAAACTCTTGTCTGAATTTATTCAGCCGCAGTTTCACTTTATTAATACTGACTTCAGTTTCTCTGAGCAAATAGTAGTAGGAGAAAGTATGTGCTAACTCAGGAGGAATTCCTCCGAGGATAATGTAATTCCATTTCCTCAGACGAATATGTTCAATCCCTTAGTCGGCGCATTTGTTAGTTAATACGATAATTAGAGTAATTCCTCTGAGAATGTTTTGTGGTATTCCTCTGGAGACAGTACATACATTTATTTTAGAGGGTTATCATATTCCACGATGCGCTCAAAAAAATAAATGTACTTACTCAAGGGGGATTCCTCGTTAACACATGCACCTACAAAAGGAGTTGCATATATTCCTGTGAGGAAGTACATTATTCCTCGGATCAATCCTCCTGGGTTAGAACATACATTCTCCTACTACTGTAAATCATTAGCTGGTCGGTGTAGGTTTTAAACTGTAGGTATAACTCGGCGGAAATAGATTTCTAACGAGCAGCTTCGCACTATTCACCCACCAGAGAAGTGAATGTTTCCTCTGAGGTAACACATTATTCCTCGGAGGAATCCTCCTGAGTGAGAACATACATTCTCCTACTACTGTAAATCATTAGGCGTTCGGTGTAGGTTTTAAACTGTTAGCATAATTCGGAGAATATAGATTTCTATCGAGCAGCTGTGCATAAAATGATCATGATTTTATTCAAACCTGAAAATATTGAGCAGCAAAGAAATCATTATTAAGGCCATACAGGAAAATAAGTTTTACTTACCTTTTTAACCCGCTATCTATCTTAAACCCTTGAATAAGGAAATTATTGTGTTTGTTTGAATACTTTTTGGAATGTCTACTTGCATTGCAGTATTCTCAAGATTAACGTTATATCAAACCTATCCCAGAAATTTTTGTAGGCCTAGTTCTTGTCTCCTTTGCGCCTTTGGAATTTAGAAAATTCCACTCTGCTAATTAACCCCTCGAACGCATATTATCGTAAATATGAAATTATCTTGAGATTATACTTCAGTTCCTTATTAAGTATTGCATAGATTATATCCAGATTCTAACAATTAAGTTATACATTATTAAAATAGGGATATGTTTATTTTCTTTATTTTAAATTATAATTACCACAACTCAGGAGGATTCATGTTTTTTTATTATTCATGTTTATTAACCTTCATATTTTTTATGTTATGTTGTTTTTTTAATTAATTAATGTCTACGTCATTTCGTATCTTGTATCTCGTATAAGTAAGTAAAATATGATGTAACATCTTATTTAAACCATCGTATGTGTGTTTGTATATATCTTTCATCTAAACAGTTATCGCCTGGTCGAGAATGTTCCGATACTGACATGGAACCGCAAGCATCACAAAGTCAAGATTGTGAGCCGACGCCACCATTGCAACGACACAACTCTGCGAATTTCTTTTTGCCCCAAATGGAAAATGTCAATGGGACAATATCAACGGGGCAAGGTAATTCTGGCCAAAATAACGGTGGCGGTGATTCGCCCCGTCACATGCGCATGTATCATCCCAGGCATAGTCCTTTGGCAAGACAAAGGTAAGGCGTCGTGCCGTGTCCCCCCCAACCACACCAGTTTCGTGGTTAGTTTCCGGTTTTGGTGAAACATTTTTTGATTGATTGGCTGTTGTTATACATATTTTATTTTTACAAATTATTTGGTTTTTCAGATTTCCGTATCCTAACGATTTTAATTATTCTTCATAATATAATTCATTTAAATTACTTTTAATATATCCAAATTAATTTTCAATTGTTTTGAATAATATTTGATTATTCATAATTTTTAATTAGAATTTCTCTAGTCCGACTGAAGTGAACTTTTTGTTCATAGTCATAGAGGCGGTATATCCAAAGTGGTGTCCCAAAATACAAGTCGTGGTTGACTTATGCTTATTTAAAAAAAAATTATCAATAAATCTTATTAAAAGAACATTCACTTTTAACTACCTAAGACTGAAATTGGCAAATGCTCGCAGGTGTATCGTCGACAGGTACTGACAAACATCAGTAAAACAATGCTCGTGGAGCAAAGTAACCGAATTACTGTAATCTTTTTTAACATGTAAATATTATTGTTTTTTGTTATTGTGTTTTACAAAATGTTTATTAATTTCTGTTAGAAATTTTAACATCACATCGGTTTGTTCAAAAGCATTCGCGCTCGAAAACGAAATATGAAACTGTTTTCGATCTTAACCTCTCGCTTCCGAATCCCGTGATTCTTATCTCGTAATTGTTCGGTGAACAATTATTCAAATGCGTATTCACATTGTGCGATTTGCGCTGTGAACTATCTATTTGACTTTTGTTTGTTCACATTTTTTAAGGATATGGTCGCCTTAAAAGCAATGTGGACACAATGAACCGAATATATTTTTGGAAAGAGAACCTAAAAATAAAAAATGTTCTACATTTCGTTCAGTTATTGAGTTAAAAAAATAGAAAAAATAATTTTTGTGTAAAATGTGGTCAACACGAAGAAATAAAATAAAAACTGTCTTTATTTATTGTAAATTAATAAATCGTTTATTATTATTTTTATTTTATTATTTTAGAAACGAAAAATATCGGAAAACTCAGAAATCGGCACGCTCGATTTTTTCAAATAATTTTTTAAGAAAAATTTTGAAATTTCTAAAAGGCGGCTCCGCAGAAAAAAAATATTTTAAAATATCGCGCGTTTTTTTAATAATTTGTCCATTTTATTTTTTTAAGTGAAAACAAAAATAAAAAGTTTCGATAACAATCTTAGTTATCGAAATTGTAAATTAAAAAATCGATTTTTTATTATTTTAAACTAATTTGAAAAACAGCGAAAAACATCTCGTAAAAATTCTCGAGTTATCGATATCAAAAATTTCGGCAATAAGCTCACTTTTATAGAAAACTCGCACGATTTTCAAATAATTTTTGTAGAATAATTTTGAAATTTCTAAAATGCGTCACAGGAAAAAAACTAAAAAAATCGCGCGATTTTTTAATATAATTTTTCCATTTTATATTTCTGTGCAAGTGCAAACGAAAAAATAACTAACGATAACTATCTTAGTTATCGAAATTGAAAATTAAAAAAAAATATTTTTTTATTATTTTAAAATAATTTGAAAAACAGCGAAACTAAAAATATCGGCAAAAAGCTGACTTTTATAGAAAACTTGCACGATTTTTTCAAATAATTTTTATACAATAATTTTCAAATTTCTAAAAAGCGCCACAGGAAAAAAACTCGAGAGTTATCAAAACCATAAATATCGGAAAAATTTATTTTTATTGAAAATTCAAAATAGACTCGCTCAATTTTTAAAATAATTTTTGTAGAACAATTTTTGAAATTTCTAAAAAGCGTCACAGGAAAAATTGAAAAAATCGCGCGATTTATTTAATATAATTTTTCTATTTTATTTTTCTTTGAAGTGAAAACTAGAAAAATAAAATTAAAACTTTCGATAACTATTTTAGTTATCAAAATGTAAATTAAAAATCGATTCCTTTTTATTTTTAGCTCATTGGAAAAACAACGAAATCTCTCGAGTTATCGAAACCAAAAATATGGAAATGTTGACTTTTATAAAAAACTCGATTTCAAATAATTTTTATAGAATATAGGAAAAAAGCTCGAAAGTTGTCGAAACCTAAAATATCGGAAAAAGCTTATTTTATAGAAAACTCAAAAATAGGCTCGCTCAATTTTTTCAAATAATTATTGTAGAATATTTCTGAATTTTCTAAAAAGTGTTTCTTTGAATTATTATTGTTATTTTTGTTATTAAATTTCTTTGTAATTTAAAATTTTACCCCTAACCGCACCTGTTTAATGCTGAACATTTGAATAACAGTTTTTTTTCTGGGCGTTAATGTTTTAAAAATACGCATCATTTTTCTAGAATTTCCACAATCGATAACTACGGAAATTACAGATTACTAAGTCGAAAAAGGAAAAATCGAAAAAAATTGATTTTTTGTTTAAAATAAAAAAATTAAAAAAGAAGAAAAAAGAAAATCTTTGTATCTTAGTTCTCGAAATTTTAAATTAAAAAAGTCAATTTTTTATTTTTAGCTTATTTGAAAAACAGCGAAATAATCTGGTAAAAGAACTCTCTGTCTCTCTCTCTCTCTTGGAAAACCCAAGAATAGGATCGCTCAATTTTTTTAAATAATTTTGATAGAACAATTTTAAAATTTTTAAATCGCGCTATATATCGAAAAAAGCTGAAAAGCTTTTTACCACACTGAAAAATGTGGTAAAAATTCTCGATATCTCTCTCATGGAAAACTCAATTTCTCAAATAATCTTTGTAGCAAGGAGATATCTCCTTCGCCGTATATCCATCCGAGGCCCCAAGATCTGACCACAAATTTTTTGCTCAATTGATTTGAAGATTTATTATATTTATTTTTTCGATAAATATAACAAGAATTTAAGAAAAATTCTTAATTAAAGTAAATTTTAAATATTTCTAGAAAAATAGAAAATTTATTTTCTTAGTGAGATTTTCGTTCTAAAGGGTGATTTTTTAAGAGCTTGATAACTTTTTTAAAAAAAAAACGCATAAAATTTGCAAAATCTCATCGGTTCTTTATTTGAAACGTTAGATTGGTCCATGACATTTACTTTTTGAAGATAATTTCATTTAAATGTTGACCGCGGCTGCGTCTTAGGTGGTCCATCCGCTTAGTCCAATTTTGGCATTTCCACGTTTTTGAGTAACAGAGACCCAATTGGTGCGAACGGCGACGAATCGAAAATTGGTGGTCATCATTAACACTGGCCGATACAGCTGCGATATTTTCTTCAGTTCGCACTCTACGTAAGCGTGTTGGTGGTTTAATGTCCAACAATGTAAATTTGGTGCGAAATTTAGTCACAATAGCCCGAATAGCCGCTTCAGTGGGTCGATTAAACTGACCATAAAATGGAAGCGCGCAATGAACTTTCTTAACAGAGCACGCATTTTGATAATAAAATTCAATAATTTGCAAGCGTTGTTCGTTTGTAAGACGATTCATGATGAAATGTCAAAGCATACTGAGCATCTTTCTCTTTGACACCATGTCTGAAATCCCACGTGATCTGTCAAATACTAATGCATGAAAATCCTAACCTCAAAAAAATCACTCTTTACTTTCTAAATACCAAAAGTTGAGATTGAGCATGGATTGAATTGGAGGTAAAAAGAATAAAGCGTCAGACAAAAACGAAATCTGCGGAAAATTCTAAGAACATTTCTCCAAGAGACCAGGGCCTAAGGTGATTTCCTAGCCCGCGGAAATCGACTTCATATTCAATGTCCGTCTGTCTGTATCTAATTTGAATTCGATTTCCGAAACGAAATTTACGGAAAATTCTAAGAAGATTTTTCCTAGAGACCATTGGTCTAAGACGAATTCATAGCCCGCAGAAATGGACTTCAAAATCCATGTTCGTCTGCCTGTATCAAATTTGACCCATGGTTTCTTGGAGAAATGTTCTTAGAATTTTCCGTAGATTACGTTTTTGCCTGACGCTTTGTGCGAAAAAAATCGACCCGTCTTAATACGAAGTCCTTTTAAATGAAAATAAAGAAAAATAAATTGTGAGTGCTGAGGATTGAGATTTTTTCCTTTATTTATTCCGCGATTATTACTCTTGCATTGAGATTTAATAAATCTAAATTTTAAATTGCAACCAATTGTAAAGAATAATACACCGATCGATGAAAAGATTATACATTATAATTAAAAAATATAATAAAAATATATATACAATAATAATGATATATACTATGGTATATATTTAAAAAATAAATAAATTTATTCTTATCGGCTATAACCCGAATTTTCTGTGCCACAAAAGACTTCAACATCATTGCAAAGTTCCCAGAGACTTGACTCTTCAATATTTACAAAAAATCTGTGTTTTTTTAAATAACATCCAATCAAGCAACTACATTCATCAACACCGAAGTCATAACCAATGTGAAACTAATGTGTTGAGCTAACGCGCGTTTTTAATTTTTTTACACGTTTTTATATTCCCTAACAGGGGCTTAGATCCACAACGTGGGTTTAATGATGCCATGTCGCCAGATCATCCCAATCACATAAGCCAACAACAACAACAGCAGCAGCAACAAGCACAAAATCGCACGGGGACAACGGCTACACCCACCATGCAGCAACGCATCAAACCTATGGGTGTAGCCACTCCACTAGTTATGGCTAGTCCAGTTAGAAGGTAAGTTGTCTCGTCTAAACGCTGACCATGCACCCACCACCACCACTACTTATGTATTGTAACATCTTTTTTCCAACACCTATACACTTGTTTATCTTGAAAAAAAAAAAAAACAACAACAACAAAAACAACTATTACTTTTTTACCAATATTTTGCTTTATTCTTAATTTATTAATTTATAATTGTTTAATCTGCAAAAAAAATCCAAACAACAATTCCTTAATCTATGTATATCTCAAAAATGAAAAAAAAAAACAACAAACACCTAAACCTTATACCCCTTGCCTTTAATCCTGCATTAAACAACAACTACCTACCTACACGCATTTTATTTACAACAACTCAAAATGCAAAACAAACCAACAAACAAAATCAATTTTAAAAGATGGACATAGCTGGAATTTGCCACATTTTCCTTGTGCCAACATAATCGGTAATTAACAATTTTTAGACGGCATCATTTCTCTCAGTGTGTGTTGTTTTCAGGCAAACCAAAAAATTCAAAACAAAAACAAAAAATGTAGCACACAAATTGTGCAAATGTTCTCTGTTCTGTTGACATTTGTGAATCGAGTTTAATATGCGCACCGCCTTTAAATATGCTTCAGTAGTTTGTTTATGTGTGTACTATACTCGTATATTTAGATAGATAGAATTGTTTGCAACAACAACAACAACCACAAAACTTGTTAATTAATTAACCATACTCCTATATTCTAACAAGCCACGTACATAGTTTAAAAACGAAATGCATTTTTTCTTTCATTTGTTGTTAGTAAATTGGTTTACGTTAATTTATTTTTTGTTTTTGATTTTTATATAGTGTATTTATTAGAGTTTACCAAAAGTATTGCATATCTGCGGGCACACTCGTTTTTTTTCTTTACACATACATTGAGTCTGTCTTGAATTGTTGCGAATGATAAGTTGGGATGTGGTAACAAATATGGTTTTTTGCAAGAGGATTTCTAAATTTTAAAAGCGTCGAATTGAATTATTTGTGCTACCAGGGTCTTCTTTACGGAATTTTAAGTATTTTTATTGGGCTTCAAAATAATGAGAGATGTGAACTGGAATGACCGAAACTTGTATTTTTGCAAAAATTTTGTATAAATAAAAAACTTCAACATCTCAGTCAACTACTAACGAATTTTTAAAAGCAAAGTGGCGTTTTACTCCTTACTAAATGCGTTATTTAAATAATTTTACAAGTGTTGGGGGTACTAAACAAAATAATTTTTGTAGAATAAACTTTTAGTTCAGCTGGTCTGAGTTTCTTTTTACAGCGGGCCAAAGTTTTATTTTTTTTGGTCGAAGAGAAGCGAAAATAGTGTTGTAATTTAATGTCTCAGAACTATTTTATGGAATTTTATGAGGATTATTTTTGTGGGTTTTGACCATTCAAAAAGTCTTAATTTGATGGACAGTGATATTAAAGAATATTCAATTTTCGGTCGTACTAAATATTTGAAAATAATATCGACACAATTATGTTTTCTTTCTGACAAGAAATGCTAACCTTTTTCTGCACTTTGCATTTCGTTTTCATTTCTAAACAACTTGCTATTCTAAAAATTTTGCCATCTGAAGGTACAAAAATGTGCGTTGCCATTCAACCAATCTAATTAAAGTTTTTAGGAAATTAATGTCTTCCTATATCTTTAAATTTGTGGGCGCTTCTCCCCTTTTATCTCGGATACCTAGCAGGCAATTACGCCATGATTTGCTTAAAGTTCTGTGGACAATTTGGTTTTCAGTTATCTTATTGTGGAGGAAGATTAGAGGATACAAAATTGTGAAAATTTAACATGGGGTTGCCATATGATGAAATGATGTCCTTCATTTTGAAAGACTTCAAATTTAATTTTAAGTTGTGTCAAAGAATCACTCTTTCACCACACTTAATTTCTATTTTAAAAAATCCGCCACTACCGGAGGTAGAACAGAAACTCGCCATATCATCTATCCTCTGTTGTGAAACATTTTTAGGTAGAATAGACAATAGGAAACAAAATATGTGGTTAATAAGAGTTATAATATATAAAAAAAAATATTAAATAAAATTAATTAATACTACTTAATGCTATTGATATTATATGTTATAAAAAATTAAATATTTGAAGTACATTAGTAAAGAAATAAATTCATAAAATTGTTTAAATTGATACAATTTATTTACAAAACGAAAAAAAAATCCCAAAAATAATTTCCCGAACCACGATTCGAACCCGAGACCTTCTGGATGCATAGCGGACATCTTATATTTGTGGCCAGATACGAAAAAAATCGGTCGAACTCACTTGTGAAAATGCTATTCTTAAAATGTTACGGGAAATTAACAACTTTTAGAAGTTGTTCAAAAGAACTTCCTCAATAATTAATGGTAGACATGACTCCTGAGAGAGTGCTGTAAAAGTTCTTCTTTTGAGTGATCTCAGACGTTTTAGCAGTGTACGCAAGTGATGTTTCGAGCTTTAGTTCTGAATGAGATTTCCAGTCTATAGGAGCTCGCTGCGCCTCTTACGATAGCAAAAATCATACTTCATTTCGTTTCGGTTTCGTCACTGATTTTAAAATGAGTAGCTGATTGAGCTTCTACATCCGATCCTGGATCTGAGGCTGCCAGTACGTATCCAGGCGGATTATATATGGTTTTCTTTTGGAAAGAAGACCTCAAAATAAAAAAAATGGTCGGAATGAAATCGATATCTCGTTTAGTTAATAGAGTTATTGGACGTTAAATTTGAAAAAAATGGTTAATGTAAAAAAATTAAAAAATAATAATAAAAATTTTAGCTCATTTGAATGAAAACAAGTAAGAAGGCGTTAAGTTCGGCCGGGGTGAATCGTATATACCCTCCACCACGGAGTGCATTCCACAGTATTACCAGCAGATTAAAAAATGTCGACTTTACATAGAAACACAGAACCATATTACGAAAATTGTGACATTTTTATGCACAATATAAAACAGTAATAGTAAACAAATATACTATTTCAAACTATAATGTATACTTATGCGCACTGTTTAGAATCGACTACTATATATAAATAAAATGCTGAAATTGTGAAAGTGAACATGCCTAAATATTAGGCGATTGTCAGTCGCCATTAGAAAGAAGCATTTTCAGATAAGACAAAGTGATAAGAAAAGTATAAATTTTAAAGATATTCCCATTCGCCCCATTCTCCGTCCAAATGTACAAATTTCGAAAAAACCCTTTTTCCCTTCATAGTCAGAATTTATACACCGAATTCCATGCTTCTATCAGCGGCCATTTTGTTGGTACCATTTTTATCCCCTTTTTCCAATTTTGCCCCCTCAAGAGTACGACATCTAAAAGTACGAATTTTGGAAAAAATGTTTTATTTTTCGTGTCTACGCAGTCAGAGGAATGTATACTCCGAATTTCATGATTCTAGCTGCTGTCATTTAGTAGGTACTATTTTTATCCCCTTTTTCCATTTGAACCCCAAAAAGTACGAATTTTGGAAAGATCTTTTATTTTACGTGTCTACGCAATCAGAGGAATGTATATATCGAATTTCATTATTCTAGGTGCAGCCGTTAAGTTGGTACTATTTGTATCCCTCTATCCCCATTTAATCCCTTAAAAGTACGAGTTTATAAAAAAATACTTTTTATATCTACTCTATTAGAGGAATGTACACGTCAAATTTCATGTTTCTATCTGTTGTCGTTTGATAGGTACCACTTTTATCCCTTTTTGTCCCATTTCGCCCCCTACAAATAAAAATCACTCTATGGTGCCCTTTTATGCTATAAAGGGAATGCGCATTGCAAATATCAAGTAAATACAAGCTAATATGTTCATAAAACATGCTGAAAAACTCTAAATATTAGGGGTATTTTCAGTCCTTGTGAGGGAAAAATTTTTCTCTCTGGGCCGATTTCGTCCACTTTCAAACCCAAACGATCTACAACCATAAGACACATTTAGGAAAAATTTTAACCTCATAGCTCATTTCGTTCGGCCGCTATCGTGCTTTCAACAGACAGACGGACATGGCTATATCGTCTTAGAATTTTACCACGACCCAGAATATAAAGAGTGATTTTTTTGAGGTTAGGATTTTCATGCATTAGTATTTGACAGATCACGTGGGATTTCAGACATGGTGTCAAAGAGAAAGATGCTCAGTATGCTTTGACATTTCATCATGAATCGTCTTACAAACGAACAACGCTTGCAAATTATTGAATTTTATTATCAAACTGCGTGCTCTGTTAAGAAAGTTCATTGCGCGCTTCCATTTTATGGTCAGTTTAATCGACCCACTGAAGCGGCTATTCGGGCTATTGTGACTAAATTTCGCACCAAATTTACATTGTTGGACATTAAACCACCAACACGCTTACGTAGAGTGCGAACTGAAGAAAATATCGCAGCTGTATCGGCCAGTGTTAATGATGACCACCAATTTTCGATTCGTCGCCGTTCGCACCAATTGGGTCTCTGTTACTCAAAAACGTGGAAATGCCAAAATTGGACTAAGCGGATGGACCACCTAAGACGCAGCCGCGGTCAACATTTAAATGAAATTATCTTCAAAAAGTAAATGTCATGGACCAATCTAACGTTTCAAATAAAGAACCGATGAGATTTTGCAAATTTTATGCGTTTTTTTTTAAAAAAAAAAGTTATCAAGCTCTTAAAAAATCACCCTGTATATACTTTATGGGGTCTCCGATGAATATTTCAAGGTGTTACAAACGGAATGACAAAGTGAATATACGCCCATCCTGGAGGTGGAGGGTATAAAAACGATTAACAATTTCGAATTATCGTAACTAAAAATATCAAAAAAATGTCTTACATGTAATTTTTAATTTATCTTTAAATAAATGCAATTCACATAATTCCTAAAAATTTCCACAATCGATAACTATTGAAGTTATCGATTACTAAGGCAGTTATCGGTAACTAAAAAAGTTATAGATTTTTTGTAATAAAAGCAATCGATTTTTTTCAAACTAAGCGAAATATCGATAACGTGCAGATAATTTATTTTTTTGGGGTCCTCTTTCAATAATAATATAGTCAGATCTTGGGGACTCGGATACCATACTCTCCCGGTTCTCGGTCCTCCATTTAACCTTTTACGCGGTTAGAAACCAGTTTTCCTCAAATTAGGTACAAAAACTTATATTTCAACAGGTAACATCTATTAATGGGACAGATCGGTATACATACATCGGACAGATTTGTATATAGATAGCTACCATACAAATGTCGCTCTCGTTTTGAATTTTTCCGCTCAAAAAACCACATATTTTAACGGATTTTCTTCAGATTTATATATGTATTTATATATATTTATATTTCAAATAGAAACATGTATGGTATTTAGATAGATTTAGATAAAGGTCCCATTCAAATAATGCAAAAGTGTCTAATTACATATCATTTTCTTATCATAGAACCTAAAATGACGGGAATTTTAAGAAACTTTTTGTTAGTATTGTAGAATATGAATTCATCAAAATTGTTGCAAATTTGTGTATAAAAAAGTTTATTTGCTTTCTTGAAAAACTGTGGTGTTTTTTGTATTGAATATAAGCCCTCGATATTTATGTATATGAGGGTTAATATAACCAAATTCCGGTGGTTATCTTAACTGAAAAGAATATGCCAAAATGAATCGATTCCACATACTTTTTTACTAGGATTTGATGCCACAATAATGTTATCGTAGGTACTTAATTTTACACAATATTTCGAAAAACTCCTTTGCAAAAACCACTTTTATTCCATTCTCCTTAAAGTTGCTGCTGTGATGATGTCGTCCTGTTATAATTTTTGCAATGTTACGAATGATAAAACACGAACATGAACGTACCAATCGGCGGTAGGATTTTTTTGTACGATTAAAGCCGCTTTACTTTACTATTCCCAAACACCAATTGATTTCAGTGCTTTTTCTAGAGATTTTTTTAGAACCGAAGCCAAAGAAAAATATAGCATACTTTTAGGTTAAACAGTGTATATGTGATGATGATTTTGAGCCATTGTATTTTCATATTTTCTTCATTGCAACTTCTCCATTCATCTAATTTTAAGTTCTTGAACATGATTTTTCTACTTTGACATTTTGTTTATTGTTAACATTTATATATTAATTAAAAAAAAAAATCAACTATATTCCTCTTTATTTTTTTAAGCCAAAAATGATCAACCAATACTATGTAACATATTTCTATAAGCATATGAGCGAAAGAGAGCGAGAGAGTGCGCGCACACAGACACACCACACCTCAACTCAACTCACCCCGTATCAATTGTATATCACCTCCTCCTAGATAAGCACCTAGATTTATCAAGAAAAGAAACTAAATCTAAGTTTATTAAATCTTCTTCTTCTTCTGTTTTGTAAAATACTCCGTCCATTGTTAAAAACAAAACAAAACAACTTTTGTTCGTACTAAACACGTTCGTCTATTATTACTACTCTACTACTCTTCAACTCTACTCTACTCTACCTTTACTTTTCAACTTCTCCTAATTATTTTTCACCCAAAATAATGGAGGTGAGTTTGTTTTTGTTTTTCTTTATTAATTTTTGGTTTTTCTGTAAATCAACAAAAAACACTCGGGCATCATTTGTATCTCTCCAGATATTGTATTTCGCTTACGTTTCTCATACATACATACATACCCATAGCAATATTTCGAAATCTCGTTCATTACAAATTTCGAAATAGGCTCGCTCATATTTACCTTTTTCGAACTTTCACCATTTTACCATTCTCTGTTTCGTATCGGGTTTACCATAAATGTTGTAATACAATTTAAATAGCTCTCAATTAAATTAATTTCATATTTATTGGTAACCCTTGTGTTTCGTTCTTTCGTTCGTACTTCTCAGTTATTCATATTACTTTTAGTAACACATCCTGCTCATTTCGCATGATAAAGATAAAAATTTAAATTAGTATTATTTTTAAATACTTTAGATAAAAAGCTATCATTTCTGAAGAGTAGAATTTAAAGACAATACAATTTAATATAGACACCGTAAGATGTTCTGTTCAAAATTATTAAAGTAGAAAGATATCATTTGTCGCCCTTAGCACTAAACTCACGCCAGCTAGAGAGGGTTGGTCGCTTTTTTGAATGCTGAAAAACATAGATGCGTAAGAAAAAATTCTAAATTTTGAATATAAAGAGGTAAAAAAAATAATGAATAAAAAATAAAAAGATAAAGAATCGTATCATTACGAAAGAGCAATTTTTGATAGAAAAAAAATTAAAAAGAATCAAGTTCATGGCGATAGTAAATCGACGCAGCCGCATACAAATGACTCTCAGTCCTATACGATAGTCCTCATCTTTTGGGAAAAGTTTATGTAAAGTTGCGGCGACTATATTAAATTGTCTAATGTCTTTGATAGTATGCCATATTTAAATATTTAGGGGATACCTAAAAGTATGCAATGAATTGGTTGACACAATTATTTGCAAATTATTTTTATGTATAGAGTGGGCCAAATTTTAAAGTAGAATCGGCTATAAAAACAAAAGTACTGATTATTTTTCAAATTTCTGGTTTCATTGTAAGGTTGAACTTTGTTATTTAATAAGGGAACATAATATTTACCATTCATATGACTTCCACGACCGGCACTGTAGTACCTCATCCGATCAACCAAATTTTTCAGTACAGCCCAAAATCCACGTCATATCAATAGACAAGTGTGTGTTCTCCGAACCCCATATGCACAATTATGCTTATTGACATAGCCACCGAGATGAAAATGAGCTTCATGAAGGCTGAACTGAAGGCCGATCTATTCTCGAAAATTTTCCACGTACTTTGGAAGTACGTTTTTAATATTTCCCAATTTTGTTCGAGCGTATAGCTTAATATTTTCCATTTTGCAAATGTCAAACATAAATCTGAAAATAAAAATAAAAATAAAAAATAAAAATAAAAATAAAAATAAAAATAAAAATAAAAATAAAAATAAAAATAAAAATAAAAATAAAAATAAAAATAAAAATAAAAATAAAAATAAAAATAAAAATAAAAATAAAAATAAAAATAAAAATAAAAATAAAAATAAAAATAAAAATAAAAATAAAAATAAAAATAAAAATAAAAATAAAAATAAAAATAAAAATAAAAATAAAAATAAAAATAAAAATAAAAATAAAAATAAAAATAAAAATAAAAATAAAAATAAAAATAAAAATAAAAATAAAAATAAAAATAAAAATAAAAATAAAAATAAAAATAAAAATAAAAATAAAAATAAAAATAAAAATAAAAATAAAAATAAAAATAAAAATAAAAATAAAAATAAAAATAAAAATAAAAATAAAAATAAAAATAAAAATAAAAATAAAAATAAAAATAAAAATAAAAATAAAAATAAAAATAAAAATAAAAATAAAAATAAAAATAAAAATAAAAATAAAAATAAAAATAAAAATAAAAATAAAAATAAAAATAAAAATAAAAATAAAAATAAAAATAAAAATAAAAATAAAAATAAAAATAAAAATAAAAATAAAAATAAAAATAAAAATAAAAATAAAAATAAAAATAAAAATAAAAATAAAAATAAAAATAAAAATAAAAATAAAAATAAAAATAAAAATAAAAATAAAAATAAAAATAAAAATAAAAATAAAAATAAAAATAAAAATAAAAATAAAAATAAAAATAAAAATAAAAATAAAAATAAAAATAAAAATAAAAATAAAAATAAAAATAAAAATAAAAATAAAAATAAAAATAAAAATAAAAATAAAAATAAAAATAAAAATAAAAATAAAAATAAAAATAAAAATAAAAATAAAAATAAAAATAAAAATAAAAATAAAAATAAAAATAAAAATAAAAATAAAAATAAAAATAAAAATAAAAATAAAAATAAAAATAAAAATAAAAATAAAAATAAAAATAAAAATAAAAATAAAAATAAAAATAAAAATAAAAATAAAAATAAAAATAAAAATAAAAATAAAAATAAAAATAAAAATAAAAATAAAAATAAAACTAAAAATAAAAATGAATGTTATTCTACCTTTCAAAGTTATTGGACGTTTAGATTGATTTTTTGTGTGTTTTCAAAGTAACAGCTACAAGCTCAAATTTCTTGGTATCTGCGTTTGGAATGTTTACGTATGGGGGTCCATTACCTCTGTGATCTTTACATTTTAAGTATCGGATGTGTACGTCAATATTACTTAAAACACTACCCTCTAGCTCCTCAATGTAGGGATCTTTTTGGTCACTTTTGTGAAAAAGGGTAAAATCATCCCCTAAAACAGGGTTTTAAGAGGTCAAAATGCCCTATAAAAATATTTGCCGTAAAATTCTACTATGAGTCTGCGAATACACCAAAACTCAAAACTGAACCTAAATTCCAGAAATAAGTCAAGACCTAAATATCATTTTAGACTTAATTTCGTCCTTTTTTTGTGTTAAACTGTCCAATAAAACTATTTTTTTGTTATTTATCGTAAAGAATACTTAATTTAGAAGCGTCTGAATCATTTTAGCCAACTGACATCCGCGGTAGGTCCACATATTTCTATATAAAAAATTTATTATCAAAAATTCTTAAATTGAAAAAAAATTAAGTCCATATATTGTCTACCTGCTGAAGAAGTATCGTCACATCTCTGTGGTAAATGAAGAAATGGTGACCATTTTAGTAAAAAAATCCAAAATTTTGGAACACATTTTCTACACACTGTGAAAGGATACAATTTTTCAAAAATTATTTTTAATACTTATTCCCACCCTATGACACCAGTATAAATGCAAAAGCAAAGAAGAGAAAATGTGCTAAAATTACTTTAAATTCCATGCTTCTTCTATACGTATTAGTTTAATATTAAAAAAACATTTCAAGTTTTCCTTCTTAAAAAGTAAGATATGAATAAACTAAGGGGTAAACTTGAAATGGATTCAATGCTGAACGAATACCGATAGAAGCTTATATTTGCCACTAATACCGTTCATAGAATTGTCCTACGGTGTAGTAGGTAATATTTTGAATATTTAATAATATTTTGAATATTTAGGAGGATACTTTAATGTAAATGCTAAATGCAAAGTATGCAATGAATTGGTTGACATAATTTTTGGCTAAAGTGTATATTTATTTATTCTTATATATATAACTTTAAATTGGAATTGGCTATAAAAACAAAAGTACTGATTATTTTTTTAAATTTCTGGTTTCATTGGAAAGGTTGAACTTTGTCATTTAATAATGCAACACAATATCAGTCATATGACTACCACGGCTGACTTGGCAGTACCTCATCCGTACATTAATTTTTCAGTACAGCCCAAAATCCACCAGTGACTCGTTGTGGATGCGTTGTTTGCGTTAAAGACTCACTACTTTGGAAGCAGGTTTTTAATATTTCCCAATTTTGTTCAAGCTTATAACGTTCCATTTTGCAAAAGTCAAACATACCTTTCAAAGTCAAAGTAATCGGTACTACAAATTTAAAATGTTACATTGTCCACTATATATACAATACAATAATTCGCTCAGTCGGATCAGAATTGGTCATATTCTCATAAAAAATAATTTATTGTGACAATTAATTAATTATCTACGGACGCAGCTGCTAAAAATATTTTCTGTATTCCTTTTTCCTCGATCGAAATTAAAGATTGGCGGTTATTTTTCTAAAAAAAAATCAAATTTTTGGGATTTATTTTCCCAGTTTTGTGATTGTGGGATTTTTATATGAGGTAGCACAAAAACTGTTTCTGAAAAGTAGCACAATTGTAAATTATATATTTTTTTTCTCCAAAATTTGACTTGCCCGGCCCAAAACTTTCCAAATTATCTGGAAAACAACATCGTCAATATGTCTCTTTCCGTTCAAAAGTTACAAAATTAATTAAAATTAAGTAATTAAAGAAATTGGTATGGAACCACTATGCGTCGTCATCTGCTATATACCTAGTTCGGACCAATTATAGTTAATAGACAAGATGTTCTTCCTTGTTTTTTATATAAAAGCTAATCCAAACTCAAAAACAGAAAGCTGCTATTTTTTAATTGATTTTTTTAATATTTCGTGTATTCTTTGAAATTACTAGGCACAGTAGTAAATAAATGCATTTTGTGTCAAACAAACATTCATTTAAATCTAACTAATCACAATTAAAATCAATTTGCTTTTTATCATTCTTTTCCCAATTTGCCGCAAACTGACGTTCTTTTCTTGTATATTCGTCGTACCATAACATATTTATTATACCCTCACTCTACAGAGGGACAGAAAAAAGTGTAACGCATTTTAAGGAGTGAGCTAAGACCCTAAGTATGTTTAGACCAATTTCACAAAATTTTAAGATGTTTGAGCCATGTCCGTCCGTCTGTCTGGCTGGCTGGTGTACACGATAACTCTAGAAATGAGCTAAGGAATCAATTCAAACTTTGCACATGTTAATATCTTCCCAAACTTAGTTTAAGTTCGAAGATGGGCGAAATTGACATGCACCTTCTTGTACCTCCCACGCAAATGGCCCATATTCCTATGTTAAATTAAAACTAATGTAACTTCCACACGGATATTCGGAATCAGCAATATTTTGGTATTTTATAATGTTTTTATAATCACTTTAAGTGCACGCCCCTTCCAGTACCTCCCACACAAATCACCCTAAACTACGAAAAATTAAAGCTGTTATAACTTCTACACAGATGATCGGAATACTGTGAAATTTTGTATTCGGTAATGCTTTTAAGGACGTTTCATACACTTGGAATATGGGCGATATTGCCACACAAAGTGGCATAATATTTGGCTACGATAAAACCGATATAACATCCATACGGGTAGTCAAAATCATTTGCAATTTTATATTTGAAAAAGTTTTTATAATCACTTTAAACCTAAAGAATAGTTATGCTTTAGCCACGCCCCTTCTTGTACCTCCCACACAATTGTCTCTGTCCTAGGTAGAATTAAATTCTTGATAACTCCTATACTGGTGCATGGAATCCACTATGACATGTTAATTCAATTGTTTTATAAATGTGGAAAGTGGAACCGTGTGGCACGAACCTCCTAGTACCTTCCACACAAATTATCCTGCCCTTATAACTTCCGTATATACAGTGGTGGACACGAATTTAGCACATTCACCACATGTAACTTTATAAATCAAATATTTCAATTTCTTTGCATGTTTTTTGTCCGGTATTTTTTTCTAAAATATTACGTGCGATAAGATGACCATTTAACGTTGTTTTTGTTCAGTTCTTATGTTGCATTTTAGTTTTATGCAATCTAAAGTACAAATAATATGAAAAGTGACAGTGGACAGTAATTTAGCACAAATTGAAAAAACTTGAATCAAACCGGATAAAACTGAAATAACCAATACATTTTATTACAAACTTAATATTTGGTTGGATAACAACTATTTTGAGTAATAGCTGTACATCTACTGGACATACTCTCCACTAGAGACGTAAAACGCTCCATTGGAATAGCATATCGGGAATTTTGAGTTTCATTCAAGAAATCGGGAAAATTTGTGGGTTTTATTGCTATAATATGTTGCTAAAGTCCATTCCATAGATTCTCAATAGGATTGAGATCCGGTGACTTTGCTTGACCATTTTTAAAAATCTATTCAGTTCAGCTCCCAACAGCTCTTCACTGGCGTTAAGTGTGTTTTGGTTGGTAGTCGTGCATAAAACCCCACTTAAGTGGCATGTTTTTATTTGAATACTAGCTGAACCCCGCCCGCTTCGCCACGCAAAAACACAAATGGTAAAATTAAAATCAGGTTTCATATTGATCTTATCATATTGATATTATCGTGGTCAGTAATATATACGTTCCAATTTTCAGCCTTCTAGCTAAAAGACACTTTTGCCACGCCCCAACTACCCACCACCAGCATCATATTTATCTTTCTTGTGGTCAGTAATATATACGTTCCAATTTGCAGCCTTCTGGCTCAAAAAAACACTATTGCCACACACATAAAATGAAAATCCAAATTTCGGCATCATATTTATCATTCTCGTGGTCAGTAATATTTATGTACCAATTTTACATCCTATGTCCTTCCTTGGGCCAACACGAATTCATCAAGCCCAAAATCGTGAAAATCAGACGATCCGTTATAAAGTTTTGCGTGTTCACACGGACGGCATTCTCTTTTATAAATATAGATGTTATCATAGTATCAACAAGTAGGTTTTTGAAAAATATACTGATCCATTAGTGTATCGATTTTGTGTCCAGAAAACGCAGTATATACCATCAGATTTTCGCCAACAAGCTTTACCGTCTCATATTTGTACTTTGGTTTGTGCTGCATGTTTGGAGGGCACAATTCGTATTGTTTTCTACTAGATCCGAACCGACATGTGTTCGATTCGCCAATCCAGGCGTTATTTTCCCAAAAATCTTGGATTTTTCTAAATGCTCCTGAGCAAATTAAATTTGACACTGTAAGTCATTTTTTGATACGTGTGGCTTATGTCCAACAATGCTTCCAAATAATTTTTTTTTCATTGGTTCTTCTTATGGTTCTTGAGTAAATGCTAATGTCAAATTTTGCCTAAAGGTCTCTTTGTAACGCAGTTGAGCTTTTAAATGGATCTGTTACGCAGGTTCTATAAATTAAAAAATCCGATTCATGGGTTGTCTTTCCCGGCGTAGGACATTGTGCGACTTTTTTGAAGCTCCCATAACTGCCAATATGGCTTAGTATATCGCATACAATATGTCTGGATCAATTTAAAATGTTTGCAATATCCCCAGCGGTACTTCCACTATGGTTCAATTGCATAATAACCTGACGCTGCTCCTCAATGTACAATTTTCCTTTAGTCATGTCTAAATATAAATTTTGTTAAATAATATCTTCCATTTGTGTAAAAATTACCGAAACATACCAATTAATTAATATAAACGGAAAAAGAAACAGAAAATAACAACTTTTATCAATTGTGCTAAATTTGTGTCCAGCCCAGATTACGAATTACTTGCAAAAACATGAGAGTAGGAGAAAAAGGCACAAAATAATACGAAAAAATTTATGGGGCTTACTGATCACACCATAAGCAACAATAAACAAGTAAGAAGGCGTTAAGTTCGGCCGGGCCGAATCTTATATACCCTCCACCACGGAGTGCATTCCACAGTATTACCAGCAGATTAAACGATGTCGCCTTTACATAGAAGCACAGTACCATATTACGAAAATTGTGATATTTTTATGCACATTTACTATAATTGTTTACTATTTCAAACTATAATGTATACTTATGCGCACTGTTTAAAAAAAATAAAATGCTGAAATTGTGAAAGTGAACGTGCCTAAATATTAGGCGATTTCAGTCGCCATTAGAAAGAAGCATTTTCAGATACAGACAAAGTGATAAGAAAAGTATAAATTTTAAAGATATCCCCATTCTCCGCCCAAATGTACAACTTTCGAAAAAAAAACCTTTTTCGAGTCTTCATAGTCAGAATGTATACACCGAATTTCATGATTTCAACTTCAGCGGTTTGGTAGGTCCCATTTTTATCCCTCTTTTTAATTATATCCCTTAAAAGTACGAATTTCGAAAAATTCCTCTATTTTACGTGTCTATGCAATTAGAGGGATGTACACACCGATTCTAGCTGTTGTCGTATTTATTTTATTTTCTTTTCTTTGTGGTGCTTCCAAGCTACAACAGGAATGTCCGCAACAAATTTTAACTGTATGAAAATAAGAAATTTAATTAATAAGCCAAGGCTACCAATATTTGTATACTATATATATATAATGGATATAATACTTCACTTCATAAAGTAAATATAAGGGAGCAATCATAAATACACAAAATATTGGGGGATAGAGAGTGTATTTTCAGCTACAGTCGTTTGGTTGGTTGTATTTCCATCCTATTTTAATTTCAAAAGTATAAATTTTGAAAATACCTTATCTCTCACGTACGCAGTTAAGACAACTTCATGATTCTACCATTTTTTGTCGTAAAAGCAACAAAATAAAGTACGAATTTGGAAAAACAATATTTTACGTGGCTATGGAGTCAGAGGAATGTATACACCGAATTCCATGATTCTATCGGCGGCCATTTTGTTGGTACCATTTTTATGCCCTTTTTCCAATTTTGCCCCCTCAAGAGTATGACTATCTAAAATCTCTTTATTTTACGTATCTACACAATTAGAGGGATGTACACACTGAATTTTATCATTCTAGCTGCATTCGTTTAGTTGGTACTATTTTTATCCCCTGTAGCCATTGTATCCCTTGAAAGTACAAATTTGGAAAAAACGTTTTATTTTTCGTGTCTACGTAGTCAGAGGAATGTATACTACGAATTTCATGATTCCAGCTGCTGTCATTTGGTAGGTACTATTTTTATCCCCTTTTTCCATTTGAACCCCAAGAAGTACGAATTTTGGAAAGTTCTTTTATTTTACGTATCTACGCAATCAGAGGAATGTAAATATCGAATTTCATTATTCTAGGTGCAGCCGTTAGGTTGGTACTATTTTTATCCCTCTATCCCCATTTAACCCCTTAAAAGTACGAATTTAGAAAAAATACTTTTATATTATGTATCTACTCTATTAGAGGAATGTACACGCCAAATTTCGTGTTTCTATCTGTTGTCGTTTGATAGGTACCATTTTTATCCCTTTTTGTCCCATTTCGACCCCTACAAATAAAAATCACTCTGGTGCCCTTTTATGCTATAAAGGGAGTGCGCATTGCAAATATCAAGTAAATACAAGCTTATATGTTCAAAAAACATGCTGAAATACTCTAAATATTAGGGGTAATTTCAGTCCTTGTGAGGGAAAAATTTTTCCCTCTGGGCCGATTTCGCCCACTTTCAATCCCAACCGATCTACAACCATAAGACACATTTAGGAAAAATTTGAACTTCCTAGTTCATTTCGTTCGGCCGCTATCGTGCTTTCAACAGACAGACAGACAGACGGACAGACGGACATGGCTACATCGTCTTAGAATTTTACCACGACCCAGAATATATATACTTTATGGGGTCTCCGATGAATATTTCAAGGTGTTACAAACGGAATGACAAAGTGAATATACCCCCATCCTGGAGGTGGAGGGTATAAAAAGAAATATTTGGCGCACAGTTCATTATCAGTACAAATTATTTGCTATTATATACAACACATGTGAAGTGTGCTAAACTCGTGGCCACCACTGTATGTTATCTGAGAGTGAAGGTTACTTACTTGTTTTTTCCTATAAATTGTATTAGACTTTCTAATAAAATTTCATTAAAGGTGTCGATACTTACTTTATGCAGTTAAAATAAATTATTAATTTTATTTGATGTCGCTTGCCTCAGAAATTATTGCATTCCGTTTGCAAAGTTTCTTAATATTCTATGGAAATTGTACACGCAAACGAAAAGTTAGACAAAAGAAATTCGATTTATGTTTATCCCAAACCATATGACAAACAAAACCATACTCTCGCAAGTTGGCAACAAGTTACGATCTTTGTTCTCTCAACTCTCTTTAAAATTGTCCATCACATTTATTAAAAGTTTTTCGTTTGGCATAAACATAAAAGAACATTAGTTCACTGCAATAGAAGCTATTAAAATATTAAAAGCATTAGAACTTAAAGGTATAAATCAAGTGTGCGCATTTTCTCAACATGTTTCATCGTGTAGTTCTCGAATTAGAACTTAAATGAATAAATCAAATGTTTACGTTTTCTCCTATAAGATTTTCACCGGACATGAATAGAACTTCGTGAGCACTTGTTTGAATCTAATACCTACCACTCCCTCAAAGGTTTATGTTATTTTGATTTTGCTTCAAATGAAATATCAAAAATTTCAAATAAAAAAAAATATATTCCCAAATCATTTACGAAAAAATATTGAAAGGCGACAATTACTATACGAAATAGATTTTTTGTTTGGTATTCCAATCTAACAAGAAACAATATTAGTCCACGTCCAGTGATGGAACGTAATAGCCCGTTTTACAGTACTCCAATGCAGTCATTGGATCGACAGCGCAACAATGGCAATGATGTTCTGGAGACTGCAAAGCAAAAGGAACAAAATCAAATGCGTAATTATGCTCTGACCGCGAAATGGCAACAGCGTGAACAAAACATGGACAATGAATACCCAATTGATTGGAGTAAATATGCATCCAATGCATTTCCCACATTCGAAGCTCTTAAAAATGCTTTCAAAGAGGATAAAACTATCACTTCGACGAATAAGGAATTTTGTAGAATACATTCCAAGGACTCGAGGGAAAGTTCACCAAGGGCAGTGGAAAACAATCGCAGTCATTTCATGAAACGGCCCAGTCTAAGCGTAGATGGCGATCGTAACGATAATTCAGAACATGCTAATAAAGACTCTTGTCGCAGACGACGCACTCTAGTGCCCCTGCCAAGCCCACATGACAACATTTGTCCAAAGTATACGCTAAACGATACTCCGCCTTCCAAGGCTTCGTCCATACAATCGATCGATGAAACTTTTTTGAAAGAATCTGCTCTTTGTAATTCCTCGAAAATTTCTTCGTCCATGTTGGCAGCTGAAGCACAAAGTGCCAAAGTCAACGAATCTCTATTTCAAGACGATACTTATCCAGCGGCCAGATCGAATACAACTACCGATGTCCAGTGGGGACCGATGCCCCCCACCGGAGATGATATGAATTTCATTATGCTAATTGGCCTTTTCGCCGGACTTCTCATTTCGAAGGCATTGCAGTACTTGCAATTGTATTTCTGTTGGTTCCTCGATCAAGTTATGCAACTACGAAAAGCTCTGTTGGGTCCTTCGTCTATATGGGATTTCCTGAACATGGATGATGACAGTCGTTTTCAAAGGCGGACCAAGCTGCTGCTGTTACCGCTTATATTGGCTTGCAGTTTATTGTACGGTCTAATAGCGATACTCAACTTCAGTGTTCGTTTTCTTTTGACCACAGCTCCGGGGGGTCTAATCAATTTCGTTCACAAATTATATAAATGAAAACATATTTATTGCGGCCATTTAAATTGGTCTGTTGATATGTTCATGAAGATTTTATAAAATAAATGTTTTCTGTTGTGTTCTGTTCTTTTTGAAAATATAATTGCTGATTACAATAAAATTTTATTGTTTTTGTTGTATTCCAATAGGTGTAGCGATCGGCAAAAAGTCGCATAGATCAAGGGAAATCCTTTTAAGTTTCTCAAGAATGATAAATGGGAAAATGTCTTGCTTTTTTGTGACTCTAGATCTAAATCACTCCAAATTGGAGCTCTAATTACGTTCGATGGCTGAGAAGATTTTCTAAAATTGAAAAATTTGTTGTCGTTTGTGAGTTCGGAGAGGAATGGAACTTTGCTTCTACAGAAAATACCTCATATAAAAATCCCACAATTACCACAACGGGGAAAATAAATCCCAAAAATTTGATAAATAAATTAAACTAATTCTAGGCATAAAACGGGTGACGTACAGTGGTTTCAATCAATTTTTTTGAACGAAAATAGATATATTGACGTCCTTGTGGTTATGGTTACGTGTAGCTACTGGGATACCCTCCAAAGTTGGTCACCCCGGGCATGTCAAATTTTGAAAACAAAAAAAGAATTTGCAATCGTGTTACTTTTGAGTTTTTTTGATACCTCATATAAAAATCTCACAATTCCCAAAACGGGAAAAATAAATACCAAAAATTTGATGTTTTTAGAAAAATAACCGTCATTCGTTAACTTCGATCGAGGATAAGAAAATAACAGAAATATTTCTAGCAGCTGCGTCCCTGGATAAAATTAATTTTTAACTTTTGAAATCGGTGTTTTTGGGTTCGAGAATTAATTGTCACAATAAATTATGTTTTTTTTTTGGGCATTGTCACATAACACGATTGCAAATTGTTCTTTGTTTATTTTTGTGATATCTTATTTAAAAATCAAACAATCCCATAACGGGGAAAATAAATCCCAAATAAATCCAAAAAAAGCGCCATTCGTTAATTTCGATGGAAAATCAGAAGGCAAAAAGAATGTTTTTAACAGCTGCGTAAGTAGATAAAATTTAGTTTTTACTTTTGAAATCAGTGCTTTGAGTTTCAAGAACTTTTTTGGACCTTATCAAAGAGTTAAGCTGAAACAAGAACGTAACACGATTGAAAATTCTTTTTTGTTTATTTTTTTGATACATCATCATTTAAAAATTCCAAAACGGGTAAAATAAATCCCAAAAATTTGATGTTTTTAGAAATATAACCGCCATTTGTTAATTTCGATCGAGGATCAAAAGACAAAAAATATTTTTAGCTGCTGCGTCCCTGGATAAAATTATTTTTTAACTTTATTTTTAATTTTTAACATTAGCAAATTCTTTTTTGATTATTTTTGTGTTCTCACAATTCCCACAACGGGGAAAATAAATTCCAAAAATTTGATATTTTTTAGAAAAATAACCGCCATTCATTAATTCGATCTAGGAAGAAGACAAAAAATGTATTTTAACTTATGAAATCGGTGTTTTGGGATTCGAGAATTAATCGGTGTTTTGGGATTCGAGAATTAATTGGCACAGTAAATTACTTTTTTGGGCCTTGTCACAAAGATAAGCAAATTCTTTTTTGTTTTCAAACACAGTTTTTGTGATACCTCTAATAAAATTCTCATAATTCGCAAAACGGGGAAAATAAATCCAAAAATGTGATTTTTTAGAAAAATTAGTGTCATTCGTGAATTTCGATCGAGGAAGAAGAATACAAAAACAATATTTTTAGCAGCTGCATCAGTAGATAAAATTAAGTTTTTACTTCCGAAATGTGTGTTTTGGGTTTCGAGAATTAATTGTCACAATAAATTATTTTTTATGAGAATTGGTCATATTCAAGTAATCCGGTTGAGTGAGTTATTTTTTTCCTCATTCTTTTGCGTTGATCTACATGAAGTCCTCTTTCCAAAATGTATATATGTACATAATTATTGTATATATCCTTAATGAAAACATATAGGAACTATCCAGTCCAAAGTCTGTTAAAATAAAAGCAAATATGTGCCTGTTAGAATGTCAAAAATCCAAAAAAAAAGAGATATCCCAACTTTTCTCTTTAGTTTGATCAGATCTCTAATTTAAGAACCTTTATTTTCGACATTTATACAAAATGTACCCTTACAATGACATTTCTCATTTTATGCGCACCAAAATTGTCTTTAGTGTTAGTTTGAAGGTGGTCTAAGTCACGCTATATGCACTAATATTGATGTGTGGCGATGCAAACAAACATTTTTTATTTATAATGTCCATTTTAGGATTCAGATAATTTGAATAGCATAAAATGAAATTATTTGAAAAGTAAAAAATAATTTTAATAAAAAGTTTCTAAACGAACAACCTGTAATTATTTATACATTAAAAAAATAAATATAAGAAAATATTACTTTTGCGAAAAAATCAAAAATTTTGTGTGTTCAATTTTGAGAAGAATGAAAGTGGTCTAAGTCAGTACATCCTCTGAAAGTAGTGGTTCCAGTACAGGTACCAACATTGTCGATTTTTTTATAAAAGTTCGATATAGTAGTAGGATATTCTAATAAAAAAATGTGTGCTTCGGTGGAAAAATATTTTTCAATCGACTCAAACATAAATCATTGCATATCTCAGAATTGCATATCTCAGAATGGATATCATTCTAACTGGCACATGTATGGAAATCCCTAAAAGCAACGTCTTTCATCCAATCTTTTTCAAAGTTATAAACCATCATTTCTAAGATGATCACCAATTCTAATGCACCGTACGACAATTAAAAAAAAATCGTTACACTTGAACCGGATGAAACTATAGGCAAAATGGAGTTAATTGACGTTTTTATTTTTTAATTTCCTCATCATTTTTTCAAAAATTATTTTAAATACTAATTCGCACCCTATGATAACGGTATTAGTGTCAAATTAAAGTAGAGAATATCTTTAAAAAATAATTCAAATTTTATGCGTCTGTCTGGATTAGTGCAGCATTAACAAGCATTTCAGCAGAATGAGGAAATGAAAAACTCAAATCCCAAATTTCACCTATAGTTTCAGACGCATATTTAAACGAATATTTAAAGTCTCCTGAAAAGTTAACAAATAAAAGGCGTAACGTTATTGCACGAAAGCGATCGATACATTCTTGATCGCCATCAAATTCTAAGACGATCCATTTGGAGGTTTAAACTTTGCTGTTATATCTCAAATTGTTGTAGTTTGTTTCGATCTGTAATTGTGTGAAATCGAAAATCCTCTAAAAATTCGCAATATTTAGAGTATTTAAATAAATTTAAAAATAATTTAATTATGCCACGAATTGAATAATGAAATAAAATTGTTATATCTAGTTGCTCCTCTGTTGCCATTCACTGAACAGGTCGATTGGGAAAAATTTCGTGGTTTCTAAATTTATGTTCACAATCTAAACCATGCAATACATATAGGCTCCGGTATAGTATATGGTGATTAGAAATGTTTTAAATTAAATAATTTCCCTAATAACATTTAGAATGCTTTAAAACAACCACTACAATATTCTAGTATTGAATATCAATTAGTATCAATTTCATTGCTTTATTGTCGCCAACTTTCACAGCATCGTCGTCGTTAACATTCACACCACCCCATTAGCACACCACACCATTCCATCCATCTACATTTCTCATCAACCTGTACCACCAACCACTCTTACAATCGATTTGGTATTCGCCACTTTAACTTACATCCACTCATTCATATATCCATCCATCCATCCATACACCCGTCCATCCATCCATTGATTGATTGACTACTTTTCTTAAATTTATTTAGTTTTTTAGTTTTGTTTTCCGTTCTATATGTGTCTGCACTGCTTCTTCTTCTTTTTTCCAATTAACCACAATGACTGGTACTAACTCCCTTCGCCCCTCACAAAAAAATATTTATTGCCAGGCCAAGCTTTCTTATTATCATCCTTTGACATGTCTTTAACTATTCGTCGGCTTTGTTTTGTTTTTTCCAAACGAATATTTAAAGATAAAGCGAACAACTAATGAATGAAGCGATTGTATCATTGTATCATTTTAATGGAATTTAGATCGAATCCTGGCACACCCACACAGCCAAGGAGGCCCGATTTCATCGGTTTGAATCAACAACAGCAGCAACAACTTGCGAATCCCCAAAATCCAACGCAATCATATTACGAGTATACAACAAATGTGGTGGGTACAGCATCGTCGGGGCTGCCGCCGCAACATCCGCAATTATCAACAATACAGCAGCAACAGCAAATGTTGTTGCAGCAACAACGTGCCATAATGCAACAACAGCAACAAGGTAAGACGGCAGACATTATTTATTTCGAGAATTATTTCTTATTGGCCTTAGGGCCCCCAAATTGTATAACATTATTAATGTTTTCATATTTTCCTTCCATTCCATTCCGGCAGGGGCTATTAATATACAACAACAGCATGCTGCTGCATTGGCCCAACAACCCTATGGCGGCAGTCCACAACGTCGCTTCCTATCCGAAGGTGAACTGGTACGTCAGAGTAGCGGTGCTGTGGGTCCAACTGTTGGCGACTTATCCTATGCACGCTCCAACAATACCGTGGATAACATCCGCGAATTGGCTGGTAGTCCCCAACGTGGTGTCTACATGTGGAAGGATACTTCACCGGGTTTCCAGGGCAGTAGTGGCGGTGGTGGTATGGTGATGCCGCCGCCCTCAGCAATGGCGGGTATTGGCAGCAGTGCGGGCACTATGCCAACAGGTATGCAGCATCATAATACAGGCGGGCCTCAATACATCACCGTAACGGGTGGAGCACAGCAGAACCATCCCCTAATACTGTCACACTCGCGCATGCAGCCAGGTGTTGTGCACGACTTCCAACAGCAGCAGCAGCAACAACAGCCACCACATGCGGTATTCCATCGTTCAAATCCAACTAGTCCTACAACATTACCCTCGACTTCAACAACAGCTTCGGCCCCAGCCTATATGTTACGTTATGGCGGTGGCACTGCTACAGTCTCCTCACAATCCCAGCCGCAGCCACTCGCCAGCTATAGTCAGGCATTGGGCAGTGGCAATCCTGTGGCGCCATCTGTTGTGGCCGGTTCACAAGGTTATCAGCCGAAAATACATGGCGGTGTTCCCGTGTTTCCCCCCCAGCCACAAGGCATGTCAGCCAATACACAACCCTCGCCTCAGATTAAACGCAAACAAACTCCCACCCGACCCATGTCCTTTGTTAGAGCACTCGAAATGACCGATTCTATGGAAATGCAAACGCTTGAGCAGCAGCAACAACAACAACAACACCATCATCAACATCAGCAGCAACAACAGCAGCAGCAGCAACAACAAAATCGCAACGGTGCCATTTTAACGGGTCAAGGCGGAGTCGCGCACATGATGGGTGGTCGGGCCAATACCACCACGCCCACACCAGATCGTGCCAGTGTTTATGATATGAATTACGAAATTTCCGTATAACCCGTGCTGGTACCGGTCGTTGTAGCCCCACCCGCCCCCTCCTCAACGGCCCTGCATAAAAAACTAATGGCGACAAACAGCATCGGCGGTGGTGGTGGCGGCGGTGTCGTTGGCTGCTCATTAAACAAGAAATCACTTGTGGTCAGCAGCAGCAGCAGTAGTAGTAGCGGCAGTGGTGGTAGTGTTATTGTTGGTGTTGGCGTTGGTGTTGCCGCTGCTGTAGCTACAGCCCCTGCAGAGCCGGCTGCCTATGCTTCCGTGGCTGTGGTAAATGCCAACTCTACAAATGGCATAAGTAGCCATAGTGTAAGACAACCAAATAAAAGAAAATTCTCCACTTTCTTCTAAGCACAAGAATGGAGTGGAGGAAACAAAAATCAAAACACAACCCTCCCCCCCCAACACACTCACATACAATCTGGCATAATCCTCCTACTCCTCCCTTGGCCTCGCTCGCCTACACTACTGATCTTATACTATGTCGCTTCGATGCTGCTCTCCAGAGTCAAAACAAAACAAAAGAAAATAAGAAAAACCAACCAACCTCCCAAAAACAAACAAACAAACAAATGTTGTATATAAATATTTTTTTAATTTAGTTTAATAACAAATTATGGCGATTTTTTATTTAAAGAACAAAAAAAAACAAAAACAAAGCAAACCTCCCCCTATACAATCATATGAAAAGTAAATTGTATTTTAATACTACTAATATCCCTAACTAAACACCAACCAATCCATTAACCTTCTACGTCCCATGGTATATTTTCACAATTGAAGACTGTTTGGCAGGATGTACGGTGATAGAAGTTAAGAAGGCTGTATTTTTCGTCGAATTTTAGAAGAGTTTTTAGACAAAGTCTACTGTGTTTTTAATCGAGAGCAAGTGTTTCAGGGAAATCAAAGACTGCAGTTAGACTTTTTTCACGTTAATTTGATTATCCGTATGCATGATGATCATTCATTCATTAAATTCGTTTTAGAAAACAGTTTTCAGAGGATGGACAAAATTGTAGTTAATTTTTTAATTAAAAATAAAACAAATAAATTCTAAATTATATCAAGAGTTGCGAAATCAGTGGCAGAGTTGTAGAAACTTCAGTTGTTTTCTATGAGTAACTTTCATTATACATTTCTCAACCAAGACACTTTGGAAGTTAAGAAGTATAACAGTTTGGATTGCCCCCTCCATTTTATCGGTAGTTGAATGCAAAGAACGTATATTGATATATTTGGATATTTAAAAAGCGAACGTCTCCAATTTTCTCCCAATTAAAGTCAATTTCAAATAATTTTCGTGTAGAAATACTATTGAATTTGAAAGTAATTTTCAATGGAAAGTGGACATCATAATTAGTATCTCAGCCAAAACGTCAAAAATGTACCCCCCTGAAAATGAAGATTTGATCTGAACAAAATCCAAAATCAATCTACACGAATTTCTTGCCTATTTTATAATTCAGGTCAAAAGGTATTAGATTCTTCTATACCTATGCAACCGTTTTTGGGTCTAAAATTGGGATTACGAATTAAATATTGTGTAAAAATACCTTATTTAGAGGTAGTTTGAAAAAGATTTAGCTCTGAACAAAAAATATCAATTAAATCAACAGAAAAATGATGAATATTTCCAATCTACGCGATTTTTGTTGCCAATTTTATAATTCTGTTCTAAATGTAATAGATTCTTCTATACGTATGCAACCGTTTTTGGGTATACAATTGGGATTACGAATTAAATATTGAGTAAAACCCCCTTTTTTAGAGGTAGTTTGAAAAAAGTTTAGGATGTTGATAGAGCAGAAATATTATAGGAGTAATCAGAAAACATATCATTCTTCATTTTGAGAGTAGTAATGTTTCAATTTTTTCTGTGAGTCGTTCTAATATAAGGGTGTTATAGAATCGAAATAAAAATCGGCTAAAAAAAACCAATTGTTGCAGAATGCAAGTCGAAATTGCTCTTTTATTGGAATTGAGAAGCGAAATTGCTGTGATTGTGTCATCAAATCGATTCAAACCCGACGTCAATTTTAATTATGATTCCGTTAATTATCGGGTTCTATGACAATCCTAAAATATATACACATTCTTAGAGCTCCTAGGAGGAGCATAGGACCGTCAATAATTAAATGCAGAAAATGTTTGCTTTTCTTTCTTTTCAATCTGGATTTTTTGTCTGATTTAAATAAAAACAAACATCCACATTCACCCGATTAAAGTATATTTCAATCAAGTAAACGGTAGAAATACCATTCAATCTTATTCCATCGCTCGTTTCATACAAGACCATCACATTTATAATTTTGTATCTCTTTTCAGGAGACAAATTAATTAAACACTTAATAATGATGATTTATAATTTTTAAATCGATGTCCTAAATAGTTACAAAATTGTAAATGTAGCGATATATATATTAAAGACTTCTATAGAAGATATAAAATTGTGGATCTTATATAATATTATATTTTTAGAAAGTCCTCTGTACCTCAATTTGAAAGACCGTAATACAAAATAAATAGAAACCCTCTTTCATAACTCCTAAAGGTCATTTCTAAGAAATTTTTTGTTTTTTTTCTATTCGACCTTTTCTTTTCATAGTTTTGTTGTAACTATTCACTCAGGTTCACCAAATGATCTTTTATTTGTTCAATTCACAATCACAATTTGAATTTGTTGTTATACTAGTGTTTAAATGATCGGAATAACTCTAAGCCTTCAAAGATCCTTTCTAATGTATACATACATAATAGAAGGTTTTTAATAATATTTTGGTTATGTACATTTCTCGCTGTAGATAATTCTATAATTTTCCCTTTTGAAAAAATAATTCTATTAGTTTTCCCTTTGAAGGGAAAGAGTAGAGAGTTCACAAGTTTTAAAGTCTATTTGTCATAATTCTGGTAAAATAAAATATTTCATTAATTTTATTTAAATTCATTAAATATTATCGTGAAACTTTCTTTAGGAATTTCTCTAAAAATTAAATTTTTTAATATTGGTGCCATACTAAATGCCTTTCTCCTCCTCCTTCTTCTTCTCTGAACTAAAAATGTTCATCCTATTTGTTCAAGTTCAGTCTTCTTCAGTTTAGTCACCGTGCGTTCAGCAACCACCCCTCCCTCTTCATTTGTGTAGAAATACCATCCACTCTTTTTTTGTATATTAACTCGGAAAAATATACCTATGTATTTATACATATACATATATATATTACCTATCCATATTTTAATTCTTAAAAACGAAATCAATCAATCAAAATATAAAATATTTCCTTCATCTTCCTTATCTATATATGCATACAACTATTATATATATATATGATGAATATAATTTAATTAAAAATAACAAAAGTTAAAGGCAAACAGCAAGTCTTTGATTACGTTTGTTTTGTTTTTTCATTCTTTATCATTTAACTTTTAAGCATTTATTAGTAATTTCTTTTTATGTTTATCCTTTAAAAAATTGTTCTATTAATTTTAAGTTATTTTTTACATAATTGAATTCTTATTTAAGTTTTTATTTAAAACAAGGCGAAGAAAAAACCACATCGTTTTTTATTATTTTGTAATACCAATGTGTTTTTATTACTAAAGTTAAATATATTAAGTAAATATTTATGTATTTAAAATTAAAAATAAAACATTTATTCTTATTTTGTGTGTAAATTAGAATTTTGAATCCATCCATTTTCAATTTCATCGTTTAAATTGAAGAACAACAACAAGAACAACAAACCAAAAGAAGAATTATCCCTCTCATCCTTGTACCAGTGAACAAGAACGTGTTTTTTGTTATTAGAGAGAGAGCGAAAATCCAATTAAATCAAAAATATAAATAAAACATAGCATGAATGAAACTGTGCAAAATGTCATCCCTGTCCAGGTACTTTTTGTTTGTTTTTAAATCTTAGCAAAATGAAATGATTTTAAATAGGTTTCCTTTACAAAATTTTGTTGAATCATTGTGTGAAATGTTTGTTTGTGTCTTAAAGAAACTTGTAACATTCTAAAGATTAGTTTTTTTTCTGAAAAGTTTTATCTTTTCAATATATTTAGACAAGAATGCTGGTCATAGAGATTGTACTGCATCAAACTGTCTTTGTAAACATTAACTAACTGCAGAAGACCTTGTCCTATGCAGAAAACAGTCTCGTAGTGAGGTTGTGCCATAGGATAAATTTTTTAAAGAAAATTCTTTCCTAGATATATTCATTTAAAGAAATCTGTTATATACGAGTCATTTTCCATTGCAAACTTTTTTGATTCATATGAATTTGGAAAATTATTACTAAAATGTGTCTTATAGAAACTTTTCAAAATATAATTTTTTTTTCTGATAAGAATTATCTTACAATGATATTTAGACAAGAATACCAGTGTTAGAGTTTGTACTACATCAAATTGTCTTTGGAAACATTAACGTTTCTGCAGAAGACCTTGTCCTATGGAAAGCTGTGTCCTGCAGAAAATAGTCTCAATGATAACTTTTCTAAAGAAAATTGTTTCGTGGATATATTAAATTACAGTAATCTGTTATCTACGAGTTCATTCCCATTTCCAATTTTTGTTTTGAAACATATGAATTTGGAGAATAATTGTATTGAAATTTATAACTTTCTGAAGATAATGTTTTTCTCAAAGGAATTTTCTTTCTATGAATACTAATCTTAGAGATTGTACTACCGAGGGAATTTTTTGGCAGAAGATCATGTCCTATGGAAAATTGCCTGCTGCAGGAAGTAGTCTCATAGAGAAGTTGTGCCATAGGTCAAATTTTCTAAAGAAAATTATTTTCTAGAAATATTCATTTAAGGAAATCTGTAAAGGAAATTATCTATAAGTCAATTTCTATAGCAACATTTTGTTAATATATATTAATTTGGAGAATCATTATGTGAAATGTAATATACCTACAGAAACTTATAACTTTCAAAGATATATAAGCAAGAATGGTGGTCTTATAGACGAATATGTTTTGGTGAAGACTTTGGAAAGCTATCCCATGCAGCAAATAGCCTCATATAGAAATTGTGCTACAGTTCAAATTTCTTAAAGAATTTTGTTTCTTAGAGTTATTTCTTTCAGGAAATCTGTACGTAAACTTGTCAACGAGTAAATTCTTGTAACGAAAATTTCATCACAAACTTTTTTTCAGATATTTTTCTTAAGAAATTGTCCAAAAAAGTGTTCTTTTAAAGATATTGTTCGAACGAATGATGAATCTCAGCGATTCTTTTCTATTTGATATAAATTACAGTCAAAGTTGGCCGTAAGTAATTAAATTTTATAGATTGTACTAGATCGAACATTTTTTGCAGAAGATCTTGTCCTATGGAAAGCTGCAGAAAATAGCCTCATAGAGAAATTGTTCCACAGTTCAAATCTGCTAAAGAAATTGTTTCCTAGAGTTATTTCTTTCAGGAAACCTACGTAAACTTGTCAACGATTACATTCTTGTAACGAAAATTCCATCACAAAAATTTTTCTAAAGAATGTATCCAAAAAAGTGTTCAAATCTCCTAAAGAAAATTGTTTCCTAGAGTTATTTCTTTCAAATATTTGAGTAAAATTTCTAACGAAAATTCCATCACAAACATTTTTTCAAGACATTTTTCTAAAAAAAAGTATCCAAAAATGTATTATTTAAAAGATATTTTTCGAACGGATGATGAATCCCAGAGATTCTTTTCTATTTGATATAAATTACTGTCAAAGTTGGCCGTAAGTAATTAAATTTTGAAGGATATCGGAATGGAATTTCATTCTGCACATATGTCAATCTTCCATGGTTATTCTTGAAGTATCATTTTTAAATTATTTATTATATTGACATGGTGACAGCTAAAAATTAACAAGAACACAGTATAATGAACACATTTACCCTTGAACCACGAAGGCATTGGATATTAAAATTACGGGCTCTTGAAAAAACTGTTATAAAAGAAGCTCCAATCCAAATTTTTTTCAAATGTGCTGGCTAGTTTTTTTAGTAAATTTTCGACGATTCTGTTTCTATTTAGCGAATCACTCCATCCATGTTGTGTTTTACCCTTTAACCACAGAGATCGAAATACGATTGACTTGAAATGATTTTAGTGAAGACTTGATCTTAGTAGTTTAAGGGTTAAGTGCCTGATACGTATATGGATTGTCAGAAGTAATCTATACATGTACGTCAAATCTCAGTTTTTGTAAAGCTACTTATAGATATTTTTGCACACTGCAATTCCTAGAAATATTCCGTTTATATCACCTCTAAATAAATATCACATCAATTCAGACTGTGATATCTTCGACGCATTTCTTACTCAGACATACATTTTATAAAAAAAAATAATGTTCGTTTTTAATCAAATTCATTTCTCAGTCATTTGTATAGTGTTAATCTGGAGTGTCTCTAAGAAATATATATATTTAAAAAATGTCCCCCACGAAAAATATACTATTGAAAATTGCTTCTCACATATAACGCTCAGAAGAAATATATCAAAAATATTGTCGACAATAATTTTTTTTAAAGAAAATTACCGCTGATATTTTTCCAATTCGATTACCCAGGGTATTTTCTAATTAATAATTATTATCATTTCTCAGAGAAATGTTTCTAAAGAAAATTTTTAATATTTTTTCAATTTGACTACCAAAGATGAAGATTTATCTTCATACTCAGACATATTTTCATAACAAAAATAATGTTACTAATGACACTTTTCTAAGCTAATTGTTTTCACAGACATTTGTATCGTGTTCATATAGCAAAAAAGGGTCTCTCAGAAACAAGTTAAAAAAAAAATTTCCCCTCCGAAAGAAAGTTGTCTCTATTGTCAAAAAATTACAGGACGATTGTCTCAGATATTTCTCCAATTTGACTACTAAGGATATGTCCTAATGAATAAACATTATCATTTTTCAGAGAAATTTTTCTAAAGAAATTTTTAATATTTTTCCAATTTGACTATCGTATTTGCATAACAAAAATAATGATACTTTTCTAATCAAATTGTTTTCACAGACTTTTGTGTTCATAAAGAAAAATGTCTTTTTTTGAGAATTTCCCCTCCGAAAGAAAATTGGCTCTATTGTCAAAAATAATTACAGGAAGATTGCGTCTGATAATTCTCCAATTTGACTCCCAAGGATATTTCCTAATGATTATTTTCTCCTACAAATATTTCCCTAAAGAATTTATCTCTCGTAAGAGAGTTTGTTATAGAAAATCATGCATCAAAGAATTTGATCAAATAAATATATCAAGATACAGTTTACCATAGAAAAGTGGACTATTAGATTTTTTCCAAGAAAATTGTCTCAGATATTTTTCCATTTTGGATATTTCCTAATGATTATTTTCTTTCTAAAGAAAACAATATCCCACAGAAATTTCTCTAAAGAATTTTAACTCTTGTAAGACAGTTTGTTAAAGAAAATCATGCAACAAGGAAAGTGTCCGAAAAAAATATTTTAGGGCACATTTTTACTATAGAAAATTGAAAATTTCTAAAGAAATCTGGCTCCCCGATTACTTGTTCTTTGTTGAAATTCACTGAACGTGTTTTTTAGCTAAAGTTTTTCTAAGAAGTTGTTTTTTTGCAGTCTTTTTGCCAAAGATTAAATTCTTTTTTTTTAATAAATATATTGTTTAGGGACAATGCCGCCGGTTTCTGTTTCGCTTGCTGTTTAGTTGGGACATCAAAATCCACAATATCACCCTGTTAATTTCTACAAAAAGCATTTCCATACAACGTCCACAAAAGAATTCATTTCATCGATGTATAAAGATGAAGAAATTGCAAGAAGGTTTGTATCATTTCAGTTAGGTAGAGTAATAGTAAATTCGTACTGGAAATCGAATTTTTGCGGATTTTACTAGTAAATTGAGTTTGATGTGGAGACAAAGTTAAGTTGTTTTCGACCTCCAGTCCGAATGGACTATAAAGAAGAAGGAAAACAAATCACGGCTTTAAAACATAGTTATATATTGAACTAAAAAAATAGTTAATTAAATGATAATTTTCTAATGTTATGTAGAGAAAAGTGAAAAACGTGAGAAGAAGAATTTAAGTGAAAACGGAACAAATGAAATTTCAAACAAAAAAATTAATCAATTCGATTAAATGTTCGCTTGTTCGCTTTACATCAATGGCAATTTTGAACTCTTCAACGCATTTTGTCTGTAGATTTTCATGATTTCCGGACAAAATCCCACAAACAGTTCTCTTTTGTTCGTATATGGCGGACAAGACATAAAGATAAAGATACTTTTTAGTTGTAGATATTTTGAAATTAACTGGAAATTGTTTGTTTTGAAGAAAAAAAAATCTAGAGAGAAAACCACAATGGAAACCAGAACAAATATCAAGTTAAAAATACAATCAATCATTACATTTTTATACCAAAAAAATTGTTTTTGTCGTTTGAAAAATAAAAACCTATAGTTTTTAAAAGAAAGAGAAAAAAACAAAAGGAACGAGTTCTTCACTGTTGCCTGAGCGATAGCGAAGATGGAAAAAGCTAAGATGAAATAAATGTGTATACATGTATTTTTGTGTAATTTTATAAATATTTTTGTATGTAAAACAACTATAGTGTAAACTAAACTAAACAAATGAAATTAAGCATTTTAGAGGAAAATTGAATGAAAGCGAAAAAATACGAAAGAAAGTTATACAAAAATTCATTGATCAAGCCATATTAAAATTAGAGATATGTAACAACAATGTAAAAAAACATTATATCTATGCATTAAGGGCGGAAAGGCAACTATAGAATAGTTTCACCCAAAAGAACTTTGATTTTAAATAGTCTTGGCAAAGGAAGAAATTCTTTATCACATTATTATTATTATTTTTAATGACAGAATCAGTAGTAGTCCTCCATAATAGCCATACAAATCGATTTAAATAGTCCTTACAATCAAATTTGCTTTCCATACTCCCACTCTCAAGCCATTTATCGTCCCGGCTCCTCCTCATTCGCCCTTAATGTATTTATATAACTTAAGTTTCGAAATTATTTTAAATTTAACAAAAATCTAATCTAAAACAAAAAACACAAAAAATTAAGAGAGTATTTAAGAGAGGGTAATAATATTAAACAAAACAAAAACATCATCTAATCAGTTTAAGATCGTGTATAATTTTATAGTAAAAAAGAAATACCAGGTATGCAAATAAGAAGAAAAACAAAACAAAAGAAAAGAAAACCTAATATTAACTATTTATCAGAAGCAGAAAATAAGCGAAACTATTGTAAATTATTTATTGGAACACAAAATGAAAAAATAAACATAATATTGAAAATAAAACAAGAAATAATTATTTGAAAACAACAACAAAAATTAATTTTTTGAGAGAAAGATCCAAAGATTCTTACATAAATGTATAAACAAAACATTTGAAAGAATAATACCTTATTGTTTGTTACGTATGATGGTTCTGGAAGGCAATAAGACAAATCGGAATATATATGTGATCTACGTTCACAAAAAATGTTTTTAAATCGAATAAAATAGTACCCGTTAAATTTGACCAAAGCCGATTATAATATGTTTACCCTAGAGTGTTTAGAAGTCAAATCGATTTGTATCAAGACCTTTTCCAAACAGATATTCCCAGGTGAAATATAAGGGTATGTGCATAAGATATACAGTTGCGGTCACAATAATAGCAGCGCACCATAGCTTAGCATACATTTTCATATATTTATTTGTGTGATCATTTTTTTATTGCTACTACTGCATTAAATGCTGTGTAATAAGGTTACAAACATAAAATAATTGTTTATTTGGTGATATGATTTTAATTGTTTTAGAAATTTCACATTTTTGGATTATTCGACATTTTGGACCGGTCAAAATAATAGCAGCATTAAAAAAATCCCAAGAAAAAGGAATTTTATCTCATTTTTTCAATTCGATTTGATGTTATAAATAAGATATTATGATTTGTACACTAGTTCTGAAATGCCATTGTTTTATTTTTATTCATAAGTAGGGCGAGGAGAGCATTGTGGAGAACCTTTGCAACCATTCGCCGAATAGTAACGTCTAGTACAAAAAAAAAACACTTACGCCCGCCACCGAAATAAAAAACAATATCTGTCCATCTTTGGGAGTTTAAAATGTTCGTAGAATACTAAGAAGACATAATCTATAAGCCAGAAGTCCGAGAAAAGTCCCACTTAAAATAAAAGACATGTCACAAAAAAAATTCAATTCGCAAAAAACACACCTGCAGTAGCCAACCAAAAAGTGGGTGCACGTTTTATGGTCCATTGAATCAAAAAGTGTTTTATATGGTGGGACAATCCCTCGACAGTTTGTAAAACGTCCACAGAACACGGAATACATCTCCAGGTATAGTACCAAAACTGTCAAATAGGGAGTGTTAAGTGTTAAATTCAAGAAAATATCGTTATTTAAGTAATTATTCAAAAAAGTTTTCAATTAAAGTGAATTGAAAAAAAATATTTTTGGTTTTTATTAGCGCTGCCATTTTTTGACTGGTACCATTTTTGACATAAATGGTTCTAAAGGCTTAATCTCAAAATTACAAAAACTTAATTTTTTATATAAAGCCATATTAAGAATGGCACAATACCACCTTTCAATCGCCGTAAAAACTTTTATGATTTTCGAAGTAAAACTGATATTTTTCTTTGTCGAAATTTTTTTATCTCGTCGCTGTTATTTTTTGACTGCAGCTGTAAATAAGTTGTGGCATTTAGAAGAAAATCGTTTAGAATATGTGTGTTCTAGTGCGGATAAAGTCAAATCGAGAGCGAAATTTGTATGCTAATTGTATATAAACCTGAACCGATGTGATCCAAATTAATCATAGATGTTTATCTTTGGAAAATAACATCTTGTATTAAATTTAAAGAAAATCTGTTAAAATATGTGGTTTCTACATTTGAAAAAAGTCAAATCGGAGATTTTTATGGTAGACTAGATGAAACCGTCCGCTTCGCTAGGCTAGGCTAGGAAATAATTATTTGAAAACAACAACAAAATTTAATTTTTTGAGAGAAAGATAAATTGAAAAATTAAATTTGACCAAAGCCGATTATAATAGAGTGTTTAGAAGTCAAATCGATTTGTATGAAGGCCTTTTCAAAACAGATATTCCCAGGTGAAATATAAGGGTATGTGCATAAGATATACAGTTTCGGTCAAAATAATAGCAGCGCACCACAGCTTAGCATACATTTTCATATATTTATTTGTGTGATAATTTTTTTATTGCTACTACTACATTAAATGCTGTTTAATGATTTTAATTGTTTTAGAAATTTCACATTTTTGGACTATTCGACATTTTGGACCAGTCAAAATAATAGCAGCATTCAAAAAATCTCACGAAAGGGGAACATTATCTCAAATCGGGAGATTTGTATGGGAGACTAGCTGAAACCGTCCGCTTCGCTAGGCTAAAAAATGGTAAAATTTAAATCAGGTTTCATATTGATTTTTATCGTGATCAGTAATATATACGTACCAATTTTCAGCTTTCTGGCACTAAAAACACTTTTGCCACGCCCACTCCGCCCACAAAACGAATATCCAAAATAAGCCTTGATGGCTTATATCTATCTCTATCTCGTGGTCACCAATATATATGTATGTACCAATTTCAAGCCTTATGGCTCTCAAAAACACTTTTGCCACTCCGCCCACAAAACGTAAATCCAAATTTCTGCATCAAATTGATCTTTTTCGTGTTCAGTAATATATATGTATCAATTTTCAGCCACCTAGCTCTCAAAAACACTTTTGCCACGCCACTCCGCCTCCATTTTCCAGAAAATGGCTTCGAACGCGAAAAATTTAGTTATTTGTTATTAGTTTTATCCGTCTCTGTTTTTGGATAATATTTATTTAATTTTCTTTTGATGGGTATAGATACATCTTAAATAGTATTTTGTAAACCTCCTATTAGATAACACTCATACACAGTCAAAGGAATGTGCTTGTCGATGTGCACTCCCTTCGTTTGTATAATTTTCTGCCCAGTTTTGAACAAAATATTACAACCGATCTCAATAACAACAATTATAACTTTTGCACCTCTTTCCCAAAAAGTACACATTTTGAAAAATCACTATAGGTAACATGTGTTTTTGCTTCCCCTAAAAACGTGTACTTTGCGTATCTACACACCAAATTACACGGCAATAGCTGCAATCTTTCAGTTGGTATCATTTTTACCCCTTTTTTGTCCCGCTCACACCTTATAAGTACAAATTTGATTGTGCTTTCAAATTTCACGATTCTAGCTGCGATACTTTAGTTGGCACCATATTTATGCCTTTTTAATCTCGCGCACACCCTAAAAAGTACAAATTTCATACAATCCAATTGGTCACAGGAATTTAAATACCAAATTTCATGATTCTATCTGTAATACTTTAGTTGGAACCATTTTTATCCCTTTTTGTCTCTTTCCTCCCTTTAAAGTACAAATTACAAAATCCCTATTTGTCTGCATGGTCAGTGCAAGGAACACACAGAATTTCATGTTTCTATCTACTGCCCTTTAGTCAGGACGAAGGTTCGATGTTTATCCCTTTTTGTCCCATTTCCCCCCCCCCCCCCCCCCCCAAAAAAAGTACGAATTTCGTAAAGGTCCCGTTTTTCCAAAAATATTATTTCGCTTTTAATTTTTGCATGTTCAATTTCTTTTTCTTTTATTTTTAGTAAAGAAGACATAATGCAGACGCGTTTAATTGCCGTTTTTAATCATTTGACCGACATTTTGATCCCCGGTAGGTCCACATCCAAAATTGCCAGTTTTTCCATTACAAAAATTTTATTTTCAAAAATCGCTAAGCTCCGATTAGAAAATGTTTAGTATATTTTTAGCCTCATATGTCGACTTCTTAGCAAGAAAGTATTACCAAATTTTCGAACATATATATTTGGTTTAGTATATGTGGACAAAAATACAAGATCTTATTTTCGGAGAAATTTGTTCTATATAATTCCAAAACGTCGTTACTATATCTCAATTTTTGCATATTTTATGCAATGTTCAATATGTTTTGTTTTTTTTTTTAAATAATACGTTTTTTTATGAAAGTTTTAGTTTTACTTGAAAAGAAGTACAGTGAAAGCGATTCTCTATTTATTGTCTCTTGTATATAATGGTATAAATGGTATAACTTTTTTATGAAAAGTTTATTTTGTCTACCTCATAATTTTTTAAGATTTGTCTCTCGCAGAGTAAACACCATGGAGAACGCATATGAATGAGAGCCTACATATTTTTGCAACAAACAATCAGAGTACAAAAGAGTGACCGATTTTCATTAGGATCGCAAAGTATACTGCAAAATGGATTTTAGGACGATAAATTAATTTTAACTGTAGGATTTTCAATTATAGGTTGCGCAATTTAAAATTTAAAATTTGAGCTACCGGTTACTTTGACCGTGAACATTCATTTTATTTTTGTTTTCAGGTTTATTTGCAAAAGGCTGCTGTGCAGACTAACAATTAGTGCACTTTCACAAAAATGAAAGACTCTAGCTGCAACAGAACTCCGAATATGCAAATTTATAAAAAACGAATAAATCTCCAATTTGTGTGGGAGGCCGTTTTTACTTTTTTTAATTTTAATTTTAATATTTGTACTCTCATTTTGAACATATTTGTTCAAACGCTCCCGCTTATATGTTCTATTAAAGGCAAATGTCGTGAAACATAGAAACAGTGGTTAAGCAACAGCCCCCAAAAATTTGGGAAAGACATTTTTTTCGAAAAAAAAGTTAAAAATAGAACAAAAAATTGTTTTAGTTTTTTTCGTTTGTATTTTTTTGGTCTGCAATCAATGTTGGATTTGAACTGGGATATTGACCTGGCACAATACCATTTTGCATCTTAAAATATTTTGTTTTATATTTTAATAGCTAACATTTTAACACAAAAAAAATGTATATAACTATGGATCAATGCTATCTAATTTGTAAAGGAACTTTACGCGCTATTTAGACAAAAACTAAAAAATATATATGATTTAAAAAGAGTATCATAACTTCTACATTCATCCACGGATTTGTCACATAGAAACATTGTTTTTTGCATTAGAAAATAAAACAAGATATTTTTTCCCACTTTTTTCTATTTTTATATGATTTTTTCGAGGCAGCAAAAATAGATTTTTTTCTAGAAAAAAAAAAAACGAAATTTTTGAAGACTTTCCCTAAACCACCTTTGCTATGTGGAAGTGTATTTCGCAATACTTGTAGCCATCATTAGTACCTTCAATTTAACATATAACCGGGTGTTATTGGACATATTTGCAAAATGAGAGTACAAATATTATTTATAAAAAATTAAAAAATATATACCATAATTTATAGAAAAAGTATCATAACTTCTACATTCATCCACGGATTTTTCACATATAAACATAGTTTTTTGCATTAGAAAATAAAACAAAATTATTTTTTCCGATTTTTTTATTTTTTATAATTTTTTTTCGGGCCAGCAAAAATAGATTTTTTTCGAAAAAAGAAATATATAATCCAAATTTTTTGAAAACTGTTCCTACAACACCGTTGCTATTCGTAATATGTGTAGCCATCATGAGTACCTTTAATTTAACATGTAACCGGCTGTTATCGGGCATATATTTCCTAAATGAGAGTACAAATATTTATGGTGCCTTCGTCGAAAATTGGAATTTTAATAAAAAAAATAAAATATATATATAATAATAATAAAACCAGAAATTGGACAAAATTTTTGTTACTTAGTGTAATCAGAAAATGAGCTGAACAGACCTATTGTTGTTGTCATTATATCTTTGAAACATAATTAAAAATATATACATATTACGAGAATTTTAAAAATTACGGCTGCTTATCGGTGTTGTTTTAAATTATAAATTGATTTTAAAAGGGTCACTATGCGTGGATTCGACCTATGGGCTATTAAAATGAATGCTCTCTCTGACTAGAAACATTTTTATAATAACAATAAATTGGCAAAATCAAATACTTACCAATAATTAAATTAGACCTAAAGAGATCTTCCCGTACAAAATTTATTTATTGCCATTATTTTATTAAAAAATATTTAAATAATTCTATAGTAGAGTTAAGAACTCTAGTAAAGAAGACTCCATTGACATTAGGTAACTATATTACTGAGATGATAGTTACCGATGAGACATTTTTGCACTTTCGTTTTGTTCTTGCACTTTTTCTTCTTTAAACTACCTCTCCGCCCACTCTTGGCTCGCCAATAATCTCTACATTATCTTCACCCTTATCAATGCCGTAGTGCAGTTCATCGCCCCGTTGATAGGCCCAGGACATGCGTTTCGATGTAAAATGTATGCCCAGATTTCCTTTGCGGTCAATGCTTATAACTCCGGCTGTTTGTTGGAAACGCTGCGTCATTTGTTCCAACACCTGAGCGGTAGCCTCTTGTGCGGTTACACCGAAATGTTCGATGAGGGCGAGAATTCTGGAGGCCACATTGTAGCGCATTATGGTCTCGCCATTTCCGGTAGCAGACACACAGCCGGAGGCATTGTCAGCATAAGTGCCACCGCCGAGAATGGGAGAATCGCCAATACGACCGGGCATTTTGCCCGTTATGCCACCCGTGGAGGTGGCAGCAGCCACATTGCCAAAGGCATCAATGGCCACAGCGCCTACCGTTCCCGGAGAACCAAACACTCTATCGCCCAGCCAAGTTTCATCCAACTGTACAATGCTGCTGGCATTTAAACTATTCTTGTAATCCTCCAGAGCTTTTTTCGAATTTTCTGTAATCAATGATCCGGCCGGCAATAATTCATAACCATCCTCGATGGCATATGCCATAGCACCCTCTCCGGCCAAGTACATGTGTCTCGTCTTGTCCATAACACTTCGGGCCAATGATATGGGATGGAGAATATCCCTTATAAGGGACACACAGCCGGCATTCAAATCAGAACCATCCATGATGGCCGCATCCATTTCGACATTACCATCCCAATTGAGGACACTGCCGTAGCCGGCGTTAAATTGTCCATCAGCCTCCAAGGCCTGGACAGCCTGCTGCACAGCTTCAACAACATTGCCGGTACTCTTCAGAGCTTCATAGCCAATGCGGGCAGCTAGTTTTACACCTTGCTTTTTAAAGGGTATCGATTCGTCAGTGACGTCCCCAGCTCCACCATGTACCAGGAGTGTGGGAACTATATCTTGCGACTGTGTTTGAAATTTTAAAAATATAAAGATTTTAGAATTAATTGTGAGAACTGTTGTTGAATTCAATCACGGGCGGTACAGTGGTTCAGAATCGAAACCCATCGGCCAAAATTCAATAACTTTTGTTTAAAAAAATTTTATTAAATTAAAAACGAGCTCGAGGTATTGAATGAGGCGTAACGTTATTGCCTTCTAATGTTGTACTTTTTCTCTCTGTGTTTTATTTGTATTATTTTTAATCTTTAGACGAAAGACGAAGTATTGATTAATAAAAATTAAAAATACAAAAGCAACGACCTCGTACTCGGGTTTTATTTAATACAAAATTTATAATTGATGAAATATAAATTGTTCCGAAATTGAATTGTTGAATAATCTTTGAATCCTCCAACTAACTGAACTTTTCTTCAAGGTAGTCTTTACAAAATCGCATAATAATCGCATATAATTTCGAATTTATACAACCACTTAAAACTAGTGGATCTGAATCACCGTTGAATCAATCAATCAACGCCGTGCCGAAAATGTGGAAATGTATTTAATTAACAGCTCTATGTAAAGGCAATTGTTAATTATACGTAGAGCTGACTCGAAAAAAATTTACTTACCATGACATCCTTTTGGAATGTCCCAATAACTAAGGCCAAACAAATAATCTGCAAGAAAAGAAAAAATATATTTAATGTTGTTTTGCATTTTTAGAGTTTTTTAAATCTATAAATATAAAAGAGTTACGTTACTGACTGACTTGTCATTGACCAGCGACCAGACGCTGACTCAGAAAGGGCTTTACGACATTCGTACTTTTGGGGGGTAAAATGGGACAAAAAGAGATAAACATCGAACTTTCGGCCTGACTAAACGGCAGTAGCTAGACGAGCTACGCACAGGGATTTTTCGAAATTTGTACTTTTAAGGGAGAAAAGAGACAAAAAGGGATAAAAATGGCATCAATTTTGACGTAGACTTGCAACATAAATGGATTTTTCGAAATTTGTACTTTTGGGGGGGTGGTCGCGGGACAAAAAGGGATAAAAATAGTACCAACTAAAGTATTACAGCTAGAATCGTGGAATTTGTTATGTAAATTCCTCTCACCACATAGAAGCACAGTATAAATTCATTTTTGTACTTTTAAGGGTGAGAGGCACAAAGAGGGATAAAAATGGTACCAACTAAACTATTGCACTTAGAATCGTAGAATTTGATATGTAAACTCCTCTGACCATGTAGAAGCGCAGTAAAATTGGGTTTTGGAAATTTGTACTTTTAAGGTGTGCGCAGGACATAAAGGGATAAAAATAGTACCAACTTAAGTATTGCAGCTACATTCGAGAAATTAGGTGTGTAAAATCCTCTGACAACGTAGAAGCGCAATCTAAATGGAGTTTTTTTATACCCTACACCTTTGTGAATTTGTTTGTAACACCCAGAAGTAAACGAGATAGACCCGTCGTTTATTATACCGATCCACTTAGAATCACTTTTTGAGTCGATCCGTCCGTCTGTCCATCTATTCTTGAAATCAAAGTCCAGGTCGCAATTGTTGTTAGAACTAAATGAAACTTTGCACAACGAAGTTTTATGGGATAAAGACGAATGCTATTTAATTTGAAGCAAATCCGTTCAGATTTAGATATAGCTCCCATACAAATTTTGCTTCCTATTTTACTTTTTCCGCTCTAGAATCCACATATTTCAAAAGATTTTCTTCAAATTTAGCAAAACGTCATATATTTTAACTAAAAATAGCTCTGGTAAAAATAGGCCAAATCGGTTCAGATTTATATATAGCTCCCATACAAATGTCTCCTATGATTTGACTCTTTCCGCTCAAGAAACCACATATTTTAGCAGATTTTCTTAAAATTTGACAAAACTACTTATATTTCAACTAGAAACAACTCTGGTAAAAATGGGCCAGATCGGTTCAGATATATATACAGTTGCGGTCAAAATAATAGCAGCTCACCACAGCTTTGCATACATTTTCATATATTTATTTGTGTGAAAATTTGTTTATTGCTACTACTGCATTAAATGCTGTGCAATGAGGTTACAAACACAAAATAATTGTTTATTTGGTGATATGATTTTAATTGTTTTAGAAATTTCACATTTTTTGGACTATTCGACATTTTGGACCGGTCAAAATAATAGCAGCATTCAAAAAATCTCAAGAAAAAGGAATTTTATCTCATTTTTCAATTCAATTTGATTATAAATAAGATATTATGAAATGAACACTATTTCTGAAATGTTATTGTTTTATTTTTCTTCATAAGTAGGGCGAGGAGAGCATTGTGGAGAACAAAATTGAGTTAATAAAAAAAGTTTGAACTCTGAGGGTAAATCATATAGTGAAGTTCGATTTTTTTTCAGTGTTTCATTAAAATGATCAGAAATTCGATATTATAAGAAGAAAAAACAAAAACACGTCAAAAAAAATCAGTTTATATCATCTGCAACCATTCGCCGAATAGTAACGTCTAGTAAAAAACCCACTTACACCCGCCACCGAAATAAAAAACAATGTGTGTCCATCTTTGAGAGTTTAAAATGTTCGTAGAATACTAAGAAAACATAATCTGTAAGCCAGAAGTCCGAGAAAAGTTCCACTTAAAAATACAAGACATGTCACAAAAACCGTTAAGGGAGGATCAAGCATAATGGCTTGGTCGTGTTTTACATATTATGGAGTTAGGTCAATACATTGGCCCAGAACTACTATGGACTATGCCCAGTACATCAAAATACTGCCTACTTTTATGCTTACGTATGCAGAATATGGAATGCCCCTTAAATGAGTCTTCTAGCAGGTCAATTATCCCGAAAACACCACCCGACTTGCAAAAAGGTGGTTTGAAGTGAATAATATCGATATTATGGAATGGTTCGGGCAGACACCGCATCCCAATATAATCAAAAATGTTAAGTGTGATGACTAAAATGAGATCTCACTAGCAATACTGAAAGACAATAACGATATTTGACACGAAATTATAGAGGCATGGTCAAAAATACCACATGAAAGATTCAAAATACTAGTTGACTCCAAGAAACGACGTTATGTAACAATATTAAGCAATAAAGTCAGTACAAATAAGTGTTAAATTCAAGAAAATGTCGTTATTTAAGTAATTATTCAAAAAAGTTTTCAATTAAAGTGAATTGAAACAAAATATTTTTAGTTTTTATTAGCGCTGCTATTTTTTTGACTGCTCTCTTTCTTGACATAAATGGTTCAAAAGGCTTAATCTCAAAATTACAAAAACTTATTTTTATTTATTTATTTAAAGCCATATTAAGAATGGCACAATACCACCTTTCAATCGCCGTAAAAACTTTTAGGATTTTCGAAGTAAAACTAATATTTTTCTTTGTCGACATTTTTTATCTCGTCGCTGCTATTTTTTTGACCGCAGCTGTAGTTCCAATACAAATTGGTTATTTTCGCTCTAAAAATAGCATATTTGAACAGATTTGCTTAAAATTTGGCAACCTGCTCATATTTCAACTACAAACATCTATGGCGAAAGTGAGTCACATCGGTTCAGATTTATATATAGCTCCCATACAAATGTCTTCTATGTGTTTACTCTTTCCGCTCTAAAAACCACATATTTTAACAGATTAAATTATATTTCAACTAGAAACAGCTCTAGTAAAAAGATCGGTTCAGATATATATATATATATATATATATATATATATATATATATTTATGTATGTAGCTCCAATAAAAATTTAGACACTGAATTGATTATTTCCGCTCTAAAAATAGCATATTTGAACAGATATGCTTAAAATTTGACAAACCGGCTCATATTTCAACTACAAACATCCATGGCGAAAGTGGGTCAAATCGGTTCAGATTTATATGTATAAAGTATTACAGCTAGAATCGTAAATTTTGGTTTGTAAATTCCTCTGATCACGTAGAAGAGCAGTAAAATTGGATTGGACAAAAGGGATAAATATGGTGTACAGCCATATTACGTAAACGTGGAACATAAAATGATATTTTAAAATGTGTACCTATAAGGTGGATGCGGAACGAAAAGGATAAACGTGGTACCAAATAAAGAACATGCTTTTAGGGGAGAAGCGAGAACATATGTTACCTACAGTGATTTTTCAAAATATGTATTTTTGGGGGAAAGAAGTGCAAAATTTTATAGAAACATAAGATCGAGGATATAAAAGGCACTGCAGTTGCATTTTTTCTTTGAAACCGGGTAGAAAATGATAAAATTGATGCATACGAAGGGAGTTCAGCTAAAATAGAGCACATTCCTTCGACTGCGTATGATTGCATTAGATAGCAGGTTTCCCAATTACTATTTCAGATTTATCTATATCCACCAAAAGAAAACCAAATAAATACTATCCAAAAACAGAGACGGATAAAACTAATATCAAATAACTGGTTTTTTCGCGTGTGAAGCAACGGGTACTGCTAGTATTTATATATTTAATGTGTTATCAAATTTGAAGTCGATTTCCGCGGGCTATGAATTCATTTTAGACCCATGGTTTCTTGGTGAAATGTTCTTAGAATTTTCAGTATATAAGTATATATTTTCGACCCACCCTGATGTACACACTGAATTTTGCGATCCTCTTGGCCCCATTTGACCACCAAAAAGTATGAATTTTGCAACAATCTTTTTTTCGTAATAACAGAAACGTACGTTGGTACACTAGGCTGGGTCGTGCTACATACAAATAAAATATAATAATTACTGTTTAAATTAAAAGTAATATAACTTCCAAACGGATGTTCGGAATCAGCTGTATTTTGGTATCTGAAAAAGTGTATATAATTACTAGAAGTTTTTGTGTATTAGTTTTTTCGTTTGAATTTTTTTTGGTCTGTAATCAATATTTGATTTGAACTGGGATATTGTCCTGGCTCAAGACCATTTGGCTTTGGCTTCTATATTTAATAGAATGCAAATTTATTTAGAAATGGCATGGTGACATTTATTACTTGGCTGCAGACTACCACGATCATGATTTCGACCATGTCAAAAGTCTTTTCAAGTGGCTTCGCAGCGACTTTTCAAATCAAACCCGGCCTCTATAAGGAGATGATTCTCACAAACGAACGAGAATCACAACTCACTTGCCGAATTTGCGTTTAAAAAATCGCACCAAGTAATAAAGCACACATGCCATCTTACAAGCATCTCATTGAGTTGCGTATGTAAGTATGTGTATATGCAGGTATAGTTACCCAGCAATACTTCTGCCGTGCCAACGCTCATTTGGCTTAGTTTTTTCGTTTGCATATTTTTGGTCTGTAATCAATATTTGATTTGAACTGGGATATTGTCCTGGCTCAAGACCATTTTGCTTCTATATTTAATTTTTGTGTATTTTGAGCTCGAGGCCTTTATCATATTATTTATTTGAATATAGTTTTCCAATATTTCGCAATTACATTGAATTGCATCATCAGGGTAAACAAAAAAATAGACATGTAACTTAAAGCTACCGTAGTTTCATTACTCTCATCCGTCGCTGTTATAAAATAATAAAGGCCTCGAGCTCGAAATACACAAAAACTTCTATTAAATTGAAAAAGGTCGAATAACACAAAAATATTAATTTTTATAATTACTTTAAGCATACAAAGTAAGAAGGATATTGCCACGCCCCTTCTAGTACCTCCTACACAAATCACCGTAACCTACGTAAAATGAAAGATGTTATAACTTCTATATGGATGATCAGACCACTCTGAAATTTGACCTATGTCAAAGCTTGTATGCCACCTGGAATATATGCGATAATGCCACGCTCCTTCTGGTACCTCCCACACAAAGTGGTATAACCTGGATTAAAATAAAACCGATGTAACTTCAGTTGCAATTTGAAAATGTTTTTATAATCACTTTAAACCTAAAAAATATGTAATCTTTAGCCACACTCTTTCTAGTACATCCAACACAATTGCCTTTCCTAGGTAATATTAAATCATTCATAATTTCCATACTAACGCATGGAATCCACTATGACTTGATAGTTGGTCATGTTTTTACATTTTTTATAAATGTAGGAGCACTACGTGCCCTACGTAAGATTTAAGACCCTAGTGAGGGTATATATCAGTCGTTTTATCCGACTTGTTTATGTAGCTCTTTTGTCAATTTTCTTGTTCTGAATTAATAGACTTTTGGAATCAATTTTAATATACTAAATGTAATCTTGTCTCAGAATAACTATTTGGCCGAATTTTGGTGTTTTTTTTATAGAGTCAATTGAAAATTGTCGTATTTGGTAGAAGCATTTTATAAAAAAATAATATCTGCAATTAATGCTTTTTGAAATGTTGCCTAAATTATGAAGACCGGAATAAAATTGGCGCTGCAGCTCTCGTTTTTGGCAAAAAAGAGTTTGAAAAGAGTTTGGTTCATAAAACCCACCAGTAACATTATTTTTGTCCGATATCCATCATTAAGTCATCATTCATACCTTCAGTTTATTTTTCATAACAATTATCACAGATTTTTTTAAAGAAATATGAGTTTTTATTATTTGGTATAGTCAGGCTAAAGCTATATCTATAGCCAATACCACTCTGCACGTGGCACAATAAAAAACAAAACCATTGAAATTTGTAATATCTCATCTGAGTAGGAGCTTCCGATTTCTTCCGAGGCAAGAATCTACAATACATACTTGATAAGGTAGTCACTAATGTTCACACGAAAGCGATGAAGATGATTGATATAAGCTCAGAAAACTTAAAAACAAATTAGAGTAATAGGTACCACTTCTTGATGAAGCCTCTTGAAAGACTCATCGAAATATACACTCTCATGAAGTAATAGAAGTTGCTAGGAAATTTATGGAATTAAATCAGTCTGCGTTTGCTTCCTTCCTAGATAAAAATACGCTCTCAATAATTTTAACACAACGGCAATCGACAATGTCATGAAAAAACTGGCTCAGAAACTGAATAATTACTATGCTGAACTGTATAATTACCCTAACCATTGTTGCAATAATATTAATAATACAATTACATTTATATACGGTGAACTCGCGGTAATGTCAACTAGCAACAAGTAACAAAGGTGTTAAGTTCGGCCGGGTCGAACTTTATATACTCTCCACCAAGGCTACCAATATGTTTATACTGTAAAGGCTGATTTTTTAAAAGCTATAGGAAAGTTTTTCAAAAAAAAAACACATAAAATTCAGAAAAATGCATGAAATCTTTATTTGAATCGATAGTACGGTCCATATAATTTAATGTTTGAAGATTATTTCATGCAAATGTTGACCTTGACTGCGCCTCAAATCGTCCATCCGCTTAGTCCAATTTTGGCATACTCTTTCCAACATTTCGGCCGGTATCTCACGACTAAATGCTTCAATGTTGTCTTCCAATGCGTCAATTGAAGCGGGCTTGTCTGTATAGACATGAGCATTAACATAGCCCCACAAAAAATAGTCTGAAGGCGTTAAATCGCACGATCTGGGCGTCCAATTGACCGGTCCCGAACGTGAAATAAAATGTTCACCGAACTCGCCTCTCAATAAGTACATTGTTGCGCGTGCTGGTTGGCATGTGGCACCGTCTTGTTGAAACCACATGTCATGCCAGTCAAGCTCTTGCATTTTGGGCAAAAAAAACTTGGATATCATCTCACGGTGGCGCTCACCATTCACCTTTGAAGAAGTACGGTCCAATGATGCCACCAGCCCATAAACCGCACCAAACTGTGTATTTTTCTGGATGCATTGGTAGCTCTTGCAATGCTTCTGGCTGATATTCACTCCAAAATCGACAATTCTGCCTATTTACGTACCCTTTAAGCCAAAAATGAGCTTCGTCGCTGAACACAATTTTGAACACGATGAACTGTCTTAACAGAGCACGCATTTTGATAATAAAATTCAATAATTTGCAAGCGTTGTTCGTTTCATGGTTAAATTATAGACCAAACTGATGATGTTTGACAGTGAAACAAAACACGAAACGTGCGTCAGCTTTTTAAACCAGTGTTGCCAAAAAGATAATAACTAAAAAATCACCCTTTACATATCGAAATAATACTTAAAGTCAATTCAAAAAGTAAATTTTCAAACTCAATCTTCAAAAAGCTTAAATACCCTAAATATTGGGGGATAGTGTTCGCATTTTTTTAATTCCTAAAGTACAAATTTTAAAAATCCTTAATCTCTCATATATTGTAAGAACAAAAAATAAAGTACGAATTTGGAAAATTATCTCTATTTTGCGAGTCTATGCGTTTTTATCCTCTTTTTCCCATTTTTATCCCCTTTTTCCCATTTTACCCCTTAAAAGTACGACTTTCGAAAATCTCTTTATTTTACGTGTCTTCGCAATTAGAGTGATGTACACGCCGAATTTTAGCTGTAGCCGTTTAGTTGTTACCATTTTAATCCCTCTGTTCCCATTGGATCCCGTGGAAGTACGCAATTGGAAAATACTTTTTTATTTTTACTGTCTACGCAGTCAGAGGAATGTAAACTCCGAAATTCAGCTGCGGCTATTTGGTTGGTACAATTTTTATCCCCTTTTGCTATTTCACCACATAAAAGTACAAACTTCGAAAAATCCCTTTATTTTACATGTCTACGCAATCAGAGGAATGTATACACCGAATTTCTTTATTTAAGTGCAGCCGTTGGATGGGTACCATTTTTATCCCTCTATTCCCATTTAACCCCTTAAAAGTACGAATTTGGAAAAAATACTGTTATATTATGTATCTACTTAAATAGAGGAATGTACACACCGAATTTTTTCAAGCTGTTGTCGTTTGATAGGTACAATTTTTATCCCCTTTTTTTACCCCATTTCACCCCCTACGAATAATAATCTCTTTATGGTGCACTTTTTTTGTTATAAGGGGGATGTGCGTACCCAATATCAAGTAAGTACAAGCAGAAAAATGAATTGGGCCGATTTCGGCCAGTTTCAATCCCAACCGATCTACGACTTTAAGGCGCATTTATGGAAAATTTGGACGTCCTAGCTCCTTTCGTTTAGATGCTAGCGAGCTTTCAACAGACGGACGGAGGACATGGCTAGATCGTCTTAGAATTTTATGGTGTTCAAGATTATATATACTTTATAGGGTATCAGGCCGATATTTCAAGATGTTACAAAGGGAATGACAAAGTTTGTATACCCCCATCCTGGAGGTGGATGATATAAAAATAAAACGAAATATTTTTTCCGGCAGTTATCGGACTTCTATTTTCAAAATAAGAGTACAGATGTTAAAGGTAGCTTCGGCAAAAGGAGAAATTTTAGTAACAATTTTATAAAAAATGTATCCATAAAAATTAGCATTGTATTCAAGTTTAGAACGTCAAAAGGCATAGAAAAATGTTATACATAGTGTGTTGATTTTAGACATATTTTATGATTTTCAAAAACGTGTAATTAAAAAAGTGGTGAAATGTTCAGATAAATTTTTATTTTTGTGATAAAATTTAGTTTAGCTCGGTAAATCGTTTTTAATTTTTTTTAACGGCTGCTACTAAACCACAGTTTCTAAGTGATAGATACACTTGGAACATTTGTAGCCCAGATAATTACCTTATATTTAGGATAGTACTCGGCTCGATCGGGCTTATACTTCAATAAAAAAGTTACCTTCGGCGATAATTGTCATAATTTTAACAAACATAAATAAATAAGTAATCCAAAAATATTCAGTGAAGTAATGCCTTAAATAAATGCTTAATTTTATTTTTTTTATTAAAATTACAAAATTACTATTTTTCTTTTGACAATTTACATAGCTAAACTAAATGTTATGACAAAAATAAAAATATATATGAGCATTCCATCACTTTTTTTAACTGCACGTTTTTGAAATTTTGAAATTAAAAAACAAAATATTTTTTATTAAAATTAAGGTTATCGTCAAAGGTACCATTATTTGTCTTAAGTATAAGTCCGATCGAAGCGATTAATACCTAAAATTTAAGGTAATTATTATTATTTATTGCTTTTACGGCAAGTCGTGGGCGCATAGTGCCAAAGGTAAGGTAATTATGAGAGCTACAAATGTTATAAATGTCTCTTTCACGTAGAAACAGTGGTTTAGTAGCAGTCGCAGTCACTTCTGCTATTACAGCAGATTGTCTGTCATAAGAACAGTTTTTCTGCAGTTTTGCTTTTTTCTATTACAGCGTGTGGAGACTTTCTTATTTTTGTTTACATTGCTTTTGTACGAAGTTCAATGTTCTGACAATTGTTTGCTCGCGAAATATTATTATTATTATTTATGAAAACAATCATTTTATTTTGGTGTTCGGATTAGAGCTGGGTGCGACTCACGTGAATTGCGTGAATCACGCGTGATCCTGAGCAAAATTTATTTTACTCACGTGAGCGTGATTGGGAAACGAAAAAATGTTCATGAATTTAATTTCTGCGTGAATCACGTGATTTTTTCGTGAGTCGCACATATTTTTTATTTATTTTATTTTCATTTTGTTCAAAAATGTGAAAATTTTCATTCAAAGTAAAATATATATACATATTATGTATGTATATATTTATTTCTAATTTTTCTATTATTTAAGTAAGCATTCCATGCGCCAACACTAGGCACTGCATTTATATGGGAAACCCCTTAGTGTTAGTTCAATTAAAAAATTCACAGAAGTGATATAAGTTTTCTACTTGGATTTTATGTTAGTGTCCGATTTTAACTTATTTTCCGTTAAACTAGACGATATATAAAAATATAAATTTAAGACAAACATCGCAAACGTAGAGCGATTTAAATAATATAATTCGTATTTGCGCGGCGTTTCTCATTTCGATGTAGAATAGGAATACTATTTTCTTTGTGGAAATTGTTTGCGTGCGTGAACGTGAGGAACGAAAAATTCTTCGTGCGTGAACGTTGTTGATTCAATACTTTTCTTTCGTGAGCGTGCGTGAACGTGTGCCAATAATAACTCACGTGCCCATCTCTAGTTTGGATTTTAACTTTTGTGATTTTTGCTGTTTATTTTCTTTTGTATATACAAACCCACACTATTATTTTCCATGTTGAAATATAAATGAAATTAGTTGAATGATAGTGGTCTAAGTCAAAAATAGAAAAATAATATATGGCAATTTTTCTCTTTACTTTGGTCAGATCTCTAATTTAAGAACTGTTAGCTTTGACATTTATAAAAAATGTATCCTTACAATGACATTTCTCATTTTATGCACACCAAAATTGTCTTTAGTGTTAGTTTGAAAGTGGTCTAAGTCACACTAAACAAACAAACATTCTTTATTTATAAATAAATATATATAAATATTTATATATTTTATTATTATTTTTTTAAATAAAATATTTTGTGTTTTCTTTCATTTTGTAAAGAAATATAACTTTTGCGAATAAAATTAAAAATCGACGTCAAAGCTCAATTTTTGAAAACACGAAACCACAAATGATTTAGTGCTTTGAAACCAACGTGGTAGTCAGAACATGCCTGTATGTATATTAGGCCTGTTCGATTGGGTTTACTAGCGTGTGATTGAGAGACATGATAAAGTGGCAACACTGTTACCTATTGGTTTTTCTTAAAGGAATCAACAAGAAGAATCTGGAATCATTCACGTTTCTGTTATCTCGGCTTAAAGAAAACAGCCGTAATATTATGTATTGGTATTTTACATGTTCCAGTTAGTTAACTCTTATACAAAATTATTATCGAACTTTTATAAAAAAATCGACTACGTTGGATGGACGCAAAAATTGGAAATTTTTATTTTTTTCGCAAAAGTAATATATCCTTACCAAAAATGAAAAAAACACAAAATATTTTATTTCAAAAAATTGTTCATCTATAAAATTTATATTGAAATTATTTTTTACTTTTCAAATAATTTCATTTTATATGTTGTTCAAATCATCTGAATCACCTAAAATGGACATTATAAATAAAAAAAAGTAAGAAGGCGTTAAGTTCGACCGGGCCGAATCTTATATACCCTCCACCACGGAGTTCATTCCACAGTATTACCAGCAGATTAAAGGATGTCGACTTTACATAGAAGCACAGTACCATATTACGAAAATTGTGATATTTTTATGCACATTACTATATTTGTTTACTATTTCAAACTATAATGTATACTTATGTGCACTGTTTAAAATCGACTACTATATATAAATAAAATGCTGAAATTGTGAAAGTGAACATGCCTAAATATTAGGCGATTGTCAGTCGCCATTAGAAAGAAGCATTTTCAGATACAGACAAATTCCGCCCAAATGTACAAATTTCGAAAAAACCCTTTTTCGAGTCTTCATAGTCAGAATGTATACACCGAATTTCATTATTTCAACTTCACCATTTTTATCCCCCTTTTTAATTATATCCCTTAAAATTACGAATTTCGAAAAATCCCTCTATTCTACGTGTCTATGCAATTAGAGGGATGTACACACCGAATTTCATGATTTTAGCTGTTGTCGTACCATATTTTATCCCATTTCGCCCGCCAAAACTTTTATTTTCTTTGTGGTGCTTCCAAGCTACAAGAGGAATGTCCGCAACAAATTTTAACTGTATGACAGTAAGAAATTTAATTAATAAGCCAAAGCTACCAATATTTACCAATATCTATATATATATATAATGGATATAATACCTCAATTCATAAAGTAAATATAAGGGAGCAATCATAAATACCCTAAATATTGGGGGATAGAGAGTGTACTTTCAGCTACAGTCGTTTGGTTGGTTGTATTTCCATCCTATTTTAATTTCAAAAGTATTAATTTTGAAAATACCTTATCTCTCACGTACGCAGGATAAGACAACTTCATGATTCTACCATTTAAAGTACGAATTTGGAAAGTACCAAAATAAAGTACGAATTTGGAAAAAATATTTTACGTGGCTATGCAGTCAGAGCCGAATTCCATGAATTTCCAATTTTGCCCCCTCAAGAGTACGACTATCTAAAATCTCTTTATTTTACGTATCTACACAATTAAAGGGACGTACTCACTGAATTTCATCATTCTAGCTGTATTCGTTTAGTTGGTACTATTTTTATCCCCTGTAGCCATTGTATCAATTGAAAGTACGAATTTGGAAAAAACGTTTTATTTTTCGTGTCTACACAGTCAGAGGAATATATTCTCTGAATTTCATGATTCTAGCTGCTATCATTTGGTAGGTACTATTTTTATCCCCTTTATCCATTTGAACCCCAAAAAGTACGAATTTTGGAAATTTCTTTTATTTTACGTGTCTACGCAATCAGAGGAATGTATATATCGAATTTCATTATTCTAGGTGCAGCCGTTAGGTTGGTACTATTTTTATCCCTCTATCCCCATTTAACACCTTAAAAGTACGAATTTAGAAAAAATACTTTTATATTATGTATCTACTCTATTAGAGGAATGTGCACGCCAAATTTCGTGTTTCTATCTGTTGTCGTTTGATAGGTACCATTTTTATCCCTTTTTGTCCCAATTCGGCCCCTACAAATAAAAATCACTCTATGGTGCCCTTTTATGCTATAGAGGGAATGCGCATTGCAAATATCAACTAAATACAAGCTAATATGTTCAAAAAACATGATGAAATACTCTAAATATTAGGGGTATTTTCAGTCCTTGTGAGGGAAAAATTTTTCCCTCTGGGCCGTTCGTATGCATTAAATGATAAATGTCATTGTAAGGGTACATTTTTTATAAATGTCAGAAATAAAAGTTCTTAATTAGAGATCTGATCAAAGTAAAAAGAAAAATTTGCATATCTCAGTTTTTTGACTTAGACCACTATCATTCTAACTGGCACACATGTAAGTAAAGTTGTTGTTGTTGATAACATTCCGTTTTGTGAATCGAACTGGTTTTATTTTTTTTTTTCAGATTCTTACTTTCAAAATCGCCATCATCCGTTTTCTCTGCTTTCTTTATTTCGAAACGTTGAACGCGACCAACAAATCGTCACTGAGCACTGACGATTCGGTACAACGCTACTTACAATCGAATATATGGAGCAATAGTTTAATTTGATGTTCGACCTAAACGATAACTTATCTTTATCAATTTATGATATGGTTAAAGTTAGCACACAGCCGTAGATAGTCCTACGAGGGAGACTAGCACCTGCCAGAAAATATATAGCACTCACCCCGTGGGGAGCTAAACCATTTTAGTACGATTTATTACACCATCCACTCCATAGCTCTGCAAAATATGAGTGTATATTAAAATTATTATTCTGTCATTCTTCAAATGCCAATGTGTGCATGTGATCTCTATACAAATAAATCTTTTCCAATGATTTCAGACTTATATGCCTGAAATCCTTAGGTTTTGTGTGCGTTAGCAATCATGGCTGTGAGATTTTGGCTGTCAAACTCCATATAAAAATGAGAGACAGATAGAAATGGAAAACACTTTTTGGAGACAGTAGCAGCAAGTTTCTTTCCTGGCATCAGTTGCCACTACTACGGCAACTTGTCGACGATGACGATGTTCTATCGTTTAAATTTCGACACAAACATTTACTTTCCGCTTTAAGTTTACATATGATTAGAGTGATCAAAAAACCCGGTTTTTCTACAATGTCGGTTTTCGGGTTTTTTGGAAAAACGTCATTCCAAAAACTCGGTTGCTCGGTTTTGTTTTTATGGAAGAATCGGTCGGACAGGTTTTTTCGTTTTTTTTTTTGAAACAGTAAAAAATGGGGAATTTATTCACTGAAATCTTTCGAAATTGACTCCAAATATTCCTGTCTGAATTAACTTGAGGTCCATTGCCAAAAATTCATTTGGCGAATTTTCATAATATTTTCTTAAAATGTACATTACTTTTCGTCCTGCAACTATTTTTCCCAAAATATCAGTTCATAACAGGTGTTAGCAATGTAAACCACGCTGGATGGCGAAAAAATGTTGTGGTCACCCCCCAAAAATGAATACTTGACTGAATACTTGAATGAATGATGATCTGCAAAATATTTCTTAGTTGGGTCAAACCGTTTGTGAGCTAATCGCTCCTGAAAATACCTCTACAAATAATAAATTTGTCAATTTCCTTTCAAATACGCGCTCGCTCACATATATTCTTATGTGTATGGCTGATCGTCATCCGCAGCAAATGGTAAAGTCCGTAGATTTTTCTTCTGCCCATAAGAAATGTATATATATTATAAAAAAATTCGCACCGAAAAAGTTGCTTCTTTTGCAATATGAAAAACCGGTTGAGACCGACGTAAAAAACCCGGGTTTCCCGGTTTGCCAAAAACCGTGATTTTAAAAAACCCTACGGTCGGTCTCAGATAAAAAATCCGATTGACTCAGTTTTCGGTCTCTTGTTTGATCACTCTACATGTGATTTTAAATGATTACTTTTTTAATTATCTGCCAACAAATTGAGGAACTTTGAACCTGAAATATTGCACTTTGGAAAATTTACATAAAAACATTGTAATATTTGCAAATCTAATCTTGGCAGATTCGAAACGCCTGTCTGGTGTTCCCGAAACCAAATACAATGCTTTGCATTAATAAAAATTCAAGTTCAGGTGCAGTATTTATCGCTTATTTGCACGTCGGTTATAAGCACTTCCCGCTTATATGCATCCAAACTTGTGCAATTTCACTTTGTCATTTAAAATACACGGACATTTTTCATTCATATGCATTTCTCGTTTTTATGCAACAGGAATTTGGAGAATTTAAAGCAATCCCACGAAAAGAAAAACCAATTTCTTTGACTATTTTGAAAAAAAAAAATGATTGATCGCACAGTTTGTGCGTACTTTTTTCCATTTCTAATGATATCTCTTAATTTTTTAACATTTTTATTTTAAACTATGTATGTCCTAAAAACCAAATGAATTAAAGGTGATCACTTATTTTCAAATTCAATATCTATTTTAAACATATTCTTATGAATTTTCTTCAATAAAATTGAATTTAGACAAATCATGCTTGAAACAAAATATTGTGACATATATGTATGTATATAAATATATATATATATTCATGGAGCAGTGCACCTCTGATCTATCTAACCGGGGCTTTATATATGCACAGATTGTGCATCTAACCAAGTTTTTATTTACGCACCGATGATGCATATAACCGAGTTTTTATATATGCATTTCCCGCTTATATGCACTTAAAGTCGAACATTTTTGGGAATGCATATAAGCGATAAATACTGTATATAATAGGGCTGTTTACAATAATAGGACTGTAACAAAATCGTTAAAAAAATATTTTTTTACTCAAAATAAAAAATTATTTTATATAAATATTTGTTTCAAAACAAATTCTCAAAAAAAAATATTTTGTGTTGATTTGGACTTAGTCTATAACTATAACTCAATAACTATAAATTTGACTTACACTGAATAATTATGCTGGCTAATAGCCTTGTCACACAGCATGCGAAATCTAGCTGAAATGATATAAGGCCGATTTACAAATGTCAGATCCCATACAAATATGACATTTGAAAATCGACCTTGTGGCTATTAGTCCAAAATTTTTAAGTCGAACATTTTTGGGAATGCATATAAGCGATAAATACTGTATATAATAGGGCTGTTTACAATAATAGGACTGTAACAAAATCGTTAAAAAAATATTTTTTTACTCAAAATAAAAAATTATTTTATATAAATATTAGTTTCAAAACAAATTTTCAAAAAAAATATTTTGTGTTGATTTGGACTTAGTCTATAACTATAACTCAATAACTATAAATTTGACTTACACTGAATAATTATGCTGGCTAATAGCCTTGTCACACAGCATGCGAAATCTAGCTGAAATGATATAAGGCCGATTTACAAATGACAGATCCCATACAAATTTGACATTTGAAAATCGACCTTGTGGCTATTAGTCCAAAAATTTTAACATAAAGTATTTTTCATATTGCTTTTGGCTACAATTTCAGAAAAAAAATATTATTTATTTTGAGTAAATTTTTATTATTTTATTTATGTTTTTATTATCCCATCTTAGTTATCCAGTCTTAAAGAAAAACAACCGTTATAAGCCGGTTCGATTGGGCTTACAACCTTAATACTTGTATGGAGTTAAATCATTGGGAACATCAAGGCGTTAAATGTAAAATGATGCGGCGTCAACAAATTATATACAAGTGTGCTTATGTTTGCCTTCATGCCTATGCGTCATGAAATTTTATGAAATTCATTAATAGCCTTGTCACACTGTATGCGAAATCTGGCAGAAACGGCATAAGGTCGATTTTCAAATGTAAAATTTCAAAATCTACTATATTTCGCATGAAGTGTGACAAGCCTACCTAACATTCATTTTTATTCTCATGTTTATGTTTGACATTTGTAAAATGGGACGCTATATGCTCGAACAAAATTGGGAAATATTAAAAACTTACTTCCAAAGTACTGAGTCTGTAACGGAAACTGCGAGAATTTACTTGAACATTTTTCGAGGAGAGATCGGTCTTCATGAAGCTCATTTTCATCTCGGTGGCTATGTCAATAAGCAAAATTGTCGCATATGGGGTTCAGAGAACAAATACGTGAGTATTGAGAAACAAATGCATCCACAACGAGTCATAGTTTGGTGTGGATTTGGGACTGTACTCTATATTTTTCCAAATTTTCGGGGCCCGTAACTCGAGAACTACGGTTCTCCGCAGAAAATTGGATTTTATATTTTACTCAAAATTAATTTTTTTATTTGATTTGATCTAGGATATTGTCCTGGCTCAATGCCATTTTGCATCTATATTTAATAGAATGCAAATTTATTTACAAATGGCATGCTGACATTTATTACTTGGCTGCAGACTACCACTGTCATGATTTCCATCCTGTCAAAGGTTTTCTCAAGTGGCTTCGCAGTGACTTTTCAACATCAAACCCGGCCTCTTTAAGGAAATGATTCTCACAAACGAATGAGAAGCACAACTCACTTGGTCTTGAGCCAGGACAATATCCCAGTTCAAATCAAATATTGATTACAGACCAAAAAATACAAAGGAAAAAAAATTTACTCAAAAAAATGGTGAAAATGAAAATAAGGACCTATTTCTGTAACTTTTTTCGTTAATTTACGGCGAACGATCAAAAATCATTCGACTATACTTGAATTCTATAAACCGCAAAAAAATTATTTTAGCTACTATAGACACAACGAATTATAATCTCCTCCGGCTTACAGATATCTCTTAATAATTCAGTGATTTTTAAAGTAAGCACAATCGAACATTCCAAATGATAAAGAACGGATAAATAAATTTTCCTATTCTATTTTGTTGTAAAATCCGGTCAAATTTAACATATCAGAACGCGCTATGAAACGTATTAGTTTATATTTTGCGCAAAAAGTTTTTTGCACACCAACGATACACGTTCTATAGATAGAACTCTATAATTTGTTTCAAGCATACTGTAATTGTTCGAGTTGCCAACTTCGGACATTGGCATTAGTTGCCATCTTAAACGACCACAAACAAATTGTAAAAGATTATGATAAAAATCCTTGACATTTATAAAAAGACGACAGAGAAACAATAAAAATTAACAGATATTATTTGATAAAATAACAGAAAATAAAGTGATCGAAGCTCTTAATTAGAATTATTATTATTTATATCGGACAATAAGGTACAAATCCAACCAATACAATTAATTTATGCCCTCAACGGCTGAAACTAATTAATTGCGTTGCGCTAATAAATGAAGTAGAAAAGATGAGCAAAAACAACAACAACAACAGCCAGCAATAAAAACTGATTGCACTCTGTGGGCGAACGACGAAGCAAGCAATAACAAAAGGTAAACAAAGAACGACGAAAAAATTGTCATCTGCTGCACTATTAATTGAATTTTACAAATTTTACTTATTATTGTGTGATTTTTTTTAGTAAATTTGAGTAAATTACGTTGAGTAGCTCTTCATATCGTACGCATAATGGGTCGTGTGTTTTTGGAACATTTGGGAGGAATACGTTTGTTCAACTGTGCCCAATGTCAAACAAATCTCACCAATCGTAATCAGTTGATAAGCACTCGTTTCACAGGAGCCACCGGTAAGTTCAATTTCCGCTTATCTCATAGTGGGAGGGGGCTACAAAACACAGAAATTGCGTGTTGTAATGTTGTTGTTTTCCTTTTACATGTTCTGCTTCATTGCGACACGGGCATGTCTGTCTTCATCTCTTGGGTTACGTTGATATAGGCCGTGCTTATCTCTTTAAGCGTGTGGTAAATTTGACTTTTAGCAATGTCCAGGAGCGGGTGATGTTGACGGGTCGGCACATGGTACGAGATGTCATGTGTAAGAATTGTAACGCTAAATTGGGTTGGATGTACGAATATGCAACGGATGATGCCCAAAAGTGAGTAAAGCCTAAGAAACATTTAAGATGTCATCTAACGGGAAAGAGAAGACGGACGTTTTACTAACGTCAAACGATTGTTGGGACAAAAACCACTATGTAATGTACTGAACGAATATACCACTTCAATAGTAAGTTTTCAAAACTGATTATTTAGAAAAAAAACGTCCTGTATGGTGGAAAAACAAGGATAACGAATACCTTCCAAATATCCTCAGTTGATAGTATTTTCCTATTTTTAAGAAAAGACTATCAACTGAAAAGGTATTTCAAAAACTACACCTTTTCAAGATTATAGTCAGAACATACAAATTTAAATTGAGAAATGTAAATCATATAAGTAACATACAAATTCATAATGGGAAATGTAAATTTATGATAGGAACTTGTTGATACAGATTGAGAAATGTAAATTCATAATGAGAATTGTAAATTTATATTGAGAACTATTAATTCATAATATGAACGTACCTATTCATAATGAGAAATACAAGTTCTCGTAATCAGAAAATGCATATTCATAATGAGAAAGTATATTTTCGTATTCAGAAAAAATAAATTCATAATGACAAAATATATAGAATAATATTGAGAAATTATTAATTTATAATAAGAACATCGTGAGATGCAAATAATCATCACGAACGCATCCTACGAACGATTTTTCTATCGAACATTCCATGAAAATTCATCAAGAACTTACATAGCTTCGATTATATATTTTACTGTTTGTCATCATGGATTTATATTTTCTCATAAATATATATTTTCTGAATGTGAACTTATGTTTTCTCATTATCAGTGCTGATTATGAATTAAAATGTTCCTATTATGAATATACATTTCTCAAATTCAATTTATATGCTTACTTTTTTGATTATGAATTTACATATTCTGATTATAAATTAAATTTTCTCAAATATCTGACATTAAACAAGTGTCCTCATATGGGACAGAGGGTGGTAATAGTTAAGAAATAGTTCCTCTATTGAAACAGATGTTTTCAAAATGTGTCAGATGTTTTCGTGTGAAATAACATTCTAAACTGAACTTTTAGAGTTGTTAATTTTGTGATCGACTTTGATAGACGATTTATGTGTTTTTCTTACGATGAAATTTTGTATTTGGCAATGGAAATCCACACTCAATCCTGTGGGGGATTAACTCATCAGAAGTTCCACTAATGTCTGTTCAGAACAAAAATCGCAAAGAGCGTAAAGTTACATCTATCGGATGGTTTATATTGCCATATAAAATAACTACTTTACATTATTTTTTCCCAAAAGTTTAGTGTGGCTATATTGCCCACTCTGATATTGTTAATGACGAAAACGCTACTAATGTTAACGCCCATCTTCTCTATCGTGGTTGACTTATTCATATCCCATTTTTGAGGAAAAAAGGACAAAAGAACATGTATAAAAATTGTAAAAAATACTGTCATGTCATTTCTTCCCAATAGATACAAGGAGGGACGTGTCATTCTGGAATATGCTCTGATAAGTGAAGTCGAGGGATTCCCCGAAAGTTCTACACCAACACACTAACAACAATGGATGCTCTAAACATAATCTCCCCCACCACCTCATCCTAACAATCAACTCCTCACTAATACTTAATATATTTTGTAAGTGAATTAACATTAATTTAATGTGAAATAACAATGATCTAGAAGATATAGAAGGGCAGCGAATGAAACGATTTGCTACGATATCCGATACGATAACCATACGACTAGTAGTTAAGACAATTAACAAACAAAATACGTTTTACTATAGTAATTATGCCTTTAAACCAAATTATTAATTCAATTTCAAAGTATTCTTTTGCAAATGTTCTCTATATATGTATATTTAGTTTAGTCAATAATTATTTTGTCTTTAAAGGAGGCTTCGATTACTTTTCAAAAGATGTCTTTAACATTTTATTTGGCATAGAAATTCTCAAAAATTTTTCTTTTTTTAATAAATTATCTCTTTGTTTTGGAATTCTTTTAAATTTTATTGAAATGCAAAACAAACCTTGTTTTATCTAAACCAAATTCCGTTTTTTTTTATAAAAAAGAAACTATAGTTTAACAAATTATAGGTAACTGCTTAAGAATGTTGTTGCCGGCTGGCTGGTGGTGGTTGGTTTTCTCTAGTTGAACTGCCTTAGTACTTCTACAGTCTGCCGGTTTTTTGGGCCATTGCCAGAGCATTCTCATTGGCAATCATTTGGAACTCTTGGAATCTTTGAGAAATCCTTTGATTCATCTTCAAATACTTTTCCATGCAATTCAAGGAGCATTTCTCCTACGAAAATGAAAGAACAACATTAACGTCCATTGCGAAGAATGAATGAATGACCAGAACTTACCTCACTCTCTTTCACCTCTCTGGCGGTAAAGTCGCGCACACAGTCTGTGAAACACATTTCGGATAATTTATTGTAGGACATCAAGAAGTCTGTAAACTGAAATAATTTCCACCAAGACGTGATTTACATGTGTACATATACCATGGTTTTCTCGTTATACCCACCGTCTTCATTTGCTCTTTGTCCAAAGAATCCAAGGAGGCCGTGGTTGCTTCGCTATTTGCCATGATAGTTGTGGAACTTTGTAATGTTTTTTATTTAAAATTTTAAAAATATCTTCCCCAAGGAGATTTGGTTGCTGCTTTTTGTGTTGTAATCGTTCTTCGTCGGAACAGCAGCGAAAAGCAAGCGTGCTGTCAATCGACTACACCTGAACAGCTGTTCAGACGATAACAACTCAGTTTTAGTGCAATCTATTACAAAAACAGTGTTGCATCTTGTTTGACAAATCGAATTTTTTACTGTTACTTTTTTTCGTTTGTCAACAAATTTGGTCTGGAGTTTATTCGCCCTTATCGCGAATAAATGGGTAATTTGTTCACGTGGAATTTTCTATTTCCCTATCGGCATAGGATGATAATATGAATATAAATCGGGAATTGATAGATATAAGGCGATCAAATCCAAGTAAGAAAACGAAGAAACATGAAAACAGTCACCATAAATCGCGATTGGAAATTCAAGGGAACAATTCATTCCCCGGGAAATTTTATTCGATTGTTGAACAATAATTGATTTTAGTGCCAAAGGCTATTTCAGCCGCCCTCCAAAAATTCGGAGTGATTTTAAATTATGTTCGATTTCGTCGTCATGGTGAAAAGGCGGACCTGATATAAACACTGACATTGACTTGTGTCATAAGCTCTGTTTTCAAGTCGCGTCTGTCTTCATGTGTGAACACCCCTAATGGAATTAAAGAATGAAAAAGAATTGTAAAAACGTTGACAAACTAAAAAAGGGGAATCCCCGCAAATCGAATTGGAATTTTAGGTGAAGTAGTGAAGTGGAGCGAAGCACAAATTTCAGTTTATAACTAACTTTTGAAGAGTGGCAAATAGCAACGAAATCAACAAAACAAAAACAAGGTATGTATGTATCTAAATAACTCCATTTAATTGAAAATGTATACGACAGCCATCATTTTAAAATATCTATTAATTTGTATAGCATAATTTGAATTTGGAAAAACTTGCAATTCTTATTTACTTTACTGTTCAATATGCAATCTGCACTGCACCAATCTGAACCATGGCCTCCTGATGGAACGAAGGTTATTACCTGTCGCCAATAAAAAATGTAAGCTCACAAGCGGACTATAAAGTATTTACTTTGTTTGCAGCAGAAGGCTATGCCAATCATAAATTCAAATTAGAATTTTATCGGGCGTCTTCGAACATGAGAATACGGATTGTACCATGGCATAATGCCCCGATTAAATGGAAGTGTTTTATATTAAATGCTGAAGGTAAAGGATGTTGCACAGCATCTCAACGAGGAGATGTGGATCTCCTTTATTATTTGATTGAAGCAACAGCAGAAGATCTACAGGATCTGGGCATACATGAAACATTGCATATAGTGTCTGAAATAGAAATGGCGATCAATGCATATGACGTTCAACCATCGGATGTTTCCGCCATCAAGGATACAGTAAAATTTCTTAAAATCGACAAACAATACAAAGTTTGGGGTCCCCTTGATGTTAATCTCGGGCGCCAAATCAAAACCAAGAAAACTAGTGATGAAGAATATGTATCCAATCTCAATGATAAAATGGTCAACCTGATGGATAAATCTGGCAAAGGGATTGACGAAGCCATTGCGGTGGAAAACCAGACCAGCGAACCCATTCAGCAACAATGTTCATTCAACTCTACGCTTGGAACAAACATCAACAAACTCGACGAACAAATCAATGTCATTGTAAATCCACCCAAGAAATCTAGCGATGAAGAATATTTATCAAATCTCAATAATAAAATGAACATGCTCATCGAAATAATGCAACAAAGCTTGTCCAAACTAATGGACAAATGTGGCAAGATGCCTTCGGTTACAGGCAAAGGGATTCACGAAGCCATTGCGGTGGAAAACCAGACCAGCGAACCTATTCAGCAACAATGTTCATTCAAATATTTCGAAACTGAGGAATATCTCTCTACGGTTGGAACAAGCTCCAACGAACTCGACGAACAAAGCGATGACGCAGTAAATTGGAGGTATTTGCCGTATGGAGATGAAACATGGAGATTGTAATTGGAATCAAGTGATTGATTAGAAAAAACGTATCAATCATATGTAGAACGGATGAATGGACAAATCTTTGCAGGGACTATCCATGTTTGGCTAAACTAATCTATGATTAAACTTTATGAAATTAAATGTATGTACAATAGGCTGGGTCGTGGTCCATACAAATGGAAAAACAATTTTCAGTCATCCCACGAAAATAATGTTTGGATTGTTTAATGTAGATTTGTAAAATATTTCTTTTAGATCAAGCCATCTGTGAGCTAAAGGCCCCCGAAAATATCCCTAAAAAATCATGTTTTTTCCCGTATATTTTTTGTGTTGCATTTTTGTCCATTTTTTCTGAAATATTAGACCCTGGAAAGCAATTTAAATACAAATGTTGATGCTTGTCTTAGAGAAACTTATTGGCTGAGTTATTGGACGTTTATAGTATTTTCTGTGGATTCTCACAGTGAAAACTGAAAACCTTTTCGTATTTGGTGGTAGTATTTTATAAAAAAATAAATAGCTGCAGTCAATAACTTTCAAATGATGCCTAAATATGGTGAACATAGAAATGAAATTGACGCCGCAGCGCTAAGTTTTTGTGAAAAGAGTTTGAACATTTTCGCAGAACTGGAGTCATTTTTCGTCCGATATTCATCATGTAGGCATCATTCGAAAGGCATTGATTCCTCCTATATAGTTTTCGTTACATCTCTTACAAAATGTTTCCAAGAAATATGAATTTGAGTCACCTTAAAAACCCACAAACAATCAATATAAACGTCCAATAATTCTTCTTAGACAAGAATAACAATTTTTATTTAAAGTGCTTCCAAGGGTCTATTAATTCAGAAAAAAATCTGGACAAAAATACAACAGAAGAAGAATACACGGGAAAAACATGATTTTTAGAAGTGTTTTCAGGAGCGTTTAGTTCACGGATGGCTTGATCCAGTAACAATATATTTTGTATATCGTCATTAAACAATACAATCTTCATTTCCGGGGGGTGATCGCAGCAATGTGTTTCCGTTACCCATCCTAATGTACAATAAAATAAATTGTTTCCTTTAAATTGCAATTGTGACTTGCTATTTTATTCAAGTTTTTTATTTTGCCCTTCTTCGATTTCGTCATCTTATTTCCGTTTCAACGAAACTAAGTAAAAAACTATTGCTGCGATAATTCGGACAACGCGGTAGTCCGGACATTAAAATGCTTTCAGAATTAATGATCCGGACAATCAATTCATTTTGCACATCTAAAATTCTGACACTCTTCTGTTATGAATTGGTTTTTCAATGTTTTCACATAACAATCCTTAAGATTTTGGTCATATTTTCGAAGAATTCGAACCTTTGATGCTGTGATTTTCCATCGGCCATGTGCTGACAATCGCACGATTTTCAAATCGCATTTTTTTGCGATTCGAGTTTCTAAATTTCTCATTTGTCTTTAAAACAACTTTTTACAGTGTTTTTTTGCGACATGCAAATGGTAACGATGTTTGGTTAAACAAAATCATTTTAAAAAGAAATGGAAAATTTAGAAACTCGAAATCGCCAAAAAATAGTACTTTTCCAACAAATTCACACATATTTGACCATGTTCTGACAGCCGCAAAAATGTGGTTTGAAAAAATTGCGGTTGTCCGAACATGGCCGATTACATTTATGCCAATTCTAACATCAGACCAGGTGGCAAATCACGGGATTCGACACCGAGAAGTAGTTACCATCGATATCAATTTTTAATTTATATTTACAACAAAAACAAATAAAATGTCGTGCTTAAGATTATTGGAGATAATCTCATTAGAATTTGGATAATTCTTGTCCACATTTATGCCTTTTTTACAATAAATAAAATCACTTTTCGATCGTAGCCTTTTTTACAACAAATAAAATCACTTTTCGATCGTAACATTCTCGTTTCGGTTCAAGTTCCACACATTTATGGTATATATGGAAGACCAAATAAACTTTTTTCCAGAATTATGTACGAATATTATCAGTCAAAATTACATATTTGTTATTGTTTCTTACAGCAGTGTTGAAATTAACAATTTATTAGGTTAGTTATAAGCGAGTTGAGAAAAAAAACACCACTTCATAAATGATGTTTGTGCAAAAGTATACTGAACAAGAGCACTCTTTTAAGGTAAGCAAACTTCGATGATTTTTAAATCATGAAATTTTGATTTATGTAGTTGTATTTTTGCAAATGTACATAGTATGATAGTTTTTAATTTATATACAGTGTACACATATATGCGTATGATTTATAGTTATATTTATTTATACAAAATCAACAACACAACACTTTGAGGAATTCAAACATCACAAACATCATTATTAAAATATTTGCACCATGTGAAAATGCACATTAAAATGATTAATATTGAGACACACAAATTGTTGTAAAATAAATACTACAACATGCTCGTAATGCTCTAAAGTCCCCATTAGAAAATACGAGTCGGTCGGCGACGGTACACATTCTCAAAATAAACAATATATCACATAGTTTGCTTTTGGCCCACCACCATCATCATCAGCAATAGACTATTGTTGTTGGTGGCGCGCAAAGAAGTGTGAATGACTTTGAAACAGCCCAGCGTCATCAGCAGTATCAGCATCATCGGGGGAAATAAACACGGCAACGGTAGGAGCAAAGGCTGTAACAACAAAATTCGAATTTGCAAAGAGAATATTCGTAAGAAATATTGCTGAATAAACCAGGCAACGAGGGAGGTAAGGAGAAGTTGTCGAACGTATTAAAATCTGCAAAAAATCGGGGTTGCTGCAGAATTCAAGCAGAAACTGCTCATTTATCGTAATTGAGATACAGACTGCATTTTTGATGGGTGTTTCGATGTCAATTTTAATTCCAATTGCGAAACCAGACCAGAACTAATAAGGCTGTTTTTCTTTAAGCCGGGATAACAAGCTGTGATAACAAAAACGTTAATAAAATGTTAATTTTTTCACATTATCGCCAATTACAATATAAATATTTGAATCAAACCAAATTTGCAAATAAAAAATGTGTGTGGACTTTTTTGGACTTAGGCTTGATGACCATAAATTTGATGTACACTGAATAATTATTCAGGCTAAGTCCAATATTTAGACATCTGAACCCATTTGACCCACTTTCGCCATGGATGTTTGTAGTTGAAATATGAGCGGTCTTGCCAAATTTTAAGCAAATCTGTTCAAATATGCTATTTTTAGAGCGGAAATAATCAATTCAGTGTCGAAATTTGTATTGGAGCTGTTTCTAGTTAAAATATATGACATTTTGCTAAATTTGAATAAAAATGTGGTTTCTAGAGCGGAAAAAGTAAAATCGGAAGCAAAATTTGTGTGGGAGCTATATCTAAATCTGAACCGATTTGCTTCAAATAAAAATAGCTTTCGTCCTTATCCCATAGTTCTAACAACAATTGCGACCTGGACTTTGATTACAAGAATAGATGGACAGACGGACGGAGATCCCTAAATCGACTCAGAAGTCGATCGGTGTTACAAACAAATGCACAAAGACATTATACCCTGTGGTGTAGGATATAATAATGAAACACTGCAGTACCACAATCTGACTTCTTTCTAATTTTATTAACATTTTTATTTATTTGTTGGAAAGCATAGCTTTCTGTTATAATCTCCTGTAGATAGCAAACTCTGGGAAGTTATATTATTTTTCTTGTAGGTATTGTCGAGTAGAACAAGAATCTGTATTGGTAAGTGGCCAGACATTAAAAAAATACCCGAATTTTTTATTAAGATGTTTACCATTTTTATCCGTTTTGATGAATTTTAGATATTATTAGGGCTGTTTTTCTTTAAGACTGGATAACTAAGCAGCGATAACGAAAATCTAAACATTATTTTTTAAAATTTCCGCTAACAGCAATATCAATGTCAATGATAACAAATTTTGAAAAAAAAAATAATTTTATGTTATAAATTTTGGACTTAGCCAGGATAATTATCCAGCGCAGGTCAAATTTATTATTTATTTTTTTTTTTGAGAATTTGTTTTGATACAAATATTTATTTAAAGAAAAACAGTCCTATTTTTTTCTTGTGGGTATTGTCGAGTAGAACAAGAATCTATATTTGAAAGTGGCCTGACACCCCCAAAATCCTGGAGCTTTCGATAGATATATCGAAAACTTAAGAAATTTGCGTGTCTTTTTCCAGCAAGCACATTTTTGCAATTTTTTAGCCAAAAGAACGATTTCCAAAGTGGGAAAAATCTGTTCCAAAATTGGGGATTTTTTATTAAAATGGTCGTCATGCTTTATTACCATTTTTATCCGTTTTGATGAATTGGTATAATAAAAAATTTAATATCTAAGTTAATTATTAATTTTTTAAACAATTTTTAGTAATTTTTTAATACCCAAATTTCCAAAGTGGGAAAAATGTGTTCCAAAATTTGGTATTTTTTCTTAAAATGGCCGCCAATACCTATAACAGTCAATCATTAATTTTTTTATTTTTGGCTTTTTTTATTTTAAAAAAATACCCAAATTCCCAAAGTGGGGAAAATGTGTTTCAAAATTGGAGATTTTTTAATTTAATTTTTTTATTAAAATTGTCATACTTTTTTTTACAATTTTTATCCGTTTTGACGAATTTTAGGTATTTTTATTGTACTTCAATTTGTAAAATAATGAGAGGTGGAATGACCAAAACTTGTTTTTTTTGCAAAAATCATTATTAATAAAAATTTCAATAACTCAGTCAATTATTAATATTTTTTAAAAAAAGTTTAGTAAATTTTCATTTTTTTTAATACCCGAATTCCCAAAGTGGGGAAAATGTGTTCCAAAAAATTGGGGATTTTTTTATTAAAAAGACTTTTTTTTACCATTTTTGTCACTTTTTGATGAATTTTAGATATTTTTATTGGAATTCGTAAAATAATGAGAGATGTTAACTGGAATGACAAAATCATGCATTTTTTTTCAAAAAATTAGTATTAATACAAATTTCAGTAACTCATTTAACAATTTTTACCAATTTTTCCATTAAAAATCTCAATTTTTGCAAAAATTTATTATTCATACAAATTTCAATAACTCATTTTTTAAAAAAATTTTCCATTAAAAAAAACACGAATTCTCAAAGTGCGTATTTTTTATTAAAATGGTCATCATGTTTATTTACCATTTTAATCCGTTTTTATGAATTTTAGATATTTTTATTGGACTTCAATTCGTAAAATAATGAGATTTGTTAATTGGAATGACCAAAACCTGCATTTTTTTTTTCAAAAATTTTGTATTCATAAAAATTTTTATAACTCAGTTAATTATTAAAGCGGCCTTTTACTCCTTACTAAATGTATTATTTATGTAAATATACAAGTGTTACGGTTACCAAACAAAATAATGTGCAAAAACATAGCCGAAGTTAAAAAATGGCTAACTTTTTTTTTTCAAAAAAAAAAAATCAAAAATAAGTTTCAAAGTGTTTGTTTGTTTAACTGAAACCAATTTAAGCAAATAAGAGAAGGACAATCTATATATTTCCGACACACTCTATTCATCCTGCCGATGAATAGATCCTCGTGGTGTCTTTATAAATCACACAAAGAAAAAAGTGCGAATGAAACATTAGGGCTGTTTTTCTTTAAGCCGGGATAATAAGCTGCGATAACAAAAACGTTAATAAAAATTAAATTTTTTGCTCAAAATAAAAAATTATTTTTCACATTGTCGCCAACTACAATATAAATATATGTATCAAAAGAAATTTTCAAAAAAATATTTTGTGTCGACTTTATTGGACTTAGCCTTGATACCCACCATTTTGACTTACTCTGGATAATTATCCAGGCTAAGTCAAACATTTTTAACACAAAATTATTTTTTTTCAAATTTTGTTTTCACAACAATTTTAAAAAAGAATTTTTTATTTTGAGTGAAATTTTAACATTTTATTTAGATTTTTGTTATCGCAGCTTAGTTACACAGTCTTAAAGAAAAACAGCCATATTATATGAAACAAGTAAAAACGGCGTTAAGTTTGGCCGGGCCGAACTTTATATACCCTCCACCATGGATTGCATTCCACAGAGGTTGTCGGTTTACGTAGAAGTGCAGTAATATTACAGGAAAATATATTTTTTTTAATATAGCCAAACCAAAACAAATACAATATTTTAATTATTTCAAACCACGCTTATAAGGTAATGCTACCAATACGTCAATTCAAAAAATAAATATTCTTATATTTATATTTTCAAAAATATTTTCAAAGCCATAAATATTGGTAGATAGTGGGTGCTGCAGTTGGTTTTATTTCCATTCTATTTGAATTCCAAAAGCACAAATTTTGAAAATCCATTATCAGACGTACATAGTGCAAAATAACCTAACTTCATGATTCAACCAATTTTTGCCGTAAAAGAAAAAGTACGAATTTGGAAAAAGAAACTTTATTTTGTGTGTCATGCAGTCAGAGGAATGTATACACCGAACCATACACCATTTTTACCCCCTTGACGTTTCTACGCAATTAGAATTTTATCATTCTAGCTGTAGTCGTTTAGTTGGTACTATTTTTATCCCTCTGTACTATTGTATCCCTTGAAAGTACTAATTTCGAAAAATTCGTCTATTTTCCGTGTCTACGCAGTCAGAGGACTGTATACTCCGAATTTCATGACTCTAGCTGCGGTCATTTGATTGGTACTATTTTTATCCCCTTTTTTCACTTTTAACCCCAAAAAGTACGAATTTCGAAAAATCAGTTTATTTTCCGTGTCTACACACTCAGAGGAATGTATATTCCGAATTTCATGACTCTAGCTGCGGTCATTAGATTGGTACTATTTTTACCCCCTTTTTTCATTTTAACCCCAAAAAGTACGACTTTTGAAAAATTCGTGTATTTTACTTATCTATGCAATCAGAGGAATGTATACACCGAATTTCATTATTCTAGGTATACCCGTTTGGTTGGTACCATTTTTATCCCTCTATTCCTATTTTACCCCTTAAAAGTACGAAGGAAAAAATACTTTTATATTATGTATCTACTCAATTAGAGGAATGTACACACCGAATTTCGTGTTTCTAGCTGTTGTCGTTTAATATGTACCATTTTTATCCCTTTTTTGCCCCATTTCACCCCCTACAAATAAAAATCACTTTATGGTGCACGTTTTTGCTATGACGGGAATGCGCATACCAAATATCAAGCAAATATAAACAGACATATTCAAAAAACATGCTTAAATACGCTAAAATATTAGGGATTATTATGGGTATTTTTAGTCCTTGCGAGGGAAAAATTTTTCCCTTCGGGCCGATTTCGCCCCGTTTCAATCCCAACCGACGCATTTATGGAAAATTTGAACGTTCTAGCTCCTTTCGTTTAGATGCTAGCGTGCTTTCAACAGACGGACAGACGGACGGACGGACATGGCTAGATCGTCTTAGAATTTTATGACGATCAAGAATATATATACTTTATGGGGTCTCAGGTGTTACAAACGGAATGACAAAGTTAGTATACCCCCATCCTGAAGGTGGAGGGTATAAAAATGCGGATGCAATGCCGCCGTGTGTTTTGTAAAATCATTCACGACGCCGTTCGCTGTAATCTACCACACAAAGATCAACAACGGCAACACAGACGGGCAGGGCATCACCATCACCAATATCATAACTCAACGACATTCCTTGACGATGTGATGTGATGTGTCGTGCCGTGCCGCATAATCCGTTTCGACCAAAAAAAAATATTCTCCACCGATTTCTCTAATGGGAACGGTTCGTACTTAGTCCGCAGGGAATTCTTGCGGCGTTTGTACGAGTGCTTCTCCCAAATTTGTGGCCGTTCTAAATAGAATTGCATTCAAAATAGTTGCGTTTTTTCCGTTTTCACTTAAAAAGATTTATATTTTCAATGCTGCGCAACTCGCTGCCAATGCATGTAAGCATTCAGGAATGGAATTCAGAACAAGTCACTCACTTGTGCTGCTGTGTCGCCGGTTTTCTGTCGGCACTTTTTCGTGTTTGATTGAATTTATGTTGCACTGCCACGTATTTGTTGCAATTCTGTGATCCCAATTCAGATATGCGCGAACAGTACGATGAATCTTCGTGTGTGTGTGTGCATTTTGTTCGGATTATATTTTCATATTTTGAAAAAAAAAAACGAAATAAAACCGAAAAATGTTGGGTCTATTTTTATAATAAGCATTTCTAAATTTTACCAAACATTAAACATAGATGACAAATCTACTGAGGTGTAGTCGCGTATTTTACTAATGACTTTTCGAAATTGGTAATCTACAAACGAACGAGTGCAAAAACACACACATTTGGCGGACTCATCGATAGATATATATTTTTGAAGCATTGCAAATTTGGAAAAAGAACTGGTTCACTTTTACACAAAGTAAAGAGTAGAATGTAGGCTTCATTTTATTAAAATCGATGCCGATGAACGTTGATACCATCCACATAGTCTGGTGTTCACTATCGCATATCTCTCCCGGCTCTAAGGGTTCTACTTTTCAAAAAATATATTCAGTGAAACCAAGATACTTCGAAAGACTAGGAAATGCTGATTGTAATATACCGAACACTCTATACAGAATCGCCAATGTGTGTTTATGGCCAATGTGTGTTTAGTTGAGAGTGATACACCTCCTTTCCATTTGCAAATAAAAAATTTCTTCGTAAGAAGAAACATGTAAAAACGGCATTAAGTTCGTAGAGTTTGTCGATCTTCGTAGAAATGCAGTAACATTACAGGAAAATGTAAATTTTTTAATATAGCCAAACTATGGCTATATTAAAAAATAATAAAAATAAAAATATTGTAAAAATAAATGTTAAATAATTATAAAATGTGTATTATTTCAAACCACGCTACCAATACGTTTATACTATATACATATATCGAAGTAATACTTAAAATCAATTCAAAAAGTAAATATAAAAGACAGCAATCTTCAATAATCTTAAATACCATAAATATATAGTTGGTGCTACAGTTGGTAGTACTTGCACCCTATTTAGTTCCAAAAGCACAAATTTAAAAAAATCGATTATCTCTCTCGTACACAGTGCAAGATAACCAAACTTTATGAATCTACACATTTTTGCCGTAAATGTAAAAAAGTACGAATTTGGAAAAATCTTTCTATTTTGCGTGGCTATGCCGTCAGAGGAATGTATACACCGAATTCCATGATTCTAGCTGCGGCCATTTAGCTGGTACCATTTTTATCCCCTTTTTCCCATTTTAGCCCCTTAAAAGTACGACTTTCTAAAATCTCTTTATTTTACGTGTGTACGCAATTAGAGGGATGTACACTAGGGCGTACCTCAAAAAAAAAGTTCGCCGTACACCTTCGAATATGAAGTATTATTGAAAGGTAGTTTCAAAAAAAAAATTTTTATTTTTTTATGCCGAACGTAGGGGTCGCGCTTTTACATTTTTCTATATAACTTGTATTTATAAACGGATTTTAAAGTGTGATACATCGATGTTTTTGTCTCGACGAGGCCGATTTTTTTGTCTTTGAAGTCATTGAGCTCAAGCACCCCCTTCTGGTACTTACCCATCATTTCTCAGTTGCTACTACCCTAATGTACCACTCTAATAATCGAAAATTAAAGCTCGCATAAAATCATGAATCATGTTTGAGCTCAATGACTTCAAAGACAAAAAAATCGGACAAAAACATCGATGTATCACACTTTAAAATCCGTTTATAAATGCAGAAGTTATATAGAAAAATGTAAAAGCGCGACCCCTACGTTCGGCATAAAAAAATAAAAAAATTTTTTTTGAAACTACCTTTCAATAATACTTCATATTCGAAGGTGTACGGCGAACTTTTTTTTTTTTTACTTGTAACCTGGTACGCTCTAATGTACACATCAAATTTCATCATTCTAGCTTTTGCCGTTTAGTTGGTACCATTTTTATCCCTCTGTTCCCATTGTATCCTTTGAAAGTACAAATTTTGAAAAACTTTTTTATTTTTCGTTTCTACGCAGTCAAAGGAATGTACACTCCGAATTTCATGACCCTAGCTACTGTCATTTGATTGGTACTATTTTTATCCCCTTTTTCAATGTAACCCCAAAAAGTACGAATTTCGATTTTATTTTACATGTCTACGCAATCAGAGGAACATATACACCGAATTTCATTATTTTAGGTGCAGCCGTTTTGTTGGTACCATTTTTATTCCTCTATTCCCATTTTATCCCTTAAAAGTACGAATTTGATAAAAAAATGCTTCTAGATTATGTATCTACTAAATTAGAGGAATGTACACACTGAATTTCGTTTTTCTAGCTGTTGTCGTTTGACCATTTTTATCCCCTTTTGTCCCTACGAATAAGAATAACTTTATGGGGCACGTGTTCATTATAGGGGGAATGTCAGACAAGCAGACAAACATGAAAAAAAACTTGTTTAAATACTCTAAAATATTAGGGGTTATTATGGTAATTTTCAGTCCTTTTGAGGGAAATTTTTTCCCTTTGCACCGATTTCGCCCAATCTACCGATACCAACCGATCTACGACTATAAGACGCTATTATGGAAAAATAGGACGTCCTAGCCCCTTTCGTTTTTATGCCAGCGTCCGTGCCAGACGGACGGACTTGGCTAGATCGTCATTGAATTTTATGACGATCAAGAATATACAACAAATATTTTTCAAAATACATATTTGTCATTTTTAGATAAATAAGTCTAAAATGTTGTCATATGTTTTATGTATTTTCGTCAAAATACAAAACTCGATTTGCGATTTTTTGTGGTTATGTTTTTTTGCATTTCAGGTGATGTTTATCCAACAAAAGTTGAATTTGTCAACTTTGACTATAGAATGTATATACATATATGTTTAACATTTGAGGATCATTGGAAGACAAGAAATAAATGTAAAAAATAGCTGATTTTGTCACGGCATGACCAGATTTTCCCTGACATACAATAAAGGGTGAACCATTTCAAACTTTAAATTAGAATCGGCTATAAAAAAGTATTGATTATTTTTTTTCAATTTCTGGTTTTATTGGAAAGTTTGAACTTTGTCATTTAATAATGGAACACAATATCATTCGTATGACTCCCACGACTGGCTCGGCAGTATCTCATCCGATCAACCCAATTTTTCTAGTACAGCCAAAATCCACACCAAACAGTGACTCGTTGTGGATGCATTAGCTTCTCAATAGTCACGTGTGGGTTCTCTGTTTATTGACAATTTTGCTTATTGACTTTCTTACAGTTTTCGTTAAAGACTTGCTACTTTGGAAGTCTTTTTTTAATATTTCCCAAATTTGTTCGCCCCATTTTGCAAACGTCAAACATAAACCTTTAAATAAAAATAAAAATGCACTGGCTTCTCAATAGTTACTTGTGGGTTCGCTGAACCTCATATGCAGCAATTTTACTTAATGACATAGCCACCGAGATGACGAAATGAGCTTCATGAAGCTTGAACTAAAGGCCGATCTCGTCGAAAAAATTCCACGTAAATTTCTTACAGTTGCGTTAAAGACAAAATAAAAATATGAATAAAAATAAAAATAAAAATAAAAATAAAAATAAAAATAAAAATAAAAATAAAAATAAAAATAAAAATAAAAATAAAAATAAAAATAAAAATAAAAATAAAAATAAAAATAAAAATAAAAATAAAAATAAAAATAAAAATAAAAATAAAAATAAAAATAAAAATAAAAATAAAAATAAAAATAAAAATAAAAATAAAAATAAAAATAAAAATAAAAATAAAAATAAAAATAAAAATAAAAATAAAAATAAAAATAAAAATAAAAATAAAAATAAAAATAAAAATAAAAATAAAAATAAAAATAAAAATAAAAATAAAAATAAAAATAAAAATAAAAATAAAAATAAAAATAAAAATAAAAATAAAAATAAAAATAAAAATAAAAATAAAAATAAAAATAAAAATAAAAATAAAAATAAAAATAAAAATAAAAATAAAAATAAAAATAAAAATAAAAATAAAAATAAAAATAAAAATAAAAATAAAAATAAAAATAAAAATAAAAATAAAAATAAAAATAAAAATAAAAATAAAAATAAAAATAAAAATAAAAATAAAAATAAAAATAAAAATAAAAATAAAAATAAAAATAAAAATAAAAATAAAAATAAAAATAAAAATAAAAATAAAAATAAAAATAAAAATAAAAATAAAAATAAAAATAAAAATAAAAATAAAAATAAAAATAAAAATAAAAATAAAAATAAAAATAAAAATAAAAATAAAAATAAAAATAAAAATAAAAATAAAAATAAAAATAAAAATAAAAATAAAAATAAAAATAAAAATAAAAATAAAAATAAAAATAAAAATAAAAATAAAAATAAAAATAAAAATAAAAATAAAAATAAAAATAAAAATAAAAATAAAAATAAAAATAAAAATAAAAATAAAAATAAAAATAAAAATAAAAATAAAAATAAAAATAAAAATAAAAATAAAAATAAAAATAAAAATAAAAATAAAAATAAAAATAAAAATAAAAATAAAAATAAAAATAAAAATAAAAATAAAAATAAAAATAAAAATAAAAATAAAAATAAAAATAAAAATAAAAATAAAAATAAAAATAAAAATAAAAATAAAAATAAAAATAAAAATAAAAATAAAAATAAAAATAAAAATAAAAATAAAAATAAAAATAAAAATAAAAATAAAAATAAAAATAAAAATAAAAATAAAAATAAAAATAAAAATAAAAATAAAAATAAAAATAAAAATAAAAATAAAAATAAAAATAAAAATAAAAATAAAAATAAAAATAAAAATAAAAATAAAAATAAAAATAAAAATAAAAATAAAAATAAAAATAAATGTCATTCTAAAGAGTGATTTTTTTGAGGTTAGGATTTTCATGCATTAGTATTTGACAGATCACGTGGGATTTCAGACATGGTGTCAAAGAGAAAGATGCTCAGTATGCTTTGACATTTCATCATGAATAGACTTACTAACGAGCAACGCTTGCAAATCATTGAATTTTATTACCAAAATCAGTGTTCATTTGGAGTGAAGAGCAACCAGAAGCCGTTCAAGAACTGCCCATGCATCCCGAAAAATGCACTGTTTGGTGTGGTTTGTACGCTGGTGGAATCATTGGACCGTATTTTTTCAAAGATGCTGTTGGACGCAACGTTACGGTGAATGGCGATCGCTATCGTTCGATGCTAACAAACTTTTTGTTGCCAAAAATGGAAGAACTGAACTTGGTTGACATGTGGTTTCAACAAGATGGCGCTACATGCCACACAGCTCGCGATTCTATGGCCATTTTGAGGGAAAACTTCGGAGAACAATTCATCTCAAGAAATGGACCGGTAAGTTGGCCACCAAGATCATGCGATTTGACGCCTTTAGACTATTTTTTGTGGGGCTACGTCAAGTCTAAAGTCTACAGAAATAAGCCAGCAACTATTCCAGCTTTGGAAGACAACATTTCCGAAGAAATTCGGGCTATTCCGGCCGAAATGCTCGAAAAAATTGCCCAAAATTGGACTTTCCGAATGGACCACCTAAGACGCAGCCGCGGTCAACATTTAAATGAAATTATCTTCAAAAAGTAAATGTCATGGACCAATCTAACGTTTCAAATAAAGAACCGATGAGATTTTGCAAATTTTATGCGTTTTTTTTAAAAAAAAAGTTATCAAGCTCTTAAAAAATCACCCTTTACCTTTCAAAGTCAAAGTAATCGTTAGTTCAAATTTAGAATGTTAAATGGCCCACCCTATACAATTACATGCATAAATCAAAAGGGGTATTTATTTGTAGGTGCACAACAAATTATTTCGTGAAACATTTTTTTCCTGCGAATAATCTCTAATTTGTTCTATGTACGAGTATGTATGTTTTTGTCTACATATTTTAAGAAAAATATATGTATATAATAACGATAATTTGTTATACGCCACGAAACAACAGGGAAACTCAGCGTGTCTTGTGACGTTGGCGTCGGCGCCTGCTCGTTAAAAAGCGTTGACAGCATGTCCGGCTGCAGACATGATGACAAAAAAACGCGAATAAGATTAAGTTAAAGAATCTCCCCCACTTGTAAGTGGACTGAGATTTTAAAAAAGGTTTCAGTTTGTAAATTTTGTCTACAATTTGCGAAAATTCCGATGCCGCCGTTCTTGGATTGCAACAGAACAGAACAGCACAGAACAAAATAGAAATGTAAACATGCAGATATTTAAAAAAAAAAAAAAAAAAACAAAAAAAACACTGAAGCATCAACAATAAATATGCACGTAATTACTTATCCACGTCCGCACAGCACAGCACAGTCCTGCTCCGTACGTCTGTCGTCTGTCTGAACTGTCTTCCACTTATAGTTGTTACAGCCAGCCAACAACCGGAACAAGCTACTTAACACTGCGCGAAGTACGCACAAGTATGAAGTATTGTATTGATTATACGCACTTTGCTTGCTATAGCTAGCCTTTGTTACACTCGGGGAAAAATGCATGTACATATGGATTCGTGGAGTTTGAAAATTGTCATCTTCGAAAGTAATTGACTGAGTTATTGAAGAGTTTCCACAAAACCTTCATTTTTGCAAAAATAAAAGTTCCATTCCCCTTCACATATCCCAAAATTTTACTACACAATTGTCCCCCATCCTATGTAAAATTAAATCCTGAAATCCACTATGACTTGGCTATTTGATTATGTTTCTTCAATTGTTTTATAAATGTGGAAGCTGGGACTTTCTAGTTTAAATAACCCGACTCTAAGTAAAATTAAAGTTATTATAACTTCCGGTTTGTTTAACCGACTGAAACTTACATAGAAATAGTTTTTTGTTGGTTCCATATGTGGTCGATTTGTATAGAAAATAAATAAACTTTGTAGTTCGTGAGTAGTTGAAGGAAAATATTGTTGAAAAAAAAAAAAACATTTTAAACGCAATTGAATAATTTTATATTTTCTGAATAGCTGAGAGGAACGATTTTCCTATTTTTTAATCTTAAAAATATTATTTTTCATTAATATATATTTTACTTTTAAAGATGAATAATTAAAAAATATCAAATTTTGGTGGAAATAACATTATAAATTCGGTGAATAATATTTTAGTTTGAACTTTAAAATATTCTAAAAAAGCAAAATAATCTTCTCCGATTTTATCCGATTCTTTTTTATTTTTTTTTTTTTAATTTTCTAAAATTACATTGTTTAGTCGTTAGTCAAATATGAATTATTTTTTACCTTGTTAACTCACAACTTTGAATTAGAACCGTCTACTGATTATTTTTTCAAATTTCTGGTTTTATTGGAAAGGTCATTTAATTTCATATGACTACCACGACTGGCTCGGCAGTACCTCATCCGATCAACCCAAAATCCACACCAAACATGTTTACATTTTTGAATTTCAAATGGAAATTTTTGAATTTCAAATGACGAGTTTTAAATTCCAATTGACGAGTTTTGAATTTCAAATGGTGTCTTTTGAATTTCAAATGATGTCTTTTGAATTTCAAATGACGAGTTTTTAATTACAAATGATGTCTTTTGAATTTCAAATGGTGTCTTTTGCATTACAAATGACGAGTTTTGAATTTCAAATGGAATTTTTATACCCTCACTCTACAGAGTAGGAGGGTATATATCATTTGGGACAGAAAAAAGTGTAACACATCGAAGGAGTGACTTAAGATCCTATGTATATTTGAACCAAATCCGTGTCCATGTCCGTCCGTCTGGCTGGCTGGTGTACACGATAACTCTCGATAGGAGTTAATGAATCGATTCAAACTTTGCACATGATAATATTTTTCCCAAAATTAGTTTAAGTTCGAAGATGGACGAAATTGAAACGCCCCTTCTGGTACCTCCCACACAAATAGCCCACATTCCAATGTAAAATTAAAACCCATATAACTTCCACAAGGATATTCGGATTCAGCTATATTTTGGTATTTGATAATGTTTTTATAATAACTTTAAGTGTGCTAAATATGACGGGGTTTGCTACGCCCCTTCCATTACCTACCACACAAATCACGCAAAACTACTTAAAATTAAAGATGTTATAACTTCTATAGCGATGATTGGAATACTGTGAAATTTTACATTTAGCAATGCCTTTATAGTGGTTACATTAGCATATGGGCGATTTTGCCACACCCCTTCTAGTACTACCCACACAAAGTGGCATAATATTTGGTTACGATACAACCGATATAACATCCATACGGGTAGTCCAAATCATTTGCAATGGTATATTTGGAAATGTTTTATAATCTCTTTAAACCTAAAAAATATTTACGCTTTAGCCACACCCCTTCTTGTACCTCCCACACAATTGTCACTATCCTAGGTAATATTAAATCCTTCATAACTTTTATACTGATGCATGGGATCCACTATGACCTGATATTTCATCATGTTTTTGCAATTGTTTTATAAATGTGGAAGCTGGGACCATGTGATACGAACCTCTTAGTACCCCTTCCACACAAATTACCCTGTCCTACGTTAAATTTAATTCCTTATGTTCTCTGAGAGTGAGGGTATATATAAGTCGGGTTAGTCGACTTGAAGAATAGTGCACTCAAAGGAATTTGTCAGTAAAAGATAGAATAAAATCCGCTGTATGAGCAGATTTTCTGCTAAAAAGAAATAGCAGATTTGTATCTGCTGAATAGCTGTTTGCTGTTTTTTGCAATAAAGAAAAAAGACGGTTTCTTGAAACTTTAAGCATATATACAGAACAATATAGTCAGTTAATAACACTTTTTAAAAAATATTATTATAAGGGAAATTATTACCACTGAAAGATATTGTAATTGTCTTTTTAATGCTGTGCATATTGCCCCAAGCTAATATAAAACGAAATTCGAGCTAAATTCGTTTTCGCCGTCAATCTGAAAGGCTTTTAAATTATAAATGCTTATTATACCCTCCACCTCCAGGAATAACTTTGTCATTCCGTTTGTAACACCTTGAAATATCCTGAGACCCTATAAAGTATATTCTTGATCGTCATAAAATTCTAAGACGAAAGCACGCTAGCATCTAAACGAAAGGAGCTAGGATGCCCAAACTTTGCATAAATACGTCTTATAGTCGTACATCGGTTGGGATTGAAACTGGGCGAAATCGGCCCAAATTTCGAAAAAAAAAATCCCTCACAAGGACTGAAAAAACCCATAATAGCCCCTAATATTTTAGATTATTTAAGCATATTTTTTCAAAATGTCTGCTTGTACTTACTTGATATTGGGTATGCGCATTCCCCCCATAAACGATTTTTATTCGTAGGGGGTGAAATGGGGCAAAAAGGGATAAAAATGGTACCTATTAAACGACAACAGCTAGAAACACAAAATTCGCTGTGTACATCCCTCTAATTGAGTAGATACATAATATGGAAGTATTTTTTCCAAATTTGTACTTTTAAGGGATAAAATGGGAATAGAGGTATAAAAATGGTACCAACCAAACGACTGCGCCTAGAATAATGAAATTCGGTGTATACACTCCTCTGATTGCGTAGACACGTAGAATAGAAGGATTTTTCGAAATTCGTACTTTTTGGGGTTCAAATGGAAAAGGGGGATAAAAATAGTACCAACCAAATGACCGCAGCTAAAGCCATGAAATTCGGAGTATACATTCCTCTGATTGTGTAGACACGAAAAATAAAAGGTTTTTTTTTCCAAATTCATACTTTCAAGGGATACAATGGGAACAGAGGATAAAAATAGTACCCACTAAACGAATACAGCTAAAATGATGAAATTCGGCGCGTACATTCCTCTGATTGCGTAGACAAGGTAAAATGAAGAGATTTTAGGTAGTCGTACTCTTTAGGGGGTAAAATTGGAAAAATGGGATAAAAATGGTACCAACCAAATGGACGCACCTAGAATCATGAAACTCGTTGTATACATTCCTCTAACTGCAAAGACACCCAAAATAAGAAGATTTTTTCAAATTCGTACTTTTAAGGCAATACTTGGTTGAATCATGAAGTTAAGTTATTTTACACTATGTACATGAGATAATAGATTTTCAAAATTAGTATTAAAATAGAGTGGAAGTACAACCAACTGTGGCAACCACTACCTACCAATATTTATGATATTTCAGCTTTTTTGAAAATATAAATATAAGAATATTTATTTTTTGAATTGACTTGAATTATTATATATATATATATACTGGTAGCCTTCCAAATTTGTATTTTTTTATTTTTTCATGCACTTGAGAGATAATGGATTTTTTGGAGATTGCTGTCTTATATTTACTTTTTGAATTGATTTGAAGTATTATTTCGATATCTATCTATATATAAAAATGAATCTGTGTTTGTATGTTTGTTTGTTCTTTATAGCAGCCTAAACTACTGATCCGATCTTCTTGAAATGTTCACAGTATGTTCATGCTGAACCGGTGGTGAAAATAGGCTATATAAATTTTTGATATTTTCAGTGGGCCTGGCACCTCCCACACAATTTGGGGATTTATTCGTTTTTTATAAATTAGCATATTCGGAATACTGTTGCGGCTGGAGTCTTGAATTTTTGTGAAGGTTCACTAATTATTAGTCTGCACAGTTGTGTCTAAAATGGGCGGTATTGGAAAAGTGGTCGTGGCACCTCCCGTACGTAGTTAAAACCTATTATTGAATATTGTCAGTTCTATGACACCTAGAGTGCTCTAATTTTGTGTAAGTGCATCTAGCATCAATGTGCATAGTTGTGCCAAAAATGGGCGGTATTGGAAAAGTGGCCGAGGCACCTCCCATACTAAGTTAAAACCTATTATTGAATGACACCTATTGTGCTGTAATTTTGTATAAGTGCATCTAGCATCAATGTGCGTAGTTGTGACAAAAATGGGCGGTAATGGAAATGTGGGCGTGGCACCTCCCATACGAAGTTAAAACCCATTTTCGAATATATGCCGTTCTATGGCAGATAAAAAAACTGAAATATTGTGTATGTGCATCTAGCATCAATGTGCGTAACTGTGCCCAAAAATGGGCGATATTGGAAAAAAGGGCGTGGTACCTTCCATACGAAATTAAAACCTATTATCGAATATATTCAGTTCAATGACAGCTACAATACTTATCTTTTGTGTGAGTGCATCTAGCATAAACCTGCGTAGTTGTGCCAAAAATGGACGGTATTGGGAAAGTGGGCGTGGTACCTCACATACGAAATTAAAACATATTATCGAATATGGTCAGTAGGTGTCATAGACCTAGAGTGCTGACATTTTGTGTGAGTTGATCCAGTGTAAATAGTTGTGCAAAGATGGGCGGAAAGTGGCCGTGACCCTTCCCATACGAAATTAAAACTAGTTTTTTGAGTATTTTCTTCAACGTTATTCCTATATTGTTGTGTGAGTTAATTTAGTTGTAACCAGCTTAGACAATATACAAATGGGCGGGATTTGAAAGATGGCGCATTTTTGATTTGAATTTTGTAAAATTACACGATTTCTGTGGATTTTCGTAGCACAATAGTAAAGAAAGGTTATAAAAAGAGAAATATTCATTCGCCAACAGCCAACTTAAGTCAAGAAAACGGAAATTATATTAATTTTTTAGTTTTTGTGTTGTTTGATTAGTGAACAATTTGATTGATTTTCTATGTGTTTTGAATGTAATGTAATTTCATCTTACGAATGAAGTTTTTTGTTTAGGTAATGGAAAGAAGGAGAATCACACTTAACAAAAAATCAATTTGATATTGACATTTTTTCAATTATTCACCGTAAGCTAACGTTCTCCATGGAACATATCCATTTCTTTATTATCTCAGGAAAGAACCTTGATTATAACTGGTACATATATTACCGATCAGGACAAAAATTAATATGAAAGCAGATTTTAATTTTACCGTTTGTTTTTTTTTTTTTTGCCTGCGAAGCTGGCGGGGGTTCAGCTAGTATATTATAAACGTATTGGTAGCCCTGGCTTGAAATAATAAAAACATTATATTTATTTATAAAATTATTTTTTCCACATTTGTATTTGTTTTGGTTTGGCTATATTAAAAAAATATTTTATATATTTTCTTGTCATATTACTGCACTTCTACGAAAATCAACAGCCTCTGTGTAATGCAATCCATGGTGGAGGGTATTCGGCCGGGCCGAACTTAACGCCGTTTTTACTTGTTTTTTATCTATTTTTATAATTTAATTATCAGCAGCCATTTTTAGCAGACGGCAAACACTTTAGCAGTGTGAATGCTGATGCAAGATTGCAGAAAAACTGCTGTTATGGTAGAAAAACTGCTGTAATAGCAGAAAATTGCCTGCTGATAGACAGCAGACAATCGCTGATGTTAATAACAGACATTTTTCTTTAAGTGTGTCTTTTGAATTCCAATTGAAATTGGTGTAGATGGTCTTCCTATATTTCGGGTTTCCCATGATGATATCCCAAGTATACGGTTTTTCCTTGTTTTATCTTTCTCAGAATTTCTGAATTGAGTATGATAGGATTTGAGGATACGGCGATATATCCACATTTCAAAGGCTTCAAGTTTCTTTACATCTACTTTATTGTGATAGGATTCCTCTGAAACGATGTTACTATCAATTGTTCCCGGATCTATATAGAATGACTGACTGACTCTTTTTTCCTGCCTATTTTTTTTTTCTCCGGGTGTAAATCTGCATTTTTCACAATATTGTATGAGGGATTAAGAACAAACATCGTCGTATTTTTCAGAGAAACAAATTCAAATGGGGAGTTGGTTGGATGCACGAACAGCCACAGCAACAACACTCGTGAACATAATCTTGTTTATTTTCGCAATAAATTCTTAAAATGCCTGCGTAGATTTTCCTCTGAAAGCGAAAAATATACATATGTACATACATTTCGCCGCCGCCATGGAAAACCTGATGCAGTTGTGATGTCGATGATGGTTTGTTGTTGCAACGCAACACAACAACTCACACTCCACAAATGTGGCGCGGAGGTACGTACTTACGTACAGATGTTTCCTTTAATTAGCATTAGCATTGTAGCAGTGCAGTCAGTACTTCGTCTGTTTACTTATTTTTCGTTGCCAGAAAACCAAACATTGTTCATGTGCGCTGGGCTGGGCTGCGCTGTGTTGTTTTCGATAGCGAATTCTTGAAAACAATTGCAATTGCACTTTCTTTTCAGTTTCGTTTTCTAGCTGAGGTTAATGCTCTTGGTTTCTATTTGCGAAGCAGCAATTTCTAAATGTCAAGTGTTTTGCTTTCGGCTACTTTTGCTGGTTATTTTTTTATTTTGGGCAGATCATCACCACCAGCCAATTCACTGAAATTTATGACCCTGAACCCTTTAACAAAAACGTCTCTCACTCTTGCTCCGCCAGACGCACAACAGAAAATTTTCAAGTTTAAAAAACTTGGCGGCCATAGCCATCCAAATAAATGCAGTCTGTTATTGACCCTTTTTGAACTGGGAAACGAAAATTGTTGAATTTTTCAAATGCTTTAACTTTAGTGCAGATGTGTGTGGACATTTCGATACAGTTTCGGCGGAAATTCTTTTTAGGACATTTAATGTTGGATGGAGGGATTTCTTTAAAAAACAATAACCAAACCAACAAATCTATACATCTAATTGATATAATATGGTGTCCGGTTAAGAAATTCTTAGCAGTGTTTGTGTTAGTACTTTGTTCAAAATATACTTCATCATGAATATTCAACTTTTGTATTGGGAAATTATTTCTAACTTGAAAATAATTTTCAATCAAGTCAATATTTTTCTTTTCAATCATTCACATAGTTTTTCTATATTGTTCGAAATTAAAATGTTATATAAAAGGACTTTTGCTGCGGAACAGCAAATACCAACAACTTATCAAGAGGCATTATGCCGTAAATTAAACAATAAATGGAAAGAAGCTATGGAAAAAGAAACATCATCCGTACGAGAGAAGACAACATGGTCAATGCAAGAACTTCCAGCTGGTCATAAGCCAATTAAATGCAAAAGGGTTTATGCATTAAAGAAGAACAAGTCAGATGAAGTGGAACACTACAAGGCAAGACTAGTAGCGAAAGGTCGTAGTCAGACATATGGTATTGACTAAAAAGAAACTTTCTCACCCGTTGTCAGGTATGAGACAATTCGATTGCTGCTAGCTTTGGCGGTTGAGCATAAACTGCATTTACACCAATTGGATGTGGCAAATGCTTATTTGAATGGGAAACTTCACGACGAAATATATATGTACCAGCCAGAATGCTTCGAAGATAAGCAAACTCCTAAGAAGGTCCTTCTCTGTACGGATTGAAGCAATCTGCCCGAGAATGGAATTTCAAATTGTACGATCATTTGTGTAACATCGGTTTCACCCGTTGCGAAAATGAACCGTGTTTATACAAGATGATGCGAAATGAAAATTTAATTTGTTGACGACCTTATAATAGGTTGCAAGGATAAGAATGAAATTGTTAAAGTCAAAAATGAAATAGCCAAAGAGTTTGAAGTTACCGATAAAGGATTATTGGAACATTTTCTTGGAATGGAAATTAATCGTGATGGAGAGGCGAGTAATATTGAGTTGAGTCAATCAATATACAGTGGCCGACAAAAGTCAACATACGACCCACATTTTTGCGTTTTAGCGAGTTCCAAAAAATATTTGAAAAAAGTAATGATGCGGTTTTGTTTGAAATCGTTTTTTATTCATATAACAATAACAAAATGCTTTACTTCAATATAAACTTAAAAGATATTGGCAAAATAAACAAAAAACACCTTGACAAAAGTCTACATACGACATAGCATCCCATGCTTTACGTCATTTTTTATAATGTACTTTATAGGAGAATTGACGAAATTTGTATTGTCATTTGTCGTGTGCTTGCTCTTCTTTAAATAAATATAATTCAAGAAACATTAGTCGGCGAAAATGGCTTCTCGTAAAAAAATTGCAGCTGATATTCGAAATTTAGTAATAAAATGCAGAAACGAAAGGAAATCTTTAGGCGAAATAGCTAAAATGGTTAATTTAAGTAAATCAACTGTCCAAACTATATGCAAAAACTTCGAAAATACGGGTACTGTTGAAAATAAGCCCAGAAGTGGGCGTCCAAAAAAACGTAGTCGACGAGATGAAAGCTTTATTTTAAAAGAAGTTAATGAAAACCCGAAAGTGAATGCTACAATGTTGTCCAAACAACTCGCAGAAAGGTCGGATACAATTGTACATCCAAGAACAATTCAAAGAAGTCTGAATAATAATGGTTTCCGAAGCAGAACGCCACGCAAAAAAACCTCTTATAAGTGAAAAGAATCGTAAGCTTCGCCTTGAATTCGCCCAGCAACACTTGGACAAGGGATTAGACTTCTGGAAGCGGGTTTTATTTACGGACGAGTCGAAGTATAATATATTTGGAAGTGACGGGAGAGCCAAAGTATGGAGAAAAGCGAATACGGCAATGAATCCGAAGAATTTACTTGCTACGGTAAAGCATGGTGGTGGCAACGTAATGGTTTGCGGTGCCGTCGCGGCGTCTGGAGTTGGAAATCTTGCGTTTATTGAGGGTAACATGGATCGCTATCAATATAAATCCATATTGGAACAAAATCTGAAGTCATCGGTCGATAATTTAAACCTCGGAGAGCGCTGGATTTTCCAACAAGATAACGATCCGAAGCACACAGCCCAATTTGTTAAAGATTGGCTGATTTACCATGCTCCAAGACAACTTTATTCGCCGCCACAAAGCCCCGACCTGAATATTATTGAACATGTGTGGGAGATTCTGCAACGCAGGATCCGAAAACATCACATAACTAGCGCCCAAACGCTAAAAAAACAAGCTGGAAGAGGAATGGCGACAAATATCACCTGCGGAATTGGAAAACTTAGTTGCATCAATGCCCAGACGATTGCTGGCTGTTGTAGATGCTCATGGTGCACCAACAAAATATTAAATTATATAATAGTATCATTTTGTCACGTTAAATTGCATTTTTTATGTCTCATCTCAAACCGTATGTAGACTTTTGTCAAGCTTTTTTCTGCGTATTCTGTTAATTCTGTTATTGTTATATGAATAAAACACGATTTCAAACAAAGCCACATCATTACTTTTTTCAAATATGTTTTGGAACTCGCTAAATCGCAAAAATGTGGGTCGTATGTTGACATTTGTCGGCCACTGTACATATATCAAAGATATGCTCGCAGAATATGCAATGGAGAACTGTAAGACAGCGTCAGTGCCGTTAACTCCAGGTTTCCAGATTAAATGTAATGATAGCTACAAGAAAGTGAATCCTACTACATATCAATCACTAATAGGATCGTTACTATATTTCGCTTTAACTACACGTCCTCATATAAAGGGTGGTTAAATTTTAAGGGCCGATGTTGGTTTTGAATAAAACACAAATTATTTAGGAAATTATTGTCATTTCCTGAGTCATAATTGAGGTTCTATGCCGTTTATGTGTCGAATAAACTCATCATTTAGTTCTAGAATTGTTGCTGGCTTATCGACGTACAGCTTTTCTTTCAAATAACCCCAAAGAAAGAAGTCCAACGGTGTCAAATCACATGATCTTGGCGGACAATTGACATCGCCACCACCTGAGATAGCACGGCCATTGAATTTGTCGCGCAAAAGAGCCATTGTTTTGTTAGCTGTGTGGTCAGTGGCACCGTCCTGTTGAAACCACATATCGTCCACATTCATATCTTCAAATTCGGGCCATAAAAAGTTCGTTATCATCTCACGATAGCGAAGACCATTCAGAGTAACTGTCAGACCGGCCTCATTTTGGAAAAAATACGGCCCGATGATGCCGCCAGCCCATAGACCGCACCAAACAGACGCTCTTTGTGGGTGCATTGGTTTTTCGACAATCACTCTTGGATTATCATTCGCCCAAATGCGGCAATTCTGCTTATTGACGAATCCACTGAGGTGAAAATGTGCCTCATCACTGAAGATGATTTTCTTCGAAAATTTCTTGCCACCATTCTGACCATTGAGGACGTTTGGAATCGTCAAGAGGCTTTAGTTCTGGAGTCAATTACACCTTGTAAGCGTGTAAAAGCAAGTCTTTATTCATAATGTTCATCAACGACGAGCGTGAGAGGTGCAATTGTTGGGCACGACGACGAGTTGAGGTGGACGGCTCTTCAGTCACACTATCCCGAACAGCAGCAATATTTTCTGCAGTACGAGCATGCACTGGTGTTTTCACATCTCCTATAGACCCGATTTGCTCAAATATCTGCACGATTTTTCCGATTGTACGCACATTTTGACGATTAAATTGACCGAAAAAAAATCTCGAAGTGCACGATATGCATTTTAATTTGAACGTCCATTTTCATAATAAGCCATAACGCGTTGCTCGATTGTGTATCTTTCCATGGTTCAAATTGAGAAATGTCAAATGAAATGCAAAAAAAAAACTTGACGTTTAGGTGTGGTTCACATTCAACATCGGCCCTTACAATTTAACCACCCTTTATAATATACTTCTAATTAGAATCGGCTATAAAGTAAAAAGTACTGATTATCTTTTCAAATATCTGGATTTATTGGAAAAGATGAACTTTGTCATTTAATAATGAAGCACAAAATACTACCACGACTGGCTCGGCAGTACCCAATCTTTCAGTACAGCCCAAAATCCACACCAAACAGTTACTCGTTGTGGATGCATTGGCTTCTCAATAGACACGTGTGGGTTCTCTGAACCCCACTTGCGGCAATTTTGCTTATTGACACAGCCACTGAGATGCAAATGAGCTTTATGAAGGCTGATCTGAAGACCGTTCTCTTGTAGTTTGAAAAGGCTATTAGAATAATTCATTGGTCGTATTATTGGACGTTTAGAGTATTTTTTTTTGTCTTCAAAGTGACAACTAAAAATTCATATTTCTTGGAAACCTGTTGTAATCGGTGTTATAAAAAATAAATAGAACGAATCAACACCTTTCGAATGATGCTTAAGTTTTGAATATCTCATGAAAAATGACATCACAGACTCTATTTTTGTGAAAATAGTTTAATACGTCCCATAATTCGACCAGTAAATATTCTAACCCCAAGTTTTTGAGTAGGTATTTAAATACTCCGTTTAGTTAAGGAACAAAAAAATTATATGTTTTTTTATTCAGTGTACACATGTTGTCAGTGATTTAAATCTAACTTAATGATATTTCACCACCTTGTTGAATATTATTAAGTCAAGCTCGAGGTCTTAAATATTTATATTTTATTCAAAAATTCAATATTTTTTTGAATAAAATAAATTATTTAATCATACACATATAAATCAATCATACAGACGCGAGTAAATATTTATATTTAAAATGCTTTCGAGGTGCTATTAACCCATTAACGATCAAAGAAATCTGTGATTCAGTTGCTTGGCTTTAAACAGTTGTACCCATATGGGGACAGTGGGCGGTAATGCAATGTATGACAAATTAAACATAAAAAATATATATTACGCGTCAAAGATTTCAAGAGAGCACAATTTTGACAGCCTGTTTATTTTGGGAAATGAGAAATAAAGTAAGCAAACATTAAAACAGAGTGTTAAATGTTTTTAATTTTCTTTAATATAATATTTTTTTAATTTTGCATTTTTTGAAAGTGGAAGAGGAATCATGTGATTTCTCCCACCAAAAATTACACAATCGCGTAATGTAAAGGCTTCTTTGGGGGTGTTTGCAGGAGCAAATTATTATTAAATTATTCTTTAATTGTATGTACCCAGCGGTCCAGCCTAATGTAAATCGATGACCATTTCTCACATTGATGACCATTAGGACACCTTCAGAACACCCCAACTTTAAAGTGGTAAACCCTTGTCTTTCGAATGTAGTCAGTCCACGCATGGCAACGCCTCTAAACCCGCTGCAATACATGACCAATCACAATAATTAATCCAGTGGCCAATGGCAACTCTGCCAGACACAAGTTGTCAAAATTTGCCAACTGTGGCAACAATTGAGCGAGTCTCTTGAGTTTTTTTTCTCTCCATTGTTGTTTCTCTGTTTTTTTTTTTTTTTTGATTTCTTCTTTCCATGTGTAGACTTTTTACAAGAGAGAGTTTGGTAGACTTGTGCGGTTTTGCGGTAGAATTCGTGCGTAATCTCCAAAATAGGTTCAGTCTTTTTTTTTCTTTCATTGAGCACGGGTGTTTTTGCGGACGTTGTAACTTTCTTCGGTCGAGTGGGACGTTTTACGGACGGTTTTGGAAAAATCAAAGAATACGACGACGACGCATCTAATTCCATCACAAACTATACTATCAATGCAATTAATGTTTAATTAATAAATTTGTGCGTGTGTGTGTCCTTGGTTAAAAGTATTGAAAATATTAAATAAAATCAACCATTTTTGAGTCGGTCAGCCTACTCTGCTGGATGTGAGAGAATACGGCGAGAAAAATTAAACGACGACGTCGAGACGAAGAAGAAGTGAATGAATGTGAGTGCGAGTTGAGTTTTAAAGAAATTAAATTGTTGACAAAGCAAATTGCAAATTTTAAGAAAATAAAAGTACAAAATTTAATAAAAAAATGAATTTGGAATTGAATTGCGTTGAAAGGAGTATAGGAGTTGTTAAAAGTGCTCAACAATTGGATATAGCAAAAGGAATCGGAAAAAAACATAGTTGCTGGCTAATAAAGTTCGTTCGTCGGTCGAGTGTTTGTTGCTGTGGCTGCTGCTGTTGTTTTTTTGAGTGGTGTTTGTCTCCCAAAAGAAAACTTGTTTTTTTCTCGCTTCGCGAAGACAAGACAAGACGTTGAAAGTGAAAATGTTGTTGGTTAACAAAAAGTGAATTGAGAAAAGAAATTATTTTCCAAAAAAGAAAAAAATAAACCACCAAAATCAAAAATTCATTTGAAGGAAACACGATGAAAAATTAAACATGAATTTTATAATTCTTCTGCGATGAGATGAGATTTGTTGTTCACATTTTTACGGTTGAGGCTCTGAGTCTCTGTTGAGTGTGCAGTGTGTGTGTGTGTTGTGTGATTTTTGTTGTGTTTCTTCTTTTTGGTGTTCTTTTTATTACTACTACGCGACTCCCTTAGTATGGCCATCTCCTTCTAGCACACTGTGCAGATACACAACGGCACACATTACTTACTTACTTACTACTAACACACAAGAGAAAAGTAAATAGAAGTGTTGTGAGCAAGAAGAAGAAGCAGAAGAAGTGAAAAAGCAACAGAACACAAAGTAAAGTGTGGTGTGGTGGGGCAAATGTCAAACTGAAAAATACAAAAAAAAAAATAAAAATAAAAATTACCGTGATTTGATTACCTTTCCATTACACTCAGCACCCTCAGCAGCCGCGGCAACAGCAGCTGTTCTCTGCAAATGTGCAATTTGTAATTTGTTGTTATTGTGTTGTTGTTATTAATAACCGTTCGTTCGTTCGTTGGCCGTGTTCCTTAAACAAAGCGAAAAGTAATGCAACTAAATCAAATCAAAACAAATGAAATGAAATGAAATGTGTTGAAGTGACATGGAGGCAATTTTAACTAACTACTCTACTCCACTCCTGCCAAGAATTTTTGTGAACCTGTGAAAATAGCTTTTTTAATCAATTTTTTTCTAAGTGATCAATTGTTAATTAATTTTGTTTTCTTTTTGTTCTCTTTTCCATTCGAAATTGTTTGTTTTTTAGTGCCTTTGAAAGTGAAAATTTCCCCCCATGAAATTGTTTGTTATTCCGAAGTGTTTTAAAACGAAATTCCCCCAAAAGCGATAGAAAAATTTCCATTTGTCCCCTCCAAAAAAAGTTGCGGATCAAACAGTTGAGAAAAAAAAAACAAAAAACAAAACAAAATAGCAACTACAACAAAAACCATGTTTGCTGAGGGCATTTTTCCCATAGGCGATGGCCTTTTGGACATCGACGAGGAGCGCCTCAAAGGTATGCTGGTTCCCGATGACATCAACGAAATCTATGAGGTTGAACAAACTCCATTTGCCAGGTGAGTGAGAAAATACAAAATTAAAATTATTTGATTGAGTTATATAAATAAAAATGTGTTATCTAATAGTGTTAACCCCCCACACTCCCCCTTTTTTCAATTGAAAAATGAACTTTGTTATTTATGAACTCCAATTTTTCAGTCCTTTTTGTTGCTTTCTACTTCCTGTGTGCGTTTTTGTGTTAAAGTTCATTTCCCTCACTTTCTTTTTTGTGGGGGTTGTAGGTATAGAACTTTGTCCTAATTTCTTTTTGGTTGCCCATAAAATTTTCATTCCTGCTGCTGTTGTTGTTATTGTTGTCGGTTGACACACATTTTCCGCTGCCTGCGTTTTTTGTTGTTATTGCTGTTGTCTGTGGATACACAAAAATATAATAAAATTTTTCATTGCCTTCGGCTTTAAATGTGAAAAGGAAAGGACCGGGACAGGACCTCTTCCCATTTCATTGTTGAATTGTTTGGCCTTACTTTAAGAACACGCTTGTTATGGATGTGCGTGTGTGTGGTTTGTTGGACGCTGCAGGTGCCTGTTGTGTTGTGGATTTTTTGTTACCTGATAATTGGAATTAGCCAAGCATATATCCTGACATTGTACTTACATACCTGTAGATACCGAAGCAAATCTAAAATAAACAATTCATTGCGCAAACCTGAAACTCAATTAAAAATCACATAAATATCCTATTTTCAATGGAATGTTTTTAGACATTTTAATATAAGTTTAGTACGGATAGGTTCTTTAAGAGTTAACCTTTGTGACATTCTTTTAGGTGTTCCTATAAGACGCAAATTTGTTTGAGTTTTTGAGCCAAAGTATTTGTTTTAAATGACTTTGGGTGGAAAATAAGCCTAAATAGTGAAATATTGAAAGATATATAAATTAAAGAAATCTCAAAATCTAAATAATACCTTTTTTATCAGAGATATTTTTCTCTGTTTTTTGTTACCTGAAATTTGGAATAAACGAAAAAATCTTCAGCTATTAATAGCGCAAACCTGAAACTCAATTAAAAAATCCCATATATATATACTATTTTCAGTGAAATTATTTTCAATATTAAGATAGGACAGTTTCTTTAATATTTAAACTTTGTGACGTTCCCTTAGGTGCTCCTATAAGATTTTTGGGGTTATTAATTCATGGGACTTTATCTTTTCAAATTTACGCCAACTTTGTTGAGTCTTTGAATCAAAGATTTTATTTAAAAAGACTGTGAAATATAAATATAAATTTAAAGAAATCTCAAAATAAATAACTTCCCTTTTTTCAGAGATATTTTTCTCTATTTTTTATTTTTAGTTACCTGATAATTGGAATTAGCCATGCATGTATTCCGACATTGTTCTTACATACCTGTAGACACTGAAGAAAATCTAAACAAGAAAATCTTCACATATTAATTGTGAAACCCAATTAAAAATCACATAAATATCCTATTTTCAGTGGAATGAATTTCAATATTTTAATATAATTTAAATCGGGACTGTTCTTTAAGAATTAACCTTTATGACATTCTTTTAGGTGCTCAGATTTTTTCTGTCCTATAAGATTTTTGGATTATTAATTCATGGAAATTAAAAGCTTGTTAAACAATACTACACCATTTACAATTGAAATTGAGAAAGTACAAATTGATGGTCATAAATTTAGTACATTTTTTAATCACCCTTAACGCCAATAAAGTGGGAATTTATTCACCTCGAATTTTCTATTCCCCTGCATGCGTAATGTGGCAATATGAATATAATATATAATAGGTTTCAATTATTTGGATAGTAATAGAAATAAAGCGATCAAATCGAAGTAAGAAATTAGAAGAAACTCGACAAAAATTTCATAAATCACAACCGGAAATTTAAGGGAAAAATTCGTTCCCAGGGAAATTTTATACGCGATAGGGGTGAATATGTATGAAAAATTCATAAATAAAATGAAATGTGTTGTCATTTATTTTGGTTTAAGACCACAGGTTGTGCTGAAGTCTTCGGCAGAACCCAAAATTAGCAAAAAGGCAAAGTGAGACCTTCATTGTTGCAGCTAAAAGTTGACTGCGCAGTTTCGATGGGCGCTACCCCATCTCGTCAGAACTTTCGCAACGAATGTATGCCTTTGACTTAAATCAGGGTTCATATTAGTACCATCATATTAGTATATGACAAATGAGAAGCGCTGATAAACAAAATATTCCACCGAAATAAGTCGACACACTAAAAATCTCACTTTGCCAATTCAATTTTATGCATGTGCTCGCATCGCTCGCAACAATACAAATGTTGTTGTTGTACGGTATGTCCCGTCTTCACAGTACCTCGTGTGTATTGTTGTTTCATACAATTTTTCATAAACATATCATATTTCATAAAACAAAATGATTTGTTTATGTATCGTTGACAAAATTGTTAAATTAGTGAAATTTAATTTCATAAGATCAAAGAAATATTTCATAATAAAGGGTGATTTTTTAAGAGCTTGATAACTTTTTTTTTAAAAAAAACGCATAAAATTTGCAAAATCTCATCGGTTCTTTATTTGAAACGTTAGATTGGTCCATGACATTTACTTTTTGAAGATAATTTCATTTAAATGTTGACCGCGGCTGCGTCTTAGGTGGTCCATCCGCTTAGTCCAATTTTGGCATTTCCACGTTTTTGAGTAACAGAGACCCAATTGGTGCGAACGGCGACGAATCGAAAATTGGTGGTCATCATTAACACTGGCCGATACAGCTGCGATATTTTCTTCAGTTCGCACTCTACGTAAGCGTGTTGGTGGTTTAATGTCCAACAATGTAAATTTGGTGCGAAATTTAGTCACAATAGCCCGAATAGCCGCTTCAGTGGGTCGATTAAACTGACCATAAAATGGAAGCGCGCAATGAACTTTCTTAACAGAGCACGCATTTTGATAATAAAATTCAATAATTTGCAAGCGTTGTTCGTTTGTAAGACTATTCATGATGAAATGTCAAAGCATACTGAGCATCTTTCTCTTTGACACCATGTCTGAAATCCCACGTGATCTGTCAAATACTAATGCATGAAAATCCTAACCTCAAAAAAATCACTCTTTATTAAAGAAACAATTCTTAGATATTATGAAATATTTCATAACCAATAAAATATTTGTGTTATGAAGGAATGAAGGATTTCATAGTTTCTATGAAATGTATCATAACTTACAACTAAATTTTTAGTGTGTCGAGTTTGTTCGTTTAATGCTAGCAATTTGCACTCTGTTAACTCTGTCATAAGTATTTACCCTGATTTAGGTGAAAGACATATTCATTGCAAAGAATCTCGCAATGACGGTGTGTGTTGGTTGGTTAGTACACGAGTCAGACCTTTTTTTGTTTTTTTTTTTTTTTTGCTTTTTTGTTTACATTGGAAACTTCAGTATAAATTATCACTATTTATGAAACTCTTTCATAAAATTAATGAAGTTTCTTAATAAAATCTATGAAAATTTTCATACATCATATTATGAAAAATAATGATTTTTTATGACAAAAGTTCTTCGAATGACGATTTTAAGAATCTTAATTATTTGACCCAAATATAGTGATCACAGATTATTGTCCAGTTTGTCCTAGAGGCTATACTTAAGGAGCTATGACGCTTTTAAGTTTTTAAAATGAATTATATATTTTTTAACACGAATATAGTGATCACAGATTAGTGTCCATTTTGTTCTAGGGGCTATACTTAAGGAGCTATGACGATTTTAAGCTTTCAAAATGAATTTTATATTTTTAACCCGAATATAGTGATCACAGATTATTGTACATTTTGTCCTAGCGGCTATACTTAAGGAGCTATGACGCTTTTAAGTTTTCAAAATTAATTTTATATTTTTAACCCGAATATAGTGATCACAGATTATTGTGCATTTTGTCCTAGGGGCTATACATTACTTTTTCGGATTAAAACAAAACATTTTTATTTAATTTTTTACATTTTGAGAGGAATGAAAGTGGTTTAAGTGAGTGCATCCTCTAAAAGTAGTGGATCCCTTAGAGGAACCAACGTTGTCGATTTTTTTATAAAAGTTCAGTATATTCTAAGATAAAAATTTTGTACTTCAGTGGAAAAATATTTTTCAATTGACTCAAACATAAACCATTGCATATCTCAGAATGGATAAAGTGTGAATTAGACCACTACTACATACTAACTGTCATATTTAGTCCTTTAATTTGAAGTTCCACCACAAATTTTGCATCATCTTAATGAAATTGTTAGTCTGATTTTAAATTCAAAAAAATGTATAATTGCTAAAACTAGGATTTATTATTTATTACAAATTATTGTTCCCTGTTAGTTACTCTTAAAAATTGAATTACTAAAACCAGTAATATATTATTTGTTACAAATTACAAATTATTGTTCCCTATCCCATGTTAGTTGTTATTCTTAACAAATTAAAAATCTTACTAAATGTTGATATTCCATTTGTTGTTTTAATTATTAGGGAGGGACATGTGTTAATCTTAAATAATATCATGTTGGCGTTTGGAGTTAAGCATGTGTTTTCAATATTCGTTGTTTTAAAATAAAACTTATTATTTGTACAGATCTCGAGCTTGGAATTTCCATCATACAACATAACATAATAATGTATACATTTATATTCTAAATTTGGCTGTAAGAAGATTGTTTGTAGGCAATAAATAGCAACATTATTTGTATACCACATGCTTACAAGTAGAAATTGAAAAATGGATGTTGCTTTATGCTATATTTATGACGGCGTCTACAAGTGCTAATAATTTTCAACACAACACAAGGGCTCAGAGTAATTTATATATACTCTGTAATATCTAAACATATTAGACATAATGGAGAGCAAAGTTAATAAAACTTTGGAGTATGAATTGTAATATCAGAAATGCTGAAGGGCGGGAGGAATCATCATTCTTTTTTGATATTTTTACAGGAGTAGCGAACAACTTTATGGTTACGCTTTCAGAGGTTCCAATTGATCCAACGATGTAATTGTGTATATTATTAAGTAGGTCAGTTTCCTGTTTTCTGTCCAAAAAATGGAAGAATCAGTAAGCAATCACTTATATCAGTTCTCCTCTCTGGGGAGTAATAAAATAATAAAGAAACGCTTGTTTTTGAATAGTTTAATTAAAAACAAGGACAACGAAAATTATGAAAAATTTAATGAAATTTATTTATTTTATGAAAAATTGCTACAGAGCAAAAGGAAAAAAAAAGATTTTTCAAAATTTTAGTTAATTTTGAATTAATTTTTCAAACGAGTCGAGTCGTCATTTAACACTTTGTCAACGAAATCGACGAACCAATTACCTCAGTCGCCGTTATAAATATTTTAATAATCATTCAAATCTGAAACTCCTCAAATGAGAGATATTTTTTCTCTTCATTTCAATTAATAAAAAATCAATAAATATTTCCCAGTGTGTTTGTCTCTCTCTCTCTAACCAAGGGGCATGAATAAATTTCAATTTCAAACAAAACTAAGGGCTGCAGCCTCAATCCCCAACAACAACGAACGCCCAGTCAGTTAAAACGGTGATGATAATTTCAAGTCAAATTCAACAGTGATACAAAATAAAAAAATATAAAAAATAAGGAGAAAAAAATTCTTTTCAGCCAAAATCTTTTTCCAAAACAAGTTTTTTCTTTCTTTTGTTTTCTTTCAATTTTTTTGCGCAGAAATTTTTTTCAGTTGTTATTTGTATGGAGTCGATGACGGCGGCGACTTATGGACAAAATGTGTCTTCTTTGCCGAGACAGACGGACTAAGATCACATTTTTATCAGGCTAAAGCCTCAATCAGAAAACACAGGCAGACAGCCAGCCAGCCGAGCCGCTGTAGACTGGCCAGCCAACCAAACAACCATTGGACGGACAAGTATTAGTCCGCATTTTGCTTTGACCATCCATAGCTCAGGAAAAAACTTCTTCTTTCAAGTTTTATTTCTTTTCATTTCAATTCATTGGGAGATGTTTGGTTGGCTGTTGTTTTTTCTTATAATTTGACGGCGAGTCTTAGAAAATGAAACGTTTTTGACTTGATTGTTGCAGAGTGGTGGCATGATTTTATTTTTCCGTTTTTTCTTCTATTCCTTCCCCTTCCCTCTCCCACCACTCCTTTGTAAGAGTTTGTTTGCTAAATGCCTGGCTAGCTATTGAAAGCTTGTCTCTGTTTCTGAAAGCTCTCATTGTAGGCTTAAAATTTTGTATACTCCGCCGTTTGTTTGTTTGCCTTCTCCCCGACCGTCCTGCCAACGTCCCCTTCGCCATCCATCACATCTTTTACTTTCTTTTGGTCATGAAAATATTCGCTATCCTCTTGTGAGTTGGTTGCTCGCTTGTTGTGCAAAGGAATTTGCTCTGACGTTGTCTTTTTCTGGCTTTTTTTTTGTCGTCGACGTTGTCTTTTGGCCAAAAACAAGACAGACTTGTCTGGTTGGATGGTATGCTGCGAGCAAATCGTTAAAGCCTGTGGGGTGGGGTTTGGTATGTGTTATAATGGGTTGATGTGTTGCTGCTGAGAGAGGTAGGCGTCATCATAATCAGAGCAGTTATGAGAAAGAATGTGATTAATTTTTATTTAGGAGGAGACAAGTTCTTCTAATTCTTTCAGTGAATTCTATGTTGAATACAATATTTTGTATCCTCATACTAGGTAATATCACATTCTAATTTTTTATTTCAATCCAAATAATTCTAATCCACTTTCCAATTAGAATCTTTCTAGAATACCAAACAACTTTCGTGTTCCAACTTTCGATTTAACTAAAGTTATATCTATTAAAAATTTACAAAATATTTATTTCGTAAATTAATCGTTAAGTCTTTCCAACTCACTTGCTACGAGATTCATAAAAATATTCTTATTAAAATTTAGTAACAATTTATATTTTTTATGTCTTTATTCATATAATTTACATATATTAAATCCAGCTGACTTACCACCTGGAAATTTGACCTTTCAAATGGGAAATCTTACGGAAATTGAATTATTTCCTTTGTCAGGTTGCTCAAATGAAACAAAATTTTACTAGTTTTCATGATTTTTTCATTTTTGCAATTTATTTTAAAAGTAGGCAAAATGCCTGCTATACTTGAGTATCCTTCTTGAGCACAATTCCAAACCATATTTACCTTAAAATTAAGTATTAATAAAGCTTTCAATGCCAATGTATAGTCAAAGTAGTGAAATTAACTAGGACGAGAGATAAAAAATAATTTTATTAGGACAAAATTCACATTTTTTTATACCATCACACTCAAAGTGCTGTAAACTAATGTAACTTTTATACAAATTTACAATGTCCGAAACCGAAACTTATATTCGTTTTATCGAACTCAGCAAATAGTCGAAACAGTGAAACTACCTCCGATGATTATAAAAAATAATTTTAAAAAATCTATAAAATATAAACACAAAAGTGTCTTGAGCCTGAACTGAACGATGTCCTAGTTCAAATCAAATTAAGTTCAGACCGAAATAAAATATAAATTTAAAAAAATAATGACCAATTATTAGAATTTTATTTATGAGTTCTTTGTTGTTTAGTTGATTATGAACCATAAAAAAATAAATAAATATTAAAAAGCGTAAATGAAAAAGAGTGAATGAAATAGTAAAATCTTAAAAAGTAAAATAATCGAAAAATGAGACGTTATTGTTTAATGAACAAATTAAAAAGTTGTCAAAATTGCTATTTTTAATGTTAATTTTTAAATTCTTTAATAAATTGTAATTAATTGCATTGGACAAGGGATTGTAGTCATCTTCAAGTTAAGCTTTTCTTTAGTTTGATTGCTTTTACCCGTCTAAAAAGGATATCAAAATAGTGAAACACTAAACACAAACGCCAACAAAAATAAATTATAAAAATTAAAAAATAAAAGAGTAAAATAATAAACATTTAAAAAATTAAAAATTATTCAGATTTGCCAGGATTATTATTATTAATTATTAAAAACGTTATTAATTTTTATAAAAAAATCTCGTGTGCTGCGGACATGGGAACGTAATTATCGTAAATTTTGTTAGTTTATTTGGATAAGTACCAAACAAAATTAAAAAAAAAATAAAATTAAAAATTTAAATTCATCCGAAGATAAAATATAAAATAAATACAAATAATAAAAAATAACCGAAAAGTGAAATTCATCCATAGATAAAAAGGTAAAAAAATTAAAATAATAATTATAGTAAAAATATAATAAACAATAAATAAGTAATTTTTAAATATAAAAGATAGAAATGTTGAAAATATATAGTTTAAAAAATAAATAAAAAATTTAAAAAGTGAAATTAAAAATAAAAAACTCTTATAGAAAAAATATATAAAATAAATAATTTTAAAAATTAAGAGATAGAAATGTTGAAAATATCTATCGATGGTGTCATAGAAACCGATCGTTGTCGGAAACGGAATTCAAATGTACAAAAATTTCGGGATTGTAGAATCCAAATCGATATGGCTCATTTATCGAAATTGGAACTTATGCCGATTGAAATCATGCTATGTTTTCCTTGTTTCAAATCCGACGTCAATTTTAATGCAGACGCCAACAATAATTAGATTCTATGACACCACCTATAAATATTTTTCCACATTTCTATCTCTTATATTTTAAAATTATTTATTTATTATTTTTATATATTTTGTCCCTTAATTTTTTTAATTTTTTATTTATTTTTTTAATTATTTTTTATTTATTATTATTATTTTTTTAATATTTTTTTTTTATTTATTATTATTATTTTTTTAATTTTTTATTTAATTTATTTTATACATTTTTCAAGCTTAGATTCAAGAAAGACTTCCGCCCATGTGCTGACAACCGCATGATTTCCAAATCGCATTTTGTTTAGCGATTTCGAGATTCTAAATTTTACATTTCTATTTAAAATTGCTATGTTTAACCAAACATCTTCTTCATTTATCCGCCAGTAAAGAAAGAAAACTGAAAACAATTGTTTAAAGTAAAAATGCGAAATTTAGAGACTCGAAATCGCCAAAAAAAATGCGATTTGGAAATCATGCGGTTGTCAGCACATGGGCGTTCATGATTTCCACCCCGTCAAAGGTTTGGCCAATTATCAATTTCTTGCCTTTTTATAAGAACTTGGTATAGAATATGACAAAATAAACAGCAGATAATTCAAAAATATGGAACGGACAAATTTCTTCAATATTTTGAAATTTTCTTTCTTCTATGTTTAATTTTTTCCTCTGGAGGGTAATGTTTCCGATTATATCTTGATATTTAGCTCTTAGTAAAGGCTCAATTAGTCAATTACGAGGACTAAGGAAAAAACTATAAAAATATAAAGGCTTGATGAACACAATTAATTTCGGAAGGATTTGTACAAAGATTTCTTGTGGATGTTATGGCCTATTAAGTGAGATTATCTCTTAATTGTTCCTTAGTGTCTCAGACATTTTTTAATAACTCAATCTCTATGAACATATTGAATATCTCAAAAGGAATATATTTTTATTCTTCTTATTATATTTGTGAATTTTATTGGTTTAATCAAATTATTATTTAAGCTCGTGGTATTGATTTGGTTTTAGTCAATTTCTCTTTATTTATTTCTCAATACTTCGTCATATGAATAATATAATATTATGTATTTATCCCACTGCCCTTCCCTCTCCTGTTGCTTAGTGTGATTTCCCCCCCCCCCCAACTTATTGAACCACCCCCCTCCGTTACGTTTTATCAAGGAAAAATTCCAAATGTCAACCATTTGAAACAAAACTTTTCAAAAGCCATGTTACCTGTCATTCTTAGCCATTTGTTCGAAAAGACATTTCGTTTGAAAACAAAATCAAACACTCACTCCACTGCGTTAGAATAGACCGACCGACCGAGTGAGTGAGTGAGTCACATGCCTATGTAGGTTTACATCTAAAGCTTTCAATTTAATGTCTATTCATAAAAAAATCAACAGCAGCAACAACAACGACCCAATAATTAAATATAAATAATATTTGAAGAAAACAAAAAAAAACAAAGAACTTTGAAATTTTATAGAGGAGAGATGAAAGAAAGAATAGAAAATTATGAAATCTTACCGGACTGCAGTTGCTGTTGGTGGTGTGGTGCCCACTGCAAAATTTCCATTTGAGTTGCTAACTCCCCAACATACTATTACAACCACTTCCCAGAAAGAACAAAACGTCCAAAGATAACATCGAAAAAATCACGAAAGAAATGTCTGCTGCCAACAACTGCCAATACAAGAGTAGTTACTTACTTACTTAGTTGCTGTACTAAAAGCAATTAGATCATAATTATTTTTGATTTATTTTCTAATTCAAAATGATATTCAAATTATCATGATTATGTGTCTATTCAAGAGGGCTGAGTCGACGACTCAACCCACTTTGGTGTGACTGTCATTTTTTTATATTCGCACTGTGTATTTGCAAAACATGTATGTACATTATATGTGTGATGTGTTCTCTTGGCCGGAATGATTGCGATGATGATGATGATTATTTGGTTGACTGACTTCTTATCAGAATACCAGAAATTCTTTAAATTCTTGACTTGAGTGTAATAAGCAATCCCAATCTACTAGGCTTTATATTATCTTGTTTTTTTATTCTCCTACTTTCTACGATGAGATAAAATGCTTTGCATGATGATTGTATTAAGCAATTTTGTGCTATTTGTTCACTTCATTTGAGACCGCAGAAAATAAAATAAATAAAAAGTGATTGCAAATATTCAGAAGTTGTTCTTTTTTCCCCAATATATGAAAGAGGATTCTCAAATAAATAAATAAGAAATTCACTTTGTTCGGCATTAGAAAGGCCGTCAAATGGACTCCAAAATAACCTGATAATTCCACAACTTCTCACTTGACAACAGTTTCGAAAATCAAAAATTGTCGACAAAAATGTCGACCCTAAGAGTACGAATAATGAAATATTTCTTTAAATGTACAAAGTCAGAGTGATGTATACACAGAATTTAATGATTCTGTGGCAGCTGTACCATTTTTGTCCCCTTTCGTCCCGCTTTCCCCTAAAGTATAAATATCGCAAAAAATCCTTTCTGTTGAGAGTCTACACATTCAAGGGAATCCATGCACATAATTTTATGAATTTAGCTAGCCATTTTATCGGTACCAATTTTATCCCCATTTCGACCTTAAAAGTACGAATATCAAATATTTTTTTTCGCGTTTACGCAGTCAGAGTGATGTATACACCACATTTCATTATTCTAGCTGATGTCGTTTTGGTGGGCACCATTTTTGTCCCCTTTTGACACACCCCTATAAAATATAAATTTTGAAAAAAAAAACTTTATGTTGAGCGTTTGCACATTCAAAGGAATTATATGCACCGATTTTTATGATTTTTGGTAGCCATTTGGTCGGTACTAATTTTATCCCCTTTTGATCGTAAATCGAAATATTTCTTCTTTTTCTTTTCGCAGTCAGAGTGGTGTATATACCAATTTTCATGATTCTGCGCAACTGTTTGGTTTGGTACCAATTTTATCCCTTTTTCTTATTTTGACCCTAAAAGTATGAATTTGAAAAAAATCGTTTCAGTTTGCATCACTACAAAAACAGAGGAATGTATACACTTAATTTCTTGACATTCTGCAGTCCTTTGATTGGTACTATTTTTATGACCGTTCGTCCCGAAGAACTGCATTGAATTTTTTTATTCTATCCGCAGCGGTTTGGTTGGTACCAATATCATCCCATTTGCCCTTGTGCCCAGTTTTCCCCTATTTTATCCCTCTTTTACCATTTTATCCCTTAAACGAATGAATACACCGAATTTCATGTTTGTAGCTGCTATCGCTCTTGTGTTGTTTGGTACCATTTTTGTCCCTCTTTTCTCAGTTTACCTCAGAGGAATGTATACACTTAATTTCTTGACATTCTACAGTCCTTTGATTGGTACTATTTTTATGACCGTTCGTCCCTTTTTTCCCCAGAAGTACAAATTTCGAAAAAATACTTTTAATTGCGCATCTGTCCAGTCAAATGAATGTAGACACCGAATTTTATTATTCTAACAGTTGCCCTTTGGTCGATACCAATTTTATCCCTTTATCCCCATTCTCCAATTTTTACTCTAAAAGTACGAATATCGACTGCATTGTAATTTCTTATTCTATCCGCAGCCGTTTGGATGGTACCAATTTTATCCCATTTGCCCCTTGTGCCCCGTTTCCCCTAAAAGTAAAATTTTTGCAAAAATTCTTTATTGTATTCAGGATTGTACACACTGAATTTCATGATTTTAAATTCTGCCATGGGTTTGTACCATTTTTATCCCGATTTTCCCATTTTGAATCCAGAAGTACGAAATCAGTAATATCGATTTATTTTACGTGTCTACGCAATTAGAGGCATAAACACAGAGAATTTCATGTTTGATAGCTGTTGTCGTCTGATTGGTACTATATTTATCCCGTTTCCCCGTAAAAACTCGAATTTCTAAAATTTCCTTTATTTTACGAATGTACGCAGTAAAATGAATGAACGAAGCGATTTTTTTATTATAACTTCGGCGATATGGTCTGTACCATTTTTATCCCTCTGTTACCATATTATCCCTTAAACGTACGACTTTAGAAATATGTATTTATTTTATGTGTCTACGCAATTAGAGGAATGAATACACCGAACTTCATGTTTGTAGGTGCTGTCGCTCTGGTTTTGATTGGTACCATTTTTATCCCTCTTTTCTCAGTTTACCCCTTAAACGTACGAATTTAGAAATATCCATTTATTTTATGTGTCTGCGCAATTACAGGAATGAACACGCAGAATTTCATGTTTTTAGCTGCTGTCGCTCTTGTGTTGATTGGTACCATTTTTATCCCTTTTTGTTCCTTTTCAAAACCTAAAGCCTGTGAAAAATGTAAAGTATGACAGCAAGTTCAAGTGAATATAAGACTGATTTTAGCAATCAAATACTCATATTTTTGGGGATATTTTCAGTACTTGTGAGGGTAACTTGTTTCCCTCTGGACCAACTTCGCTCATTTTCAATCCCCACTGATCTACAACCATTAGACACATATTTCGGACAGACACAACGAGATGGCTAGATTGTCTTAGAATTTTACCATGACCCAGAATATTAAATCCGATTTATGGGGTCTACGATGAATATTTCAAGCTTTTGCAAACGAAATAAAATATTAAAATCCATATACTTCATCCTAAGTTATGGAGGGTATAAAAATGTTAAGTCAAAATACCACTACATTTTTTAGCATAACAAAGAAAGAAAATAAAGAAATAAAGACTTCATAAGACTTTGCAGAACTTCACAAGAAAAAATAAATAAAATCAAGAAACGGCAAAAATTTCAAAAACAAAGCAAACCAACAGTAAACTATAAGAAACAAAAATGGAAAAAGTAATAATAATAGTTAATAAATAATACAAACAACAACAAACATGCATCGCAAATGCGTCATATTCAGACAAAAAAAAACAAGATTTTTGTTTTTATCTAATTTGAAATTCATAAAACGTTTGCCTTTTTTATTCCTCCTCCTCTTCTTCTTGTTCTTCGTGTTCTTTATAGAATAAGAATATGATGAAGAAGAATTTAAACTAACCATAAGGAACACAGTGACAAAGGTAGACAGCCAGCCAGGTAAGGGAAACACTGCGAAGGGGATGTTGAAAAGCAACAAGAAGAAATGAATTAAATTGAAATTAGATAAGAATCGACCTCAAACCACCGAAAAGTGGTGGAAAGTAGAAGACGAAAGAATGGAAAAAAGATTCATGCTTCTGGCCAAATACACCTACCTATCCAGAAGATACACACACACGCGCACACACTTACGCACACTCACCTTTAGTGTGGCAATGTGCTTGGGATACGGGGAGGGAGGGGAACGCCGAACTCACATGTTTTGAATTTCGTAAATACTTTACGGGGAAAAAGAGCTTTAACTGTTAATAATATGACAATGAGATAAGCTTAACAACAGCAACAACGACGACATAACCAAATTCGTGTTGTTTTTGTTTGTTTGTTATGAGTGCGTGAGGTGGAGAGCTGGGTTAGCATGGTTCCATATTTCCCAGGAAAAGAACATAAATTTCAAATAAATGGAAATGTTTAACTGTCTCTCTCTCTCCTATTATTTCCCCCTCTCTCTTTTTGTTGTCAATCATTTTTTAGGTTCATTATTTTGATCATTTATGTGGCTAATTTCACTTCTGAACTCCCAGGAAATTACAAATAAATACAAACATCACAAGAGAGAAAATTAAATTTAACTCTCTCCCTCTTCTCTCATTCTTATAAGGACTTGTTCAATCATTTTGGAGCCTCTTTTTTCATTTTTATTTTGAGAAAATTATAAAGAAAATATGAAATAAACTGTTAAGTGAAATTAATTTATATTTGATTCTAGTTCAAATTAACATAAAAACCACCTTCAGAAACACAAAAAAAAATAAAAATTAAAATAGTTAAAAAATAAAGAAATCTAATAAATAAAGAAATCCAATAAAATAAAAATATTTTTTTTTTAATTTTTACTTATTTTTTAATTTTTATTATTTTTTTACTTTTGTATTATTATTTTTTAAGTATAAATAGGATATAATAAAAAATAAATATATTTTTTAATTTTTATTTATTTTTAATTTTATTTTTTACATTATTTTTTATGTTATTTTTTATAATTTATTATTTTCAATTTTTCAGTATGTTTTTTAATTTTTACTCATTTTTTAATTTTTATTATTTTTTAATTTCATTCAATATTATTTATGTTATTACTTAAGGATATAATAAAAATATATAATTTTTAATTTTTATTTATTTTTTATATTATTTTTTTATTTTTTATATTAATTTTTTATTTTAATTTTTCAATATTTCAATATTTTTATTTTATTTTTTTATTTTTTTATTTCTTAACTTCTTCATGTTTTTTATGAAATTAAAGAAACACAAATTACCTTCAGAAAATTTATATAAAAAATAAAAAGTTAAAAAATAAAGGAAAATAAAATATTTTTTAATTATTACTTATTTTTCAATTTTAATTTAAAAACATTTTATTTTTTTTTATTATTTACTGTAATTTCAATGTTTCTTATTTTAGAACTAATTTAACTTTTTAAATAAAAACAAATTAATCACAAATAATTTAATAAAAAATAGATTTTTTTAATTTATCTTTATTTTTCTTTTTTAATTTTTATAGTTAATTTTTTTATATTAATTTTTTTATATTATTTTTTTCTTTTTGATAAAATTTGTCAATAATCTTTATTCTATAAATTTTTATTTAATTAAATTATTAAGTATTTAAAAAAATAAAAATTAGAACTAAAAAATAAAACTTCAATAAAAAATAAAAATATTTTGTTTTAATTTTTATTAAAAAAATAAAAATGATGATAAAAAACAAATATTTAATAAAAATAATAATTTAATAATAATAATTTTTTTAATTTTTACTTTAATTCTTCATTAATTCTTATTAATTTTTTAACATAATTTTTAATTAAATTAAAACAAGAAAAAAATAATAAAAATATAATTTATAAAAAAATAAAAGTTCAAAAATAAAGATATAATAAAATAGTAATAGAAAAAAATAATTATATAAAAGCAACAAATATAAATAGCCAAAAATATAAATAACGCATAAAACATTTGTGTATTTATTTTAATAGACCCTAGTAACAAATCTTGTAACAATTACTGACTAAGAAATAATATAAAATTATAAAATGTTGAAAAAATTAAAAATAAATGGTTAAAAATTAAAAAAAAACAATAAAAGTCGAAAAAAATTAAATCAAAAAAATATTTTTTCTAAAAAAATAAATAAAAAAGGAATACGAAGTATGAAAAATACAATTAGATAAATTAAAATTAAAAAATATATAAACTGTCATGTGTTGACAACATCACATTTTTCGCTATTTTGAACTTATAAATTTCACATTTCTCACGTTTTTCAGAAGTTTGTATTTTGGGTTATACAAAGACATTTTAAAAAGAAAATTTAGAAACTCGAAATCGTTAAAAAAGCAATTTGAAAATAAAAAAATAAAAGTCCAATATATCCATCATAATATTTTCGTATTTATTTTAATAGACCCTAGTGACAAATCTTGATACAGTTTTTGTCAAATAAATGCAATAAAATTAAAAAATATAAAAAATTACAAATCACAAAAAAAAGAAAATAAATAAATAATAATAAAACCTTACAATTTCAAAAAAAATCTATTTTTTCAATAGACCTACTAGTAATAGATTTTGTTTCCCTTCCTGTCTCAGCAGTTTTTTGTAGTTATCGCAAAAATCGTTTTCTTTGAGTGTATCATCAGCCACTCGAATGAATACCACTTTTTTCCTCTACAACTACTAACTTCCATATTGACGAAGCAGTTGCAACCAAAAAACTAAAACTAAATGGAAACCTGCTTAGAAAGAATTATTAGACGCGACGAGACTGTGAGGAGCAGCAAGCAGAGTTGACTGATATCAGAAAACAACAAAGAACAAATAAAAATGGGAAAAATGGAAACACAACAAAAAGTGATAGTGTTCTCAAAACTTTAATAGTACGTCTATCTATCTAGTATGAAGAATATTGTAGACGACGACCACGACGACGGCAATGGACGGACGGACGCGTGTTGTTTCCATTTGAAAAAAACCAGTTAAAATATTTAATAATAGATGGATGGAAAAAATTGCAATCGAAAGCTTTGGGAAAACAAACAAACGCATACACTGCTGGCTGGGCTGTGCTTGTTGATAAGACTTATCGTCATAGACTTCTTTATTGAAAACTGATAACGAAAGTCGTTCAGCGCAAATGCGCAAAAAGCTGAAAAATAATGTGTCTTGATTTCGGTACAAACCTCGAAATAAATCCATACAATTTTCGACAACAAGTAGTCTAAGGGAACATAGAATTGATAAAATGGGCGAATGAAAAAAGAGAAAAAAATATAAATATTTTTTTGAGGAAATACCTAAAAATTGAAACGTTCCAAAACTTTGTCAGAAATCGGGGCCATTTGTCCATAAATATACTTAAACAACCAAAAGCGCCCGCAACCAGCGTATTTTATTGTGGTTTGAGTTTGACGTTTAATGTCTAGCGAAGTAAATTGTTTTTTCCGACCTGAGAAGGATTTAACGGACATGGATAGTATTTTTGACAATAAGTGTTGCCAATTATTTTTATTTTGAGAGCGCTCTCTTGTGTCTTGCTCGCGAATATTTCTCAGCTGAGTCTTTTTACTCATTGTTTTAAAAGAGCAAATTAGCAGTTTAATTCGCTGCTTCTTTCTAGGCCAATTCGCTGACTAAATGAGAACGAATGTTTAAGGTCAACTCTACAGCAACTGGTGGCCATTTGTCACCAGAACTAGTTGCGATTAATTTTTCGGGGTCTATTTAATGTGTCCAAGTTTTAATCTACCATGTCACACATCTGTGGTTTGCCAACTAGCCAGCCTTTCTCTTTCGACACAACCGGAGCACTTGAGGTTGTCACATTTGACAGAAGCAGTTTTGGGTCTGTTTTTTTTTGGTGTCAGCCAAATGTGGTTTTAACAAAAAGACATGTTGGTTGGATTTCATTATTGCTGTTGATAGTAAGCACAAAATATAGGCTTCTAAAATTGTTACCATTTGGCCGAGGTAAACTTTCTTAAATCACACCGGCCGACCGACATTGACAACTTTTATTCTTCTTCTTTGGTATTGTTCATGTTTATTGCTTTCTTTCGAGGAATTATTTATTTGATTCAACATTTTTTTTGATATTGTTGTTTTGTGTTACCTGCGTTGTGTTACTATGCGTTTTTCCCTCTTCAAACCGCAAAACATACATTTGCTTTTCGTTCCAAAAAAAAAACAACAACAAATTCCTGACTGTGCAAAAATCAAGAAGAAAAATACTTCTACCAAGTAGAAGAAACAGTATGGAATAGGGGGGAAGCAAGCAGCCGAAGCCGAAGAATGAAAATAAGTCAAAGTATTCACATTGAAGTCAGTCAACCTGAACACAACAATGCTGAACGATGATCACCATCATCGTCATCAGCCAAATACGAAAAAAGAACTCCTCAGGGTTAAGAGGAGGGAGATCTAATGCTATAAAACGAGGTCGGGAGGGAAAAGTCTAGAAAGATTCAAATTTATACAATTCCAAAAAAATTGTTGATCACCTTAAAGGTGTGTCTTACTCTTGTGCTTGCTTCGAAAACACATTTAGGTATATATTAGGCCTGTTCGATTGGGCTTACTATCTTACAATTAAGGGGCTTGAGAAGTTGGCAGCGTTGCTACACATTGGTTTTTCTTAAATGGATTAACAGGAAAAATCTGGCAACACAACTAAGAGAGTAATAAGCTACTTTCTTGTTAAGCGAGTAAATTCCATACAAAAATTAAGCTAGTAAGCCCAATCGAACAGGCCTATTACTTGGAAGAAAAAAATAAGAGTGCAAAAATGTTGGCTGTTAAGTCAAAAATTGTGAAAAGTGCCTTTAGCAAAACCTTTATCAATATATTTAGTTGGCAAATGATTGCTGACTAAATAGGCAATATTTGTGGCAGAATTGTTTCAGAAACCCAAATACAGAAAGTTGAAATAAAGGAAGTTGCAAACGCGAATATTGGATTTTTACAGCAATTGTAGCATTTTTCGCGACTGATATAGTCATAATATGTTACAAGCGACATTGGTTTTTAATACTCATCCAAAAAATTAGCCCGGTCCATTAGATAGATCGCAAAAAAAAAAAAACAAAAAAACCATATCACCCGCGAAATTTTGCGAAATATCCAATTTGTATTTTTTGTTTGCCGTGTTCTACAGAAATACCCACATTTTTTGTTGAAAAAATCGATCTTCCAAAAAAAACATGGACCAGGTTTTACACTAGCAATTTTCCTGCAGTGTAATTTTACTATTTAAGCGTAAAGATCTTTATTTATAACATGGGTGTCTTTGGTGGTCCCCACTGAAATTTTCTGGCAATTTTTGTTGTAGATTATTTTAATCCTGTCCATTTTGAAAGGATTTTTTTGATTTTCTCGAAAAAACCGGTCAAATTTAACCATAAAGCGAGGAGCTAAAGGACTTCCTTGAGAACTTCCACAAAAATGATCCTCATCAAATTCCACAATAAGAATTCTCTCAGACATTACAGATGTACAACATTTTTTCACTTAGTATGATGCTCCATCAAAAAAATGAAAACTTTGTCCCCCATTGCAAAAAGAAGCACAGAACATCTGGGGCTATAAGTTCATTCTACAAAAATGAACTACTCAGCATGTCCCTTCAGAATTTTACGGTCACTACTCTGTTCCAAAAATGCTGTTGGATAGTGTAAAAAAGAATAGATACTTGATGGACATTAATAAAACAATAAATTTATAAAATTGTTAAACAAAAAAGTTTAAAATAATAAAATTATACAAAATTAAACATTGTTTATTTATAAAAATAAAAAAAATAAATAAAAGATTTTTCCCGAGCCACGATTCGAACCCGAGACCTTTTGGGTGCAATGCGGACACTTTACCTTTGTGACCCCATACGAAAAATTTGTCCCTAAGCACTTGTAAAATTCTATTCTTAAAATGTTACAGAATATTAACATATTATCAACTTTTTTGAAGTATTTCAGAAGAACTTTTACAATTGTCCCACAAATACAAAATTTTGCGCAAAGCGGTATTTTGCACAAATATTTTGTGTGTTTAAAATGACCTTTAGCGTTTTCGCAAAAAAATATTTAAAAAAGAGTCGAAATGATTTTTTTATAGATTTTTTTTTTGTTTCTTGATTTCAGAAACAATTTTATTTTAATAAAATAAAATATAACTAAGCAAATAATTTGGATTGATTGGATTACTGCATTTACTTTTACTGCATCTACTCTGATTTATTACTTACAAATTGCATATTTATTCGATTCTAACGAGTGTCGTTTCTATATATCAATCCAAGAAAAAGAATATAGAAAATAGTCGAAAAAGTGAGTGTGAAAGCGACATCGTTTTTACATAGTAAGTGTTCATATGTCCCTGAAAGTGTGCGACGCCCCGTATAAATACATGACATCTTTCAATGCCTTCGTTGCATCGCGTTGTATCTCAACAATTTCTTTACTTTTTCTTTCAAAAATCGCTACAATCATTACACAAGAATTGTTAAAATCGCCAACAAAGTGGTTCTTATGAAAAACAGCTACTTCTATGCGAAATCACCACAAGTAGCGGAAAAAATCGCCAAGTTGGCAACGCAACTCCACTTCTCTGTAAAAGCATCACAAGTAGCGGAAAACCAACCAAGTTGGCAACGCAATGCAATGTTGATAGTTTTAATCATGTCCTCTCTCTCGCGCGCTCTCTCTCTCACCCAACTGCTAGGATCTCCCTCGTTGATATCAAAAACATACAGCGGCAGAGGAAGAAGAAGCAGAAGATGAAAATTATCATCACCCAACGTTATTGTGTCTTTACGTCGAATTAATACGGGTTGGTTGAATGTTTCTTTTTCTGTTGTAGTTTATTTTTGCTTCTTCTTCTTCTCGAGCTACGTCGTCTCTTTGATAACATTATTTTGTGCCTTTTCTTTGCTATTTTTATACACTTTTGCGTGTTTTTAAGTTTTATAAAGTTTTTTATTTCTTCCGCTGATACCGAAAGAAGTAGAAAACTTCATGGAGAGGGTTTTTTCTCGTGTGTTTCATCACCAACACATTGCTCGCTTGCTCGCATCATCTGCCGTTTTTTCGCTCTTTCCAAAGAGGCAAGAAGCGCGGTTGTTTTATGTGGCTCGGTGAGTTGCGGTGCGATGTGTGACTCCTCTCGACATGTCCATGGTGTTGTGGCTGCCTGTGGTATTCTTCGTTTCCCTGGTACTGATGATGAGGTGCTGCTGCTGCTGCCGCTGTTGCAACTGCTCAAAAAGAAGATCTTGATATTTTCACTGCGGCTTGCCGTCGTCGTTGTTGTAGTCCCCTCTGTCTGTCTGTCTGGTTGGTCGTCGTCATCGTCGGCCGTGTGTAGTTTCCCACTTCTTTCACTATTATGTTATGTTTTTTCTTTGTGCGTTTTTTATACAATTCGTCGTCGTCGTTTTTCCTGTTGTGTTGTTGACGTTGTCGTCGTCGTGTGAAGCAGTCAGCCAGCCAGCTACTTGGGTCCAATGACTGTGAAGGTCGTTCGCTTTGAAAGCAACAAATTCTTTTGGATATTTTCTCTTTTATTGGTGTTGTTGCTGCTGCTGCTGGTGGTGGCAATGGCGATGGCGATGGAACTATCTCCATGCAGCATGTTTCTTTTCAAATTGCCTGCCTTGCATTGCGTGGCCTGGCCTGGCGTTGCTTTCCTCTTCCTTGTTCTTTTGCCATCATTGTTGTTGTTTTTGCTGTGATGTGATGTGAGAATACCTTTTCTTCATTTATTGTCGTCATGAATGGTGCTGTTTTTCTTGTTGTTGTTGGCCGTTCTTCATCATGCATGTTTATATATCCTCCTCTCATTACTGTGTCTGTACATTAAGTGGTGCTGAAAATACGTTACATTTTAATCATATTCAATTTACGCAAAAAAAACGAACGCATTGTTGTTTTGTCCCCGGCCTTTGATATGAGGAAGTTTGAAATTCCTTAAAAGGGAACAACTGGCTTGACTACTTCATTTGTGCCAAGGGCGCCGGAGGGAGGGGGACTACAAGAAAGTCGTAATTAAAAGGATGTGGATAACTGGATTGTGGAAATGCGAATGCAAATTGTTTGTTGTTAATGAAGCTTCAAGGACATATCCAGGTGATAAGGTAGGTTCTCTACCATATACGGTAATTCGCAGAATATTAAAACAGAAAAACAATAAGACAAGGGCTGGTTTAACTAAAACTAATGTCTACACAAAAAGTCTTACTAAGAGCAAGTTATAAAACTTTCTGTTGAAGTCGATTTTGTCTGCGCTTTGTTCGGTTGCGCTAGCTTTGAAAGCATACTCCAGTGTCAGTGGTGATCTTGGCTATTTAAACCTCTACATAGCAAGAATATGATATCCGAAGCCTCAAGATCTAACCATTTTTTTTGGAAAGAGCAGTTCAAAATAAAAAATGGTATGTTATTTAGTTAAATGTTGAAAAAATCTATTAATAAATGGTGGGCATGTTGTCGATATCTGGGTTAGTTATCGAGTTATCGGACGTAAAATTTCGACATTTTTTGTAAATGAAAAAAAATCGGAAAAAATAAAATAAAATTTTTCGATAACTATCTTAGAAAATATAAAATCGACCTCTTTCATTATTTCTAGCTCTTTTGAATGCAAAAAGCGAAAAATCGGATAAAATGTTTCGATTATTTTCGATAACTCATCTACATCGCACCATTTTTTAAAAAAAGTTTGGCATGTTATCGATAATCTCGGTTAGTTATCTAGATATCGGACGTTAAATTAAAAAAAAAATAAAAAAAACGGAAAAATATAAAGCATTTTTCTCGATAACTGTCGTAATTATAAAAACATCGCTATTGAAAATAAAAAAATATTTCTTATATCATTTCTACCTCATTTGAATGAAAAAAAAGCAAAAAAATCGGGTAACATTTTTCGATAACTTTTGACAAAATCGTACTCTCGTCTACTATTTAAAACAATTTTTTGCTATTTTTTAAATAACTTATAAAACTCAAAGAGAGACACATTAAATTTCTAAAAAAAATCGAAATATACTTTTTTTTTTGTAAATGAGGTCAATATGAGAAAAAACGGAAAAATATAAAGGATTTTCTTCGCCAACTGCCATAATTATCAAAACATCGCAATTGAAAATAAAAAATCTATTTCTTTTAATAAAATTTTGTATAAAAACTAATTTGAATAAAAAACAGATAAAATGTTTCGATTATTTTCGATAACTCGCTACATCGCACGATTTTTTAAATAATTTTTACTATATATTTTGAATAATTCTACGATTTGTATTATTTTTTCAAAATAATTTTTAAACCGAGAGGAAAATGAGGTATGAAAAAAATGAAAAATAAAATAAAATTGTTCGCTGACTTTCGACAAAGACGTCGCATGAATTTTTTAAATTAGATGTTTGCTATTTTTAAATAATTTTTAAATCGCAAAAGAGCGCCACAGCCGAAAGATTATTTAAAAGAATCTCCAGATTTTTTAAAAATCATTTTTCCTTTTTAGTTTGCTATGAAGAAGTGCGTGTAATATTTATTTATGTTATTGAATTTGATAAAATACTCATATTTTTTTATCGAATTGCCACAATCGATAACTACGGAAGTTATCGATTATTGAGACAGTTGTTATCGATAACTAATACAGTTATCGATAATTAAAAAATATATCGATGTTTTCTTATTCTAATTTTCGATTTCGAGCCCATTGGAACAGAAAAAGGTTAATTTAAATTATAAACTCTAATAACTCGATAACTAAGCTAGATATCGATAACATGCCGTTAATTTTCTAAATAAATTAAAATATTTTTTAATTTTTTGTTTACTATGAAGAAGTGCGTGTAATAATTATTTTTGGTATTGAATTCGATAAAATACCCACATTTTTTTATCGAATTACCACAATCGGTAACTATGGAAGTTATCGATTACTAAGACAGTTATCGATAACTAAAAAAGTTATCTCGTTTTTTTTGTTCTTAAAGTTATTGATTTTAAGTCAATTAGAGAAAAAAATCAATTATTTCAAATTTTAACCTCCGATAAGTAAGAGAGGCATGATGGGCAATTTGATTTTGAGGTTCTCTATCCAAAAATATTCTCCGATTTTTTAGCCTCCCCGTAGCGGAAATAATAAGAAATAAGTCAAAAGATAAAATTAATTTTAAGATTAATTTCATACTTTTTTCGATTTGGAAAAAAATCTACGTCAAATTCCACTACAAGTCACCGCACAAAAAGAAAAACTATATAATATATATAAATAAAATATTATTGTCAAAATTGTAGCATTTTGTTGAGAAAATCCTCCAATGAATCTCATTTTCATCTTGTTAATTTCATCAATTGCCAAAAATTGTGGTCTTTGGAGTTTAGAAATTGCTCGAGTGATTGTTGAGACATGATACTCATTTTCATGTTGGTGTAAAAATAAAAAAAGTACTTTCAAAACAAAAAAAACTATTAACCATCAACACCTCTTCACAATCATACACATGGCCGCCGGAGCAGTGTGGCCAAGCGACAAGCGAGAGAAGTATTAATAACATAAAGTAATTTCGTATTTATTCAGTCATTGTCTTGAGGTGACAGTCACATTGAATCCTCTTGAATGAATAGTGTCATTTTCAAGTATTGTATTTAGTTACACCAAAAACAAAAATAAAAACAACAAAATAAAAATATATATACATCATTGCAAACACTTTCCCCTCTCAAACTCACTCGCACTCTCTCTAAAACTCCACTCAAAAGACTTGGCAAAATTCGAAATTTAATACAGAAAATATTCCAAAAAATAAAAAGAAACATCCAACCCCTCGTACACGTAGCTAGCTGACAAGCTGATTTTCGCCTAAAGTTAGAATAATGAAAAAACATAATTGAATGAACACTCAGTATTTTAAAGGGTTTTTAAGAAACCGCCAAAAAACTGTCTGCTCGATACGTTTTTATTTTGTCTGCTGGATGATGATGATGATGTCGTGAAGTGAAACACTCCCTGAAGTGTGTGGTTCCAATTCTTTAGAGAATTTGCAAACGTAAAATGTTGTGGCGCGTTTACATCTAATTTTTTTTGAAGCCCATAATTATAAATACTAGCACTATGCTCACTCATGCATATATCCAGGCATTCCATAGTGCATATGAGGGTGGGCTGATAAGTCTGGTGAAATGAGAAGACACACTAATGGAGATTTTTTAATAAATAATTATTGTTTGAAGCATTTGAAAATGCAACGAATTGAAGTTTTCGTAATTGAGCAAATAATATGAATAAAATCATTTTCAGTTTTGAGCTAATTTTCAACTGAGTGGCATCGTTAATCGTCAAAATTGTTGCATTTCGAAAGCAAAAAAATCGGTTTGTTTTATCTACAATCCAATATTTGAGAAATTTTAAACTAAAATTTAAAAAATTATTTAAACTAAAATCATTATTGCATTGAAATCTAGATATATAAATATTTCACCTACGAATTTTATTCGAGTTAATGCACGGCCCTCGTACTTCTTATATTAAAGGTTTGTCTTTTATTTTCTTGTTGTTCTTCTCGGCAGTTTTCGCGTTCTTTTCGTTATTTTTTGAAGTAGAAAAAGTGATTGTGGTGATGTTCATGAACTTGTGTGAGCGCGCCAGAGTTTACGACGATATTTACAATAAATATTTCTTTCTTTCGTACGCTCGTTCGTTCTTTCCCCACTCTAAGTGGCGTTTTTCGCCGCATTCATAGTTTCTTGACCTCTTTATCGTATGTGGATTGTATGGGATGAGATGGGGGATGGGAATGGATGAGGAGGGCATGCCATGGATGGATGGTTGGATGGATAGTAATCGCAACATGTTTTGTTCTATTTCGTTTCTATGTTTGTTTGTACTCCACGTTCATCTCATACTCATCGTTTCATATTCAATTTATTTTTACATTCTTTGTGGCAGCCACAGCATGGCTTTGTCTTGGGTGGATATGAGCGAATTTCAATTCAATCCATTTCATTTCAGTTTAGTTTGTTGTTCATATTCTTGACATTGACACATACAACTCTACCATACTTTTTTGCTATTTCTTTTTGCTCAGCTCTTATTCCATTTTTTTTGTAATTCCAAAATTTATACGCTTTTGACACGCAAACTTTGTTGCCAGCTGACTTTTTTGTTGCAGAACAATTTTCTCATGTGACATTGTCAGTATTGTCAAACAACTTGTGATGTTTACTCTCTTTCTCCCTCTTCTTTATTTCCATTTAAAGCTTTGTGATAAGTTTGTAAATTGTAGTACATATTTGACAACTTTGAACAAACACAAAAATGTATGACAAGTGTTTTCAACGGAAATTGAAATTTGAATAGAAAAGTTTGCAGGAATTGTTTGAATGTTGTCCTAAATCGGCATTTAGCCATTGTGGGTGGGAGAACATAATCAGCTTTTCTCATAATCATAGCAAAGGACGTATGGTGAAGAGACAGGAGAGGGAGAGAGAAAGTGCTTTCCCTTAAATTTGAATAAAATTTAATATTGTTTGTGTTTAGTTAGATTATTTTAAACATGAAAGATTTGTGGAAGTTGTTGTTGCTGCAGAAAGGTGACTGACTTTAGATCAGGGCTAGTAAAAGTGGAACAAAATGCATTCATTCATTTTCGAGAATATATTTTAAAAAGGCGTTGCGAACAATATTAATGAAAATTATAATTGAAATATTACTTAAATATGAATACATATTTTTTATTTAGTAAGCTAATTGTATTTGAAAAAAATAAAAATTAAAAAATAATTAATTAAATATAAATTTAAAAATAATAATGAAAAAAATAATAAGAACTAACTTATAAAATTAAAAAATAAAACAATTAAAAATTTAAAGAATTAAAATGTAAAAGATAAGCAATAAAAATAATTATTAATAATATACAAATATTAATAATTAATATTTATAATAAATTTATAATAAATTAATAATGACAAAATTTAAAAATTATTAAAAAATTAAAAAAAATCAATACTGATAATATAATTTAAAAAATAATTTATAAAAATAAAAAACTATAAAACAATTAAATATGTAAAATATAAACAATATAAAAATAAATAAATATAAAAGTATTAATAATAAAATAATTAAAAACTAAATGAATTGAAATGTAAAAAATAAACAATATAAAAATAATAATTAAAATATAATATTATCAATTTGTAATTATATAATCGATCGGTCTTCCTTTAATATATCGGGATTTGATTAAATAATTTTAATAATTTATTTATTTATATTAAAAATAAAAAAATATAAGTACTACAAAAAAAAAATCAATTAAAAATTAATTAATATTAATAATAAAAATAATGCAGATTTAATTTAATTTTTTTAAATATTAATAATATATTTTACAGAATAATTTATAAAAATAATATTTGAAGTATAATATAGAAATTAATCAAAACTAATTTATAAAAATAAAAAAATAATATATAAAGCAATAATAATATATAAAAAATATAATTTATAAAAATAAAAAAATATATAAAAACAAAAAATAAAAACTATAAAACAATTAAAAATGTAATAGTAATAAAAGTAAAAATGTAAAAGTAATAAAAAAATTATGCAAATTTAAAAATTATGAAAAAAATAAAAAATCAATACAAATATAATTTGAAGTATAATTTAAAAAATAATTTATAACAAATAATATTAATAATATAATTTAAAAAAATAATTTATAAAAATAATATTTGAAGTATAGTTTAAAAAGTAATAAAAAATAATTTATAAACATAATATTTGGAGTATAATTTAAAAAATAGTTTATAAAAACAAAAAAAAAATAAAATTTATTTTATAAAAACAATTACAAATGTAAAATATAAACAATATAGAAATAATTAAACATACAAATATTAATAATAATAAAAAATAATGCAAATTTAAAAATAAAAAACAATACAAATAATATTTGAAGTATAATTTAAAAAATAATAAAATAATTTATATCGTTTAAAAATAAAAATAATAAAACAAAAACTAAATGAATTAAAATGTAAAAAATATAAAAATAATAAAAATATAAAAATAATAAAAATATAATCGATCGATCTTCCTTTAATATATCGCGATCTGATTAAATAATTTTATTAAATTATTTATTTATATTAAAAATAAAAAATATAAGTATTAAATAATAATAAAACAATTAAAAATTAAAAAATATGTAAAGAAATTTAAAAACAATTAATTATATTTATTTATATTTAACTAATTATTTATATTAAAAAATAAAATATAAGTATTAAATAATAATAAAACAATTACCTGAAATATTAAAAAAATTAAATAAATAAAGAAATTTAATAATAATTAAAATTTAAACAAAATAAATTGGAAAATAAAACATAATTAAAAATATAAAATTTATAAAAATTAAAATAACATTTGAAAAATTGAGTAGAAGTTAAAAATTAATTTATAAAATTAAAAAAATAAAACGATTAAAAATTAAAAGTTAAAAATTGACAATATTATATTAAAAATATTTTTTAACCAAATTGAAATGGAAATTTAGAAAAGTAAACATTAATTGAAAAATAAATAAAAGTTGAAAATATTATTAAGACTTAAAAAAAATTATAAGTAACATAATTAAATATAAAAAATAATATTTGAATCTTCAACTAAAATTAGCAAATTTAAAAGAATAAAAAAAATACAAAAAAAAAACAACATAAAAGTAATAATTAAAATAATAAAACAAATTAAATGAAATTTACAACTATTTTAAATGAAATAAATAGAAGTTTTGAAATGTAAAGATTGAAAAATAATAATAAAAAATTAAATGAATATTTAAAAAATAATTAAAACTTAAAAATGTGTAAAAAACAAGACATAGTTTAAAATTAAAAAATAATAATAATATTAAGTATTGATATATTAACAAAACTAAAAGTAAATTAAAAATAATATATAAAAAAATAATTAAAATATTAAATACAAAATAAGTGTTAAAAAAATAAAACTATTAAATAAATAAAAGTATAAAATTAACAATATTAAAATAATAATAAAAAATATTTTTTTATGAAATAGAAATTTAGAAAAGTAAATATTAACTAGAAAATTATAAGTAACACAATTAAAAATTAAAGAAAAAATAAATAAATAAAAAGTATTTGAAGCATTTATTTTAAAATTTATTTAAAATCAAGAAAAAATATTTTTTTTTAATTAGGAAATAAAACAATTTAAAATTTACAATACTAAAATAATAAATAAAATCTAAAAAATCACATTTAAATGACGTAAATATTAATTTAGAAAAATAAATATAAAAAATAATAAAAAAAAACTTAAAAACATAAAAAAACATAAAAAATAACTTCTCATAAACTTCTTGATTTGATGACCCAGTATGCCTCATTGTAAACAAAAACTAATTTTTAGGTCTCGGACACAACATTTTTTATCACATTTTCGTTCCGATGTTTTCAAACTTAGTATCCAAAACTTTATCCCCTGGTGGAGTCTTATAAATATGTTAATCCCCTCTACTAAGTCAACCTAATTTCCAAAGCTTCTGAGCCTAATGCCTAATGCCAAAACTTTATCCCCTGGTGGAGTCTTATAAATATGTTAATCCCCTCTTCTAAGTCAACCTAATTTCCAAAGCTTGTGAGCCTTATGCCAATAGAAAAAATCGCCCACATTCCCTCCTTCCTTCATTGGCTAGAAAACACGTTTATAGAAATCTTTTTTTTTTGCGTTGTTCGTAACAACAATACCAAAACCAAACAATTCTAATTTTTTACGGTCAATTTCGAAAAGTGAAATGTATACACAGGCGGACAGACAACCAACTAAGCCGGCTGGCTAGCCAGTCAAGTCAGCTAAATGTTAATATCTATTTCCTTTTCGCATAAATGCGATTTTTATAAGCCACAACATTTAAAATATTCTTTTGGTAGATTCGCTCGCCAGCTCACCACTACCAACACTTACTTTCTAATTTGCTATAATACATATAATACTTGGCTGAAAGTAGTAGAAGAAGAAAAAAACTTTCGCCATCACTTTTAGTTTTAGCCACAAAAAAAAAATGAAGAAGAAAAAATACTTAGAAAACAGAATTTCTGCTGTTAAGCAGTTTCCCTTTATTATGCACATACAGACGACAGACAGACAGGCGGGCAGGTGGCTATGCTTTTTTTGTTTGCTCAAAATTAACAATAATGCCACCAACACTTTGGCTACCGAAGAAGAAAGAAGTAGAAAAAATACAAAAAACGTTTAAGACCAAAGACCAGCGCGACCATTTGTGTCTGTCCGTCTCCCTAATGATTTTATTTAAATCAAAATTATTAATTAGCTTGTTGCCTTTTTCTGAAATTTGCATGTTTTTATTCTTTGCCCATGTGATGACAGTTTAAAACAAAACGCCGCTTTTGTTAGTTACGTGGGCTGGGGATAAGTATAATAAATATGAGGAAAGTGTGGCGAAAAGAGAAAGAGAATTTCTAAAGATGCCTCTTTTTAATTAATTACAAATAGAAAAAGGCTAGATTTGTTATTTACGAGTGATCTTTGTAGGCGCTCTTTCCTCATGATGTCAGTTGCGCATGCCTGCATGTTAGGTTTTTTGTTTAAGCCGGGTTAGCAGTAGGTTTACAATACACACTCTTGGTAACATATTCTGTAAACCCCTACAGAATATTGTTTTAAGTCACTGAGTCACACACACTCGCTGCATTCGAAGCTAGTATTGCAAGATCACCCCCTCTTGCTTCCAAGAGTCTATATGTTGTCCCACTGCGACGATATTTTTAACGTTTTTTTTTTGGTCTATTAAATTAGAAAAAAAGGTCCACCGAAACAATTGAATCAGACCACACCAATAGCTTTTGCCTTTATTTTTCCTTATTTCGATAACTTTATTAGAAGTTTATTTTATTATCATTAAATGTTGAAGCGTTATAGCGAAAATTACTACTTTTTTACTACGCGAGGAAATATTTGTATTTGTGTAAAATCTAAGAGATTATTGTCATATTTGGAAAAACAAAATTCTCAAAAAATAGCTGACCTTTGTATGTTTCTATAAAAGCTTCAATGATACTTCTGTTTTTGGTAGCGCCCGTTTCAATGTAGAATTGTTTACAATTTCGTACTAAATCCCGACAATGTATTTTTAAAATGCAGTTCTCTTTAAGCCCTTTAGAACACTAAAAATGCTGATAGACTTTTTCTGTTTCTTTCTTATTTTATGGCGTAGTTTAAAGCGTGCGAATTTCGGATCACTGGGAGATGCCCATATTTAAAAAAATATATATTTTTATATTATTTTATTTTTTATTAAATTAAAAACGAGATTTAATTTAGCAACAAATTATTAAAAATGATAATATTTCTTATGTATTTATTTTTAACTTTATTTTTTTCAACGAATATTTTTATTTTTTTATTTTCCCCTAAATTTTAATTATTTTGGCAAAAATACAATACATTTTTTTATATCTTGTTTCTTGTTTTTATTTTTTTGTTTTTAATATTTTTATTTTATGTATAAATATATATACTATTTTTCTTTATTTTCTACTAAGTTGGAAAAAATATATAAAATTTATTTGATTGGTGTATATTGTATTGGAAAAAGAATATATAAAATATATATTATTAATATATAATATATATATATTATGAATTTTTATGAAATTAAACACGAGATTTAATTTAGCAAAAATAAATAAAGTCGAATATATATTTTTTATTTTCCTAAATTTTAATTAAATTAGGAAAAAAATAAAATATTTTGTTTTTTGTTTTTATTATTATTTTTTATTCATTTATTTTATTGTATTTTATTTTTTAACTTTTATTGTTTATATTTTATTTTTTTTTTTTTTAATTTTTTATTTTATTTTAATAGTTTTTTATTTTTATTGTTTTTTTTTTATTTTTATTGTTTTTTTTTTTATTTTTATTGTTTTTTTATAGTTTTTTATTTTTATTGCTTTTTTTATTGTATTTTTATTGTTTTTTATTTTTATTGTTTTTTTATTTATTTTTTATATTGATTTGAACTGGGATATTGTCCTGGCTCAAGACCATTTTGCATCTATATTTAATAGAATGCTAATTTATTTACAAATGGCATGGTGACATTTATTACTTGGCTGCAGACTACCACAATCATGATTTCGACCCTGTCAAAAGTCTTTTCAAGTGTTCGCTTCGTAGCGACTTTTCAACATCAAAACCGGCCTCTATTTTTTATATTTTTTCTTTTGTTGTTGTATTGCTATTTCGGTCTTGGGACACATATTAAAAGCTCAATTTAATTTTTATTTATTGTTTTTATTTTGAATATTTATTTATTTTTATTTTTTACTATTTTTATATTTTATTTTTAATTACTTACTGTTTATTTATTTCTTTTGTTTTAATTTTTTGCTTCTGTTTTTTTTTTTCCTAAATTTTTATTATTTCGTTTATTGTTGTATTACTATATCGGTCTTTTCTTGATATTCCTTGTAAAAAATCAATTTTAATTTTTTATATTTTATTTTTAATATTTTTTTAATATTTTTTTTAATGTTTTTTTATTTTTTATATTTAATTTTTTGTTATTTTTTATTTATTTTATTTTCCTTAAATTTTAATTATTCCTTTTGTTGTATTTTTATTTCGGCCTTTTACTGAGACACTATTTTTATATTTTATTTTTTATTATTTATTGTTTATTTATTTCTGTTGTCACCATGCCATTTGTAAATAAATTTGCATTCTATTAAATATAGATGCAAAATGATCTTGAGCCAGAACAATATCCCAGTTCAAATCAATATAAAAAATAAATAAAAAAACATTAAAAATAAAAAAATATTAAAATAAAATAAAAAATATATATATTTTTAATTTTTAAATTTTAAATTTCGTTTATTGTTGTATTACTATGTCGGTCTTTTCTTGATATTCCTTGTAAAAAATCAATTTTTAATTTTTATATATCTTTTAAATATTTTTCTTTTTTTATTTTATTTGTTATATATTGTTTTTAATATTTTTGTTTTTTATATATATATATATTTTATTTTTTATGTTTTTTTGTATTCAATTTTTTATTATTTTTTTATATTTAATTTTTTATTATTTTTATTTACTTTTTATTATTTTAATTATTTCTTCTGTTGTTATTTCGGTCTTTTCTTGAGACAATTTGTAAAAGCTCAACTTTTTGTTATTATTATTTTATTTTTTATATTTGTTGTTTGTATGTATAGTTGGTCTGTTATGTTGTTTGTCTTGTCATTTATTTTGGTTTAAGACCAAAGGTTGTGCTGAAGTCTTCAGCAGAACCCAAAATTAGCAAAAAGGCAAAGTGAGACCTTTAATGTTGCAGCTAAAAGTTGACTGCGCAGTTTCGATGGGCGCTACCCCATCTCGTCAGAACTTTCGCAACGAATGTATGTCTTTGACTTAAATCAGGGTTCATATTAGTACCAGCAGTCACATATCACAAATGAGAAGCGCTGATAAACAAAATATTCCACCGAACTAAGTCGACACACTAAAAATCTCACTTTGCCAATTCATGTTATCCATGTGCTCGCATCGCTCGCAACAATGCAAAGGTTGTTGTTGTACGGTATGTCCCGTCTTCACTCTACCTCGTGTGTATTGTTGTTGTTTGTAGGTATATTTTTTATATTTTATAAAATATTTATAATTATTATTTTCCTAAAATTTTATTTTTTTTGTATTTCTATTTCGGCCTTTTACTGAGACTCTTTGTAAGAGCTCAATTTAAATTTTTATTTATTGTTTTTATTTCTTTATATTTTATTTTAAATATTTTTTTTGGATTATTTTTTTGGATGCTGTATTTCTAATTCGGTCATATTTTGACACATGTTTTGCATGTCTTTACGAAGATTAGTCGATATTTCCTGTCTCTCGAGAGATAGTAAATAAATAAAATAAATACATTTTAAAAAGTATTATCTTACAGTTTTTTTAATTTAATTAATGTTCATTGTTCCCGAAATAACAACAAATAGTAAATTTAATTTTTCTTTGCTTGCTGTTTTAGCCTCCGACATTATTTAAAAAGTTAAATTATTGCAAAATTTCACTGATAATAATTCAATTGTACTGTTAATATACCCCAAATAAATTAAAACCCAGTCAGTCGCACTTTCAGTCAAACATTTTTTCCAATTGTTGGCCTATTACCAGTAATGGCGCCCAAAGTGTGACGTAGACGATAGTTCGCTGACGACTGTTTATTGACATTTTTAGTTTAAATGTCCGAAATTTATTAAATTTTTTTATTGTTCATGAAATATAGGAGGTCGAAATAGGAATAACATAGCATCCAAATATATAATATAATTTAATCTATCTAATGAAGGCGCCAAATGTGGACTTCCAATATTTATTTGAGAACAAAATAATGACTAATGACCTGACATTTTTGTTTCCACTCCAATTCGTATTAGCAAAACGTGAACTTGTTAATGATGGTGAGTGGTCGGTTGGTTAGGGGCTGTGTGATAAATGTGCAAATTTTGCGAAAAGTGAAATGAAGATGAGATAATGAATTGCAGTAGTATTTTCGAGCGTATTTAGTAGGGTGGGAACCACGATTCTTCTTCAAACCACGTGCTCAATTCAAAGAAAACTTTAAACAATGACCACTGAAATGTTTGGGAACAAACAACATTTTGCGAGAAAACGGCATTTATTTCCTTTCTGGAAACATTTATTTTGTTTTTATTTATTAAAGATTTCGACTTTTTCTCTAATCCGATTTTTATTGTTTTTTCTTCACAATCGTGTGCATCTTCTTTTCTGTTGTTTTACATTAATTTTAATTTGTTTGAATACTTTTTTTCGTTCGTTCTCACCATTATCATCCGTATTGTGTGTGTGTGTTTTTTTTGGCATTTCTCTGATGAATGATTTCGCGCGCCCAACTTAACTTTCTAAATTGAGGATTTCTGCGCGACATTGTTTTTTTCTGTTTGGTTTGCAGATTTCTGCGCTGCTCTGTGTGCTGTGTTTCGTTTAATTATTATTTATTGTTTTACTAATTTTTATTATACTTTTTATGTTAATTTCTTAAATTTCGCATTTAGCCAGACAACAGAAGGTGTCCATAATAGTGTTTGTAAACAACATAAAAATAATGTGCCATGTATTTTTTTCTTGGCAAATCTGTCTGTGGATTTTTGTTTGTTTGTTTTTTGTGTCTTAACATAACCGACCAACCAACACCCCACCATGGGGGTGTGTTATGTTATGTTTGGTACGTGGTTCCTGGTGGTGTTGGAGATTAATTAAAAAACATTATCGTTAAAAAAAAAAATGTTGAACCAGAAAAACAACTGCAATTATTTAGGAATGATATTTTCCCCTATCATTTGGAAGAATATTATATAATTTGGAATTAAATGATTGAAGCGCTACCTCGCAATTTAGTTTTTAAAGAGAGTAGAATGAAAGTGAAATTTAAATTTAATTTTTTTTTTAAATTAATTGTTTTGCCTTTGAAATAAAATAGACAAAGACAAATTTATATTGAGTCATAAACACTTTCGTTATACCATATCCCTCATTGCTAACAAAGAAAACGAAATCTTTGCGAAATATATGCCCTTAATTGTGTGAGACAATTTAATCATTAATCATGGCTGTGATTGATAGGCGGCGACCTACAAGCAGACGAACTGGATTTTACCCGGCAGTAGCCAAGTTAAAAGCCTATAAACGAAATGAAAACATCAAAATGATATCATCAAAATTTGTAAAAAAGAGTTGGTTGGTCGACTTTCTCAACTTAACTTAGTCTTGGACAAAAAAATGATTAATATTTTATTGATTTTGTTTTTTTGCCCAATATGACCCAAAAAAAAATTCCTATTTGCCATATTAAGATGATAAAGCAATATTTGTAACACACACTTACACATCTATCTAACGCATATAATAGTGATTAACACAGACAGTTTCATACTACTTTTACATCATTAATTCGCGTTATGTTCGCATTCGGGCGAACGAATGAAAAAGAAAACGCTCCTGAATGAAATTGGGGCCACAGAGCCGAAGTCGACGCGCCGCCGCCGCTTTTAATATGTGTTACGAGCAATGATGACGATGTCGATAGCCTCCTTTATAATGAGCTTTAATTTTGTATTTAAAAAGCCAAGTCAAGCCCCAATCCAACAAAGAAATTGTCTGAACTCTTGTATTTACCCTCTTTCCAAACAAACAAAAAAAAAATATGAACCATCGAACCGTCATCAATTAAAAGCATATTTTGCTGGCCAAAGCCGCAAAAATAACACAAATCAAGAGACATTTTCTGTTTTTGTTTACGTTTTCTTTTTCACATTTGCAGTTTTTTATTATTATTTTTTTTGCCAACTAGACGCTGGCATTACAACCAACCAACACCAACGCATACGGTTTTTATTTGGTTTTGGCAAAATTATGAAATCATAGATAAAAAATGTTATTAATAAAAAGACATAAAATCACACAATTGAAAACATCAATCATCGACAAAAAAACTCGCACATTTTTCGTTTTTCAACAGATAGACAGGGAGTAGAGAGATACAACCATTCACAGTCGTTTCCCTATTTTTTTTGTTGCCAACAAAAAAACTACTACTTATATGTAACGGCAAAGCTTATGAATTTTGTGGCCTAAAAATAAATGTGGAAGTGTTATGACGGGGGATTATGGCCCCAAAAATCGAGGAGAAACTCTCGAAGAAAAATTTTGGAATAATGAAAAAATTTGTTTAAAGAATTGACTAATTTAAGGTATTTAAAATATCGCTTGGCTGCACACATGATAAAACTCAATATATTCTGAAAGAGGGGATACAAATATAAGTCCCAGTGCCTACAATTTTTCCATATCAATTACTTAAGCCGTTAACAACGCAAATTAATATTTGCAGATTCTGAAACTTTTGTATTTATGTCTAGTATAGTGTTATTATTAGCCAGCAAATTCAATTTGGAGGATTTTTTAGTAAGAGAGCTCCCAGTGCTTCCAGTTTTTCCACATCAATTCTTAAAACCGTTAAAAATGCAATTTTTTTTTGATTGCACACATGACGAAACTCAATATATTCTGAAAGGTGAATTAAAACTAGAATTCCCAGTGCCTTCAGGTTTTTCTTATCAATTCTTAAACTCGTTAAAATTGCGAATTAATATTTCCAATTCCTGAAGCTTTTCTATGTGTAACTTAATAGTTTTATGATGTTATAGTAACTGCATTTGAAGATTTTTTGGGTACTTTCAACTAAATATAAATCTAGGATGGTTGCACACATGACGAAACAGAATATATTCTGAAAGATGGGATAACAATTTAAGTCCCAGTGCTGGCAGTTTTTCCATATCAATTCGTTTAAGTGTTAAAAATGCAAATTGATATTTTCAGTTTTAGAAAATTTTGTATTTATACCTATAATGGTGTTACCATTAGATAGCAGATAGCAGAATTTACGGGATTTTAAAGTAATTTCACCTAAATAAAAATCTGGTTGGTCGCACACATGAAAAACTCAATATATTCTGAAAGAAGAGCTAAAGATAGAAGTCCCAGCGCTTCCAGTTTTTCCACATCAATTCCTAAATCCGTTAAAAATTCAAATTAATATTTGGTTGATTGCACACATGAAAAAAACACAATATATTATGAAAGAAGAATCAGAAATAGAATTTTTTTACGTGTTAAAAATGCAATTTAATGTTTCCAAATCCTGAATCTTTTCTATTTAGGTCTACTATAGTATTACCATTTGATAGCAACTGTATTTGCTGAATTTTTAAATAATTTCGCCTGCACACATGAGTAAACTCAATATATTCTGAAAGAGAGGGCACAAATAGAAGTCTCAGTGCTTGCAGTTTTTTTTCATATCAATTCTTAAACCCATCAAAATTGCAAATTAATATTTCCATTTCCTGAATCTTTTCTATGTACATAAGTCTAGTAGTCTTATAATTTCGCTAAATTCAATTTCGTCTAAATTTAAAGCTTGTTAGGTTGCACACATGAGTAAACTCAATATATTTTAAAAGGGGAACCAAGTAGATGTCCCCGTACCTGCAGTTTTTCCATATAAATTCGTTTAAGTGTTAAAAATGCAAATTAATATTTTCATTCCTGAAGCTTTTGCATGTATGTCTAGTAGAGTGTTACCATTGCAACTGTATTTTCAGAATTATTTTTTTTTATTTATTTTATTTATTTTATTTATTTTATTTATTTTATTTATTTTATTTATTTTATTTATTTTATTTATTTTATTTATTTTATTTATTTTATTTATTTTATTTATTTTATTTATTTTATTTATTTTATTTATTTTATTTATTTTATTTATTTTATTTATTTTATTTATTTTATTTATTTTATTTATTTTATTTATTTTATTTATTTTATTTATTTTATTTATTTTATTTATTTTATTTATTTTATTTATTTTATTTATTTTATTTATTTTATTTATTTTATTTATTTTATTTATTTTATTTATTTTATTTATTTTATTTATTTTATTTATTTTATTTATTTTATTTATTTTATTTATTTTATTTATTTTATTTATTTTATTTATTTTATTTATTTTATTTATTTTATTTATTTTATTTATTTTATTTATTTTATTTATTTTATTTATTTTATTTATTTTATTTATTTTATTTATTTTATTTATTTTATTTATTTTATTTATTTTATTTATTTTATTTATTTTATTTATTTTATTTATTTTATTTATTTTATTTATTTTATTTATTTTATTTATTTTATTTATTTTATTTATTTTATTTATTTTATTTATTTTATTTATTTTATTTATTTTATTTATTTTATTTATTTTATTTATTTTATTTATTTTATTTATTTTATTTATTTTATTTATTTTATTTATTTTATTTATTTTATTTATTTTATTTATTTTATTTATTTTATTTATTTTATTTATTTTATTTATTTTATTTATTTTATTTATTTTATTTATTTTATTTATTTTATTTATTTTATTTATTTTATTTATTTTATTTATTTTATTTATTTTATTTATTTTATTTATTTTATTTATTTTATTTATTTTATTTATTTTATTTATTTTATTTATTTTATTTATTTTATTTATTTTATATATTTTATTTATTTTATTTATTTTACTTATTTTATTTATTTTATTTATTTTATTTATTATTTTATTTTTTTTTATTTTTTTATTGATTTTATTTATTTTATTTATTTAATTTATTTTATTTTTTTAATTTATTTTATTTATTTTATTTATTTTATTTATTTTATTTATTTTATTTATTTTATTTATTTTATTTATTTTATTTATTTTATTTATTTTATTTATTTTATTTATTTTATTTATTTTATTTATTTTATTTATTTTATTTATTTTATTTATTTTATTTATTTTATTTATTTTATTTATTTTATTTATTTTATTTATTTTATTTATTTTATTTATTTTATTTATTTTATTTATTTTATTTATTTTATTTATTTTATTTATTTTATTTATTTTATTTATTTTATTTATTTTATTTATTTTATTTATTTTATTTATTTTATTTATTTTATTTATTTTATTTATTTTATTTATTTTATTTATTTTATTTATTTTATTTATTTTATTTATTTTATTTATTTTATTTATTTTATTTATTTTATTTATTTTATTTATTTTATTTATTTTATTTATTTTATTTATTTTATTTATTTTATTTATTTTATTTATTTTATTTATTTTATTTATTTTATTTATTTTATTTATTTTATTTATTTTATTTATTTTATTTAGTTTATTTATTTTATTTATTTTATTTATTTTATTTATTTTATTTATTTTAATTATTTTATTTATTTTATTCATTTTGTTTATTTTATTTATTTTACTTTATTTAACTTATGTTATTCATTTTATTTATTTTTATTTATTTTATTCATTTTATTTATTTTATTCATTTTGTTTATATAACATATGTTATTCATTTTCATTTTTGTACTTAGCTATTGAGTCTTCTTATTTCTCTAACTTTTATCCTTGAGTGTATATATTTTTTGATTTCTTACAATGTTTTTATTTGGGAATTTTTATAGTTTTTTATAGCGGCAAATTACACGTCCATCGTGTGTTAGTTGGCCATTTGTTTATGCCAAAAACTTAACGTTTTTGGTTTGTTTTGTTTTGTTTATGCTTCCCCGGGTTTTATGGGCAAATACTTTTTAAACACTTTAAAATTATTTGGCGTTTCTGTTACATTAACACCGCCGACGCCACCAAAGTAAACAAACAACCACTCTGATCACTGATTACCGACCAACATCGCCACCACCACCAGCATTTTTTTCAACTTCATCCGCCAGCCACCACTTCTCGATCGACCACCGATTACCACCACCACCACCGTGAGGCCCATTAATTTAATGGCCTGCTTGACCAACCAACATGGTTTGGACACCAACAAAAAAAGATTTAAATGATTGCATAATATCATAAATTATCTAACAAAAATTTTCAATTAAAAAACAAACAAACAAATGCTTACAGCAAAATGAAATTATTCACAAACATACACATAAACGCGCGCGGAGTCCATGCATATACTCACGAAACTTTTGTTTTTGTTTTTTTAATTTTTTCTTTGCAATTGAAACTAGTTGGAGGAGAATACAAATATTTGCTATACAAATCTCAAGAAAATTTTTTATTATTGTTTTTAGTAAAGGAAATAGCTAACAATTGTAAACACAGCCAACCAACAATTGATTTACTTTTTCTAAATATATATTTTCTATATTTTAACTAATTTTTAATAATTATATTTCTTTCTTCTTTTCATTGCAGGTAAGCACACTTGGTGAACAAATGTCATATACAAAACAATTGTTGTTTAAAAAAGGTTTAGTATTTTTGTGTTCATTTTGATGTTGTGATTTTTGTATTTAAATATGAAATAATGACATGTAGTACGTTTGACATAATTAATCATCGGTTCTGTGGCATATGACAATCTTAATATTCGAAGTATAGAAATGAATCACCATCTATTACAAATACAATTGGAATTTTTGAATAGTTTCATCAAAATCGAATTACGCTAACTCAATATATTCTCAAAGAAAATTTAAAAATAAAAGCCCCAGTGTCTCCAGATTTTCCAAATCAATTCGTTTAAGTGTTAAAATGCAAACTAATATTTTCAATTCCTAAAACTCTTGTATTTATGTATAGGCAGTAAACTGCATTTGTTGGCTTTTTAATTAAATCTGGCCAAATTAAAATTTTGTTTAGCTGCACACATGAGAAAATTTAATATATTCTGAAAAAGAGTTAGAAATGTAAGTCTCACTACTTCTAGTTTTTCCATATCAATTAAATTGTGAAAAATGAAAATAATATTTTCCATGCTTTTCTTACTATTGTGCTATGCTTTTATAACAACTGCATTTGCAGAATTTTTAAGTTATTACGACAAAATTAAAATTTTGTTTGGTTGCACACATGATGAAACTCAATATATTCTGAAGGAGGGGGTAAAAATAGAAGTCCCAGTGTCTGCAGTTTTTCCATATCAATTCCTAAACTCGTTAAAAATGCAAATAAATATTTTCTTGGTTGCACACATGATGATACTGGAAATATTCTGAAAGATGGGATTAAAATTGAATTACCAGTGTCTCTAGTTTTTCTATATCAATTCGTTTTAGTGCTAATAAAAGCAAACTAATATTTGCAAATCCTGAAATTTTTGTATTTATGCCTAGTATTGTTATCATTTGATATCAACAAAATTAAAATTGTGTTTGCTTGCACACATCAGGAAACTCAATATATTATGAAAGTAGAGCTAAAGATAGAAGTCCCAGTACTTCCAGTTTTTCCACATCAATTCTTAAACCCGTTAAAAATGCAAATTAATTTTGGTTTGATTGCACACATGACGAAACTTAATATATTCTGAAAAATGATTTAAAAGTAGAATTCGCAGTGTCTTCAGTTTTTTCATATCAATTCTTAAACTCGTTAACATTGCAAATTAATACTTCCAATTCCTGAAGCTTTTGTATGTGTAACTTAATAGTTTTATGATTTTATAGTAACTGCATTTGAAGAGTTTTTGGGTAATTTCACCTAAATTTAAATCTAGGATGGTTGCACACATGACGAAACTGAATATATTCTGAAAGATGGGATAAAAATGTAAGTCCCAGTGCTTGCAGTTTTTCCATATCAATTCGTTTAAGTGTTAAAAATGCAAATTGATATTTTCAGTTTTAGAAAATTTTGTATTTATGCCTGTTACCATTAGATAGCAGTTGAATTTGCGGGATTTTTAAGTAATTTCGCCTGGTTGGTTGCACACATGAAAAAACTCAATATATTCTGAAAGAAGAGATAAATATAGAAGTCCCAGTGCATCCAGTTTTTCCATATCAATTAAACTGTTATGTATGTGTTACTATTGTGCTATATTTTGATAACAACTGCATTTGGAGAATTTTTAAGTAATTCCGTCTAAATAAAAATCTTGGTTGGTCGCACACATTAAAAAACTCAATATATTCTGAAAGAAGAGGTAAAGCTAGAAGTCCCAGCGCTTCAAGTTTTTCCACATCAATTCCTAAACCCGTTAAAAATTCAAATTAATATTTGGTTGATTGCACACATGAAAAAACACAATATATTATGAAAGAATAATCAGATATAAAAGTCCCAGTGCCTCTAGTTTTTCCGTATCAATTCATTTACGTGTTAAAAATGCAATTTAATGTTTCCAAATCATGAATCTTTTCACAGTATAGTAGATAGCAACTGCATTTGCTGAATTTTTAAATAATTTCGTCTGCACACATGAGTAAACTAAATATATTCTGAAAAAGAGGACACAAATATAAGTCTCAGTGCTTGCAGTTTTTTCATATCAATTCTTAAACCCATCAAAATTGCAAATTAATATTTCCATTACCTGAATCTTTTCTATGTACATAAGTCTAGTAGTCTTATAATTTCGCTAAATTCAATTTCGTCTAAATTTAAACCTTGGTAGGTTGCACACATGAGTAAACTCAATATATTATAAAAGTGGGGATCCAAATAGAAGTACCCATATCTGCAGTCTTCCCATATCAATTCGTTTAGGTGTAAAAAATACAAATTTATATTTATATCATTCAAGCAATCAGTTCAGTACCCACCCTCTCGAATTATTTCTAATATATTCGTGTTATTTATAAAGTTGCACTTTTCAATTAGAAATTGTTTTAAAAATCTTTGTTTTTGTGGACGATTTTCTCCAACTCCTCCCTCCCCCATTCATTCCCCTTTTTAAACCCCTCAAATGCTCAACACCAACGGATCACTGCCACCTCGTGACACATGTGGTGTGGTGTGGGGGGGTTACATGTCAATAAAATGTAATCGTGTTTAACGTTTTTCAAATATTTGGTCAAGCAACAAACGACGCCAGCCAGGGGTGGGTGGGTGCTTGTTTTCATCCCATTCAAATGTCCATGGTCATGAGTATCTCCCTGTGAACCGCACACACGACGATACCTCTCTCTCTGTATGGAAAAGAATACTAATGATTGGAATTAACCACCAACACCATGTTCGACCGGCCCCGTAATGTACTGCACTTTTCTTTCCCCCATGGTTGCTCTTGTTATGGGTGATGCAAACAAGAGTTCAGCCCACAGGGGTTGGTTGGTGTCTGGTGTTGCTAACCTCCCTACCGCGGTTCAGACTGCAAAATTTAAGCGCAGAAGTGTTATAAAGTGTCGATAGAAAATTACTTTGGTAAACCAAACAAATAAATTTGTTCAGACGAATTGATTATGAACAAGGGAGGGAAGGGAAGGAAGAAGGGTGCTGGGAACCAAGGCTCTTCATCCATCACCCACACTCTGCCGCCACAGCTGAAGAAGACTTTATTAAATATTTACAATGCGTGTAAATTGTTACTTTTAGCGAAGAGATTAAACAAGAACAGCAACAATGCCATGTGAAAACAAACACTCAAGGAGCAGCGAGCGCAAAGCACCCCACAGCCAGCCGGTGTCCCGGAGGACGACCGGCATATGTTGCAAAGTACAAAATTCTCATAAACCTTTGTTGTTGTTGTTGGGTGTTTGTGCTTTTCGTGTGCTGATGTTGTTTTAAGAAGATTTGTGTGATTAAACTTTTATGGGATTCCATTTTAGAGCATGTTTATCTTCTTCTTCTTGTCTTTGTTTACCACTCTTCTCAGACTTTATGGATTTTTTGTTTGCCAGACTAACAGACAGCGAGACAGACAAATGGACAAATAGACGAAACATATTAATTTGGAGACGTGCGTGCTTTTCTGCAATTTAGACAATTTTAGTGAAAAGGGACACGAATGGGATGAGACACAGAGCCTGGTCAATAGAAAAAACAACAAAACAAAGGATGAGGAGTTAGCATTTCTAATCCGTTGTCAATATCTGTACTTGCATTTGGTGGGAAACAATTGTGTTGGCTGCAACAAATTTCCCCAGAGCCATGGCGTTTTTAATTGAGAGAAGGCCTTCAGGGAGTAAAGGTAAAAGGCTTTGAACTTGCCCATTTAATCGTTGATGATGATTAGATTTAGGCAATTTTAAAATCTTGAAAATGAAAATGATTTATTTATTGGCCATGAAAATTGTTCAAATCACTTCAACACATTAGTGAATCGTAAGGTTTGAATATTAAATTAAAAAATAAGTTAAAACAATTATCATATTCATAATCAAAATTTCTCGCCAAATCATCAATCAGCATTGATAATTTGAACCGTTTGCATGGCCAATAAATACATCATTTTAATTTTCAAGATTTTAAAATTGCCTATATCTAATCATTAAATTGCCGCTTTAAAATATTTTAGCTTTCTAACAATCAATAAATTATTTTCATTTGCACGATTTTAAAATCGCCTATATCTAGTCATCAAATTGCTGCTTAAAAAACTACTCTAGCATTCTTCTCTGCAAGTTTGTTCAAAATTGGCTACACAAAAGGGAATATTTCCTTGGAATTCTTTCATTTAATATTTAGCTTTTCTTTCCGATAAATATAACAAACTAGCTGAACCCCGCCCGCTTCGCCAGGCAAAAACACAAATGGTAAAATTAAAATCAGGTTTCATATTGATATTATCGTGGTCAGTAATATATACGTTCCAATTTTCAGCCTTCTAGCTAAAAGACACTTTTGCCACGCCCCAACTACCCACCAAACGAAAATTCAAACTCCAGCATCATATTTATCTTTCTTGTGGTCAGTAATATATACGTTCCAATTTGCAGCCTTCTGGCTCAAAAAACACTATTGCCACACACATAAAATGAAAATCTAAATTTCGGCATCATATTTATCATTCTCGTGGTCAGTAATATTTATGTACCAATTTTACATCCTATGTCCTTCCTTGGGCCAACACGAATTCATCAAGCCCAAAATCGTGAAAATCAGACGATCCGTTATAAAGTTTTGCGTGTTCACACGGACGGCATTCTCTTTTATAAATATAGATATAACTGAAATAGGAAAAAAGTTCATTGAAGCACAAAAAGGGTTGTTGAAATAACAAATATGTTTGCTAAGTTAGCTACAAATATGCTGAAACAGCAAAAATGTTAATTGAAACAACAAAGAAGTTTGCCTAAATAGCAAAAAGATTGCTGTTATAGCAAAAAGTTTGCTTAAACAACAAAGAGTTCTCAGAAGCAGGAAAAAATTTCATTGAAATAGCAAAACATTTAATTTAACCGTTTAAAAATGCAAATAAATATTTCCAACTCATGCATGTTTGCTTGCCTAGTATAGTGTTATCATTAGATATAAACCACATTTGCTGCATTTATAAATAAGTTCGCCTATATTTAAATCTTGGTTGGTTGCACACATGACAAAGGTCAATATATTCTGAAAGATGAGCTAAAAATATAAGTCAATCTAACTGTAAATCATTAAATTAAAATGATAAATAATATTCCTCTAATATAATATATATTTCTAGTAGATCAACCTAAAAACGTGGTTTTTGCAATTTACAATAATATAAATAACTATACTGCTGATGACAACATGGTAACAAAAGCGCTCTAGCAAAAAGTTGGCATCAGTAACAAAAAAATTAGCTGAAATATCAAGAATTTCAAAAATGTCTTTGAAATAATAAAAAGTTAGCTAAATTGGAAAAAGTTAGCATTAATAGCAAAACATTAGCAGACATATTAATCATTTGAGATGTATTACAAAAATGTCTTCGAAGTAATAAAAAGTTAGCCGAAATAGCAAAAATTAGCTGAAATAGCTAACAGTTAGCTGAAATGACAATAATTTTCCAAAAATGTCTGAAAAAATAAATACCTTTAATAGAAAAAATTAGTTGAAATAGTAAAACATTAGCTGTAATAGCAAAAAGTTAGCTGAAATAGATAATATTATTATTTTTAAATATGCATATTACAAAAATATCTTTAAGAAAATAAAAAGTTAGTCAAATAGTTGAAATGGCAAAACATTATCCGAAATAGCAAAAAGTTTGCTGAAATAGCAATCATTATTATTTTGTAATATATTTCAAAAATATCTTAGAAATACTAAAGTTAGCCGAAAAGATAGCAAAAAATTGCTAAAATAGTAAAAAAATCTGAAATATAAATCATTTCAAAAATATTTTTTATTTTTCTTTAAAAAACTAAACATTTAGCCAAAAAGATAACTTTAGTTAACATTAGCTGAAATTACATAAAATTTGCTAAAATATTAATCATTTAAAATATATTTGAAAAATATCTTTTTGAAATAGTAGAACATTAGCTCAAATAGCATAAAGTTAGCTGAAATAGTAGTCATTATTAATTTCAAATATATTTCAAAAATATCTTTGAAATAATAAAAAGTTAGCTGAAATAGCAAAAAGTTAGCTTTAATAGCATAACATTAGCTTTAATAGGAAAACATTAGCTGAAATAACAAAAAATTAGATGAAATAGTAATCATTATTATTTTAAAATATATTTCATTATTTTTTAAAAAATATCATTGTAATAATAAAATGTTAGCCATTTAAAATATATTTGAAAAATATCTTTGAAATAGTAGAACATTAGCTCAAATAGCATAAAGTTAGCTGAAATAGTAGTCGTTATTAATTTGAAATATATTTCAAAAATATCTTTGAAATAATAAAAAGTTAGCTGAAATAGCAAAAAGTTAGCTGAAATAGCAAAAAGTTAGCTTTAATAGCAAAACATTAGCTGAAATAACAAAAAATTAGATGAAAACAGTAATCATTATTATTTTAAAATATATTTCATTATTTTTTTGAAAAATATCATTGTATTAATAAAATGTTAGCCGAATTAGCAAAAAGTTAGATTTAATAGCAAAACATTAGTTGAAATAAGAAAAAATTAGCTGAAATGGAAATCATTATTATATTGAAATATATTTCAAAAATATTTTTGAATTAGCGAAAAATTAGCTTGAATAGCAATAAGTTAGTCGAAATTGCAAAAAGTTAGTTGAAATAGCGAAAAATTAGCTAAAATTGCAAAAATTTAGCTGAGATAGCAAAAAGTTTTGCTGAAACAGCATAAAAAGTCATTTGTTCGCAACAGCGAAAAACCTAGCTGAGGCATCAAAAAGTTCACCGAAACAGCAAAAGTTTGATGACAAAAAATTGCTAAAACCACAGAAAAGTTTTTTGAAATTCCTGAAGTTTTCGTATGCATGTCTAGTATAGTGTTATCATTAGATAACAACTGCATTGGTAGAATTTTTAAGTATTTTTATCTGAATATAAACCTTGATTGGTTGCACACATGAGAAAACTCAATATATTCTAAATGAAGAGTTAACAATAGAACTTCCAGTGACTCCAGTTTTTCCATATCAATTCGTTTAAGTGTTAAAAGCTGCAAATAAATATATTCAATTGCTCCACAGTTTTTTGTATTCGTGATTTTTTCGAATAACAGCGTCTTTGTGGTCTTTGACCTGACCTTGACAATAAAATTTTCCATGTGCACTGTGAAACTTTTCACATTATTTCTACGTCATGCCTCGGAATTCGAGCGCTTTGCCTTGTTTGGTGTAAATTTACAGCCGGACGCCGCAAAAAACATTAAAACTTTCATTATTGTTACATTAAAACGTAATAAAACTTCCGGAGCGTTACAATTGCGCGAACTCTAATGACAGACAACGAACAACAGCAGCAGTCGACGACGCGTCGTGTCATAAAAATGGAAAACCAAACCATATGTAGCCATTAGCCGCCAGTTCCCATTTAAAGGAAAAATTCAATATCTGTATTGTGTGCACAGTGTGTTGTTCTTTCAGTTTTCAAACTTGACGAGGGGGTAGGGATAATGGAAAAACTCAAACGCGGTAGAGCATTTTAGTAATAAAAAGGGATACTTGACATGTGTTTCAAGGGAAGGATGGATGGATGGATGGATAGATAGCCGGGGCGTGGTGTGGGGGTGATGATGACGATGTCTAAATGTATGGATTTGAGTGGTAGTTTGATTGAAAGTGATTGATTTAATGATAGGGATATGTTTTATACCAGACATCATTGCACTAAAGTAATTTAAAAGGAAACGCGGGCGGGACGACATGTGGTTCATGTCATTGACAACAACAATGGAGGTTATACAATTTTAACGAGGGAAGCATTACTGCTAGATGATGACTTTATTCTGCAACAAAAGAAAAATCAATATATGTAAAATGGCATTTCTTCGTGGTGCAGATAATGCGAATGAAGAGGACAAAGCATTTTTTCAAAGAAAACCTTTAAGATCAATTGAAGTTTTGTTTTGAAAAGATTGAAAATATGTTAATCTGCGAAAATGTTCAACAATATTGATTGATCATTTTATGTATTTGCAAAAAATCGTAGACATTCGAAAATTAAAAACCTAATTGGAATGACCTCGTGCTTTTTATTAAAAATTGTGAACTTTCATACCCTTGCCTGCTAATCAGGGTTTGGAGGCTACGTTTTTAATATGGTAAATCAGTATATTATAGTTCTATATATCATCCAATTTTCGTTGAAACCAGGAGCTAAAAGTAGGTGGTTTCTTTACTATTCGTGTGATTAATATATTATATTATAAAAAATATAAAAATAATTATTAAAATATCAGTTAAAAATCATCATAAAAATATAATAATATAATATAAGATATAATAAATAAATATTAAAAATATGAAACTGAAAAAATAAAAATTTATGTAATTAGAAAATCAACAACATAAAATTAAATAAAAAAATAAAATAAAAATAGTTATTAAAATTTATATAAAAATAAAGTGAATATAAATAAAAAATAAAAATTAAAGAAAAACATAAATAAATTAACAAATAAAATTAAACAATAATTAAAAATAATATTATAAACAATATGTATTGTATTAAACAATAAATACATAAAAACTAAAACTATATATAAAACTGAGAAGAATTCAAAGAAATAATTACAAAATAAGTAAATTAAAAATTTATAAGTATAGATTAATAAAATAAAAATTAAAGAATTAAAAAATATATGAAAAAATTAAAAAAAAAATAAAAATTAAAGAATTAAAAAATATATGAAAAAATTAAAATAAAATTAAAAATGTATAAATAAAAAAATAAAACTTAAAATAAATTTAAAAAATAAAAATAAATTAATTAATTAATTAATTAATAAAATTAAATTAATTAATAAATAAAATTAAATTAATAATTAATTAATTAATTAATTAATTAATTAATTAATTAATTAATTATAAATAATATGTATTAAACACTAAATAATTAAAAAATTAATAAAACTGTGAAGTAATTAATGAAGTAATTTCAAAAAAGTAAATTAAAAATTTATAAATATTAATTAATAATTAATACAAAATAAATGTATATAAATAAATAAAGAAATAAAAGGTATCTGATAAAATTAAAATAAAATTAAAAATGTATAAATAAAAAATAAAACTGAAAATATATTTAAAAAATAAAAATGAAAATATATTTATGAAGTAAAAATGACAGGAAAAATTAAATAAATTAGTAAATAAAATTAAATTATTAATTAAAAGTATTATTTATTAAACAATAAAACAAATAACTAAAACACTAAATGCATAAAAAATAAATAAAATAAATTTAAAAGTAAATAAAGAAAATAAATTTAAAAGTAAATAAAAAATAAAATTAAATTAAAAATTTATAAATATAAATTAAATAATAACTAAAAGTGTACATAAATTCAAAAAATAAAAATTAAAGAAGTAAAAATAGAAATTAAAGAAATACAAAAAATATTTAAAAATAAATAAAAAATAAGTAAATAAAAATATATTTTTTGAAATAAAAATTAATAATATGGACAAATTCAAGAAATAATAAGAAAAAATAAATTAAAAAATAAAAAAGAAATAAAATATATATGTAAAAATTATGTAATAAAAAAAGATTAAAAAAATAAAAATTGTATAAAAATAAATAATTATGAAAATTAAAATAAAATTAAACAAGTATAAATAAAAAATAAATTAAAAACTAAAACAATAAAAATAGTTGACAAATAAAAAAACGTGAAAAAATAAAATTAAATTAAAATGTATAAATAAAAAACATGAAAAAAAATAAATAAAATTAAAAGTGTATAAATAAAAAACGGAACCGAAAATAAAGAAAAAATAAAAATTAATTAAAAATTAAAAATAAAAATTAATTAAAAATAAAAATTAATAAAAAATGAAAAATAAAAATTAATTAAAAATTAAAAAATCAAAATTAATTAAAAATGAAAAATAAAAAATTAATTAAAAATGAAAAATTAAAAATTAATTAAAAATGAAAAATAAAAATTAATTAAAAATGAAAAATAAAAATTAATTAAAAATGAAAAATAAAAATTAATTAAAAATGAAAAATAAAAATTAATTAAAAATGAAAAACAAAAATTAATTAAAAATGAAAAATACAAATTAATTAAAAATGAAAAATAAAAATTAATTAAAAATGAAAAATAAAAATTAATTAAAAATGAACATTAAAAATAAGTAAATTAAAAATTAGGAAATATATGTTTTAAAAATATGAAAATAAAAAATATGGACAAATGAAAAGAGCAACGAAATAGTAGAAATGAAAACTAAAAATAATTGAAAGTAAATAATAACAAACTAGCAACATTTTTAAAATTAAAATTTTAAATTATTTTTTACGTCAATCGTGGCTCAAATTGGTGGAAAATTGCTATAATATCAAGTGGTATCTCGAACACAAGAATCTTTCATCCGTCCGTAATTAAAATATATATAATATCGCAAAACAGATATTTGTTTTCTATTAACTAAAAAAGCCTACCCTGGGAAACCCTACATAACCATAAGCTGCAAAGTGTAATCAAAGAAATATATTTTTTTCTAACGCACTGTACAAAAACGGCCACAATTCAAACAAACTCGCAAAAATAATTTACATATTTTTTCTGAGCTGTTTTTTTTTTTTAAATACATTTTATGCTTCGTTTCCCCCGCAGTAGTAATTCAGTCTATGATGGTTTTTTGCATAACACAAAAAATCCCTCTAATTTAACTACGAAAATAACCTTCCCGGGTGATGTGGCCTCAGTAGATCTTCTTTCCGTTGCTGTCAGCCATCAGCCGTTGTTGCCACTGATGTGATACCACCACCACCACCATCAGCGCATTGCTGCCACTCTAGTCACATACGCTCACACACGAGCAAATCATGGTGAAGTTTATGACTTTTTTTCTAAAACAAAAAATCAACATATAACAACAAAAAAACATATAATAAAAATGCATATATTGGCCTTGAATTGGTTGGTGTGTATGTCGTTGTTGATTTTTTTCTCATTTAGCATTGTTGCTGTTGGTGGTGTTTTGTTTGTTGCCGTTTATGCCATAAATATGAAATTTATACCGGGGCTACAGCAGCAACAACAACAGTGACTGTGGTGCTTGCCACCGCACCACGCCACGCTACGCCACACCACACCATGCCGGTGCCAGGGCAGCAGAGTGTTGTTTGTTATACATCCATCCATCTGCAATTAAATACGCAACAAATATGCGTTCATAAATGTGCTGTTGTTGCTACCTTGCTGCTGCCGCTAAACAAATGTTTTTTGTTTATACTGCTGCTGCTGTTGTTGTTGTTGCTGTTCACAACACACAAAGCGGCAACAAGAAATTTGCATACGCCTGTCTTTCAAATGTTAACAATTTATGGAGAAAAAAAGGGGGAATTTTCGTTGTTTTGGTTGTTGTTGCTGTTGCCCATTGTAAATTGTAATTATACCATATTTGTTGTAGTTGCTGCTGCCGTGTTTTTGTTTTTTTTTTTTCAATTTTTAAGTGGGGAAGGAGGTTTACGATTGCAACAACACACATTTTAAATTTCTTTTTTTTTAATTTTGAAATCATTTATTACAACAAGTCTTTGTGTGTTTTATGATAGTTGTAGGCTTTAATAGTTTAACAAACAAAAACTTCTGGTTTTACTTCTCTTTCCTTCTTTGTTGTTAGCAAAATGTTTAGCAATTTGTTTTAGGGAAATAAACAAAGCAAAAGAAGGAAGAGTTGAAAGTGAAAAAATGGGTGGATGGACGGAAATACACACAGAAAAACAGAAGATTTTAGAAGAACTCAACAAAGTAGGGCTGAAGAAATCTATTAGTTAATTTAATTAAAAAATAATTGAATGAATTAAAACATCACTTGAGGTAATTAATATATTTATTGAGAATCTTTATAGGCTTAAAATCAATTGATTCTTAATTGAGACAATTTTTTTAAATGGGGCAGTTACATTTTTAATTGAGACAACTACATTTTTAATTGAGACAATTACATTTTTAATTGAGACAATTACATTTTTAATGAGACAATTAATTTTAATTGATTCATTTTGTAATAGAGAACTGATTTTTTAATCATTTTATTGAGACAATTAATTTTTTAATTGCAATTCATTTTTTTAATAAAATAATTAACTTTTTAATTGAAACAATTATTTTTTTAACTGAAATAATTTTTTTGAGACAAATAAGATTTTACATGTGACAATTTATTTCTTAATTGAGATAATTAATTCTTTAGTTATTTTTTAATTTAGACAAAAAATATTATTATAAAAACAATGAATTTTTTGATTGAGACAATTAATTTTTTGATTGAGACAATTAATTTTTTATTTGATACAATTTATTATTTTTAATTAATACAATTATTTTTTAAACTGATTTTTTTAAACAAATTATTTTCTAATTAAATTTTTTTATTGAGCAATTAATTTTTTAATTAAGACAATGAATTTTTAATTGTTTACAATTGATTTTTAATTGTGTACAATTAATTTTTCAATGAGAGAATCCTTTTTATGTGAGGCAATAATTTTTCAATTAAGATAATTATTTTTTGTATTGACAAACAATTTTTAATTGAGACAATTACATTTTTAATGAGAAAATTAATTAATTTTTTAATCGAGAACTGATTTTTTAATCATTTTTATTGAGGCAATTAATTTCTTAATTAAGTCAATTAATTTTTTAATTAAAATAATTAACTTTTTAATTGAAACAATTATTTTTTTAATTGAGACAAGTATTTGTCTAATTTTTTTTAAATTAGACAATTTCTTAATTGAGATAATTAATTTTTTAATTTAGACAATACATATTATTGTAGAAACAATTAATTTTTTGATTGAGAGAATTAATTTTTTGATTGAGACAATTAATTTTTTATTTGATACAATTTATTATTTTCAAATTGATACACATATTTTTTAAATTGATTTTTTATGGAGACAAATTATATTTTAATTAAATTTTTTATTGAGCAATTAATTTTTCAATTAAGACAATGAATTTTTAATTGCGTACAAGTAATTTTTCAATGAGAGAATTATTTTTTTATTTGAGGTAATAATTTTTTGTATTGGGACAAATAATTTTTAATTGAGACAATTAACTTTAATTGAGGCAGTTAATTTTTTAATAGAGATCTAATTTATTATTCGTTTTTTGAGACAATTCATTTCTTAATTAAAACAATTGCGTGCAATTAATTTTTTAATTAAAATAATTAACTTTTTAATTGAAGCTATATTTTTTTTGAGACAAATAATTTTTTAACTGAGATAATTTATTTCTTAACTGAGATAATTATTTTTTTAGTTGCGTTAGATTATATTGATAAAATGAAGCTTTGAGGAGTACAATGCCAACAATCACTTTTCCGAACAAAATGGAAATTTGATCAATATTTAATTATGTTCAAAAATAAATGCAAAATCACCCAAATTGCCAATGAATTGCGTTATTTTCATATGAAATATAGCCTAAAAATTTTGAGTAATATTTTATATGAAAAATCGTCCAAAATTATATCTCATCTGAGATATATCCAAAGCCGTCTGCGAATAGTAAAGGTTTTCTTCGTTAGAGGCTTCTGATTTTCTTCTCTGGGGTATTTACGCAGAGTAAAGATTTCCCAAATTGGGTGACACATGAAATTTTTCATATTTAAAGTATTGGATTTGAATCTTCAGTTTTGGTAAATTTTTCAGAATGAAAAATTAACCAAATGAAAAAAAGAAATATTACTCAATACTTATGGAAAAAGACCCAATTTTATTGAGTATAAAAGTGAAGTTTTCCAGAGGAATTTTTTCTTCTTTTACCTACTTCCGTAATGTTGTAATCACTATGAATCTATAACACAGGCAAACACAAAAAGTCCCGAACGACATTCCCCCAAACGTACATAGATCATCATCATGGAACGGTGAAGGGACATAACAGGGCGGATGTATGTACGGATCTGTATGGATAGGATATGTATGGATATATGTGCGGTGTTTGTGTGTTCGCTGTGACTTCTTTCCACCTGCCTGCGACAGTGATACCGGTTGGGTTGTTTTAACTAAAATTTATGGGGATATCGTTTGTACCAGCAGTAAACACTCCATTTGGCGTGTTGTGGTCGTTGTTCTTGCTTTCGGGTGGCATACAAACATACGTTCGTAGGCAAACAAACAATGACAGCACAACATTACAACAGTACAAAACGTGCCAACACAACTTACAACGAACGGCGCACCAACCAAATGCGAATTGTTGTAACACACACAGAGTGATGGCCGAGAGGGAGACAGCGAGCAATAGAGTATCTCACACAAAGTGACATAAGAATTGTCACAACGACGCGGCAGCAGCAGCGACGACGTTATCATAATAAATAACGGCAACAAATAAGCGAACAAAACAAAAGCAAAAACAAAAATAAAAATAAAAATAAAAATAACAATAAAATATAAAATACAAAAAAGCCAGCCAGCGAGCAAAGCAACACAACCAACTTAAATGTAGAGCAAATATTTTGTGCTGAATTAAAATACTCACTCGTTCGTGGCTGGTGGGTACATACTCTACACGTAACATACGATATAGTACACACATGTGTACATAACTCGTTCGCGTTTCGTATACAAGGAAGTTTGTGGACAGTGGGACAATGTCGAACATTTAATTGACAAATTATATATGGAGGTAACGCATTTTCACATAGAAACTGTGGTTTTGGAACAGTCTCCAAAAAATTGGGAAAATTGATTTCTTTTCAAAAAAACATAAATAGTAGAGAAAAATCGGTAATTTTGTTTTATTTTTAATACTTAATATTGTAACAAACAAGTCTATGGAGATATATGGATAAAAATAAATGTTATGACACTCTTTGTAGACGCTGGAAAATTCATTTTTAATAACTGACATATTAAAGAAGACAACAAAAACAAGAACTTTTATGAATAAATAAATAAAATTAATAAATTAAAATAAATAAAAAAATTCTAAATAAAAAAATTAAAAATAATGAGATTTAAAAACGGACGATTTTTTTAATTTTTAATATTTGTATTTTGTAATAACTTAAATATTAACGAAGAAAACAACGACTATTTGAAGAAAATTTATGAATAACTGTAGAAGTTATATTATAAATTATTATTAAAATAATGAAAATTAACAAAAAATAAAAATAAGAAAATTTTAAAGTTCCAAATAAACCAAATTTAGAAAATTCAAAGTCATAGTCATGATATACAATTTTCTTTTTTTTATTTATTTATTTATTTATTTTTATTATTTTTTTTAATTTTTTTAATTTGAATATTTTATTGTATTTTTTAATAACTGAAATATTAACGAAGAAAATAATGAATATTTAAGAAAATAAAAATAAAAATAAGAAATGCAAAATTCTTAATAAAAGAAAATAAGAAATTTAAAAAAATCGAAACCATAGATGCTTTTTAATTTTTTTATTTTCTTGTTTTAAATTTTTAGTTTTTTCCTTTTTATTATTTTGTAATTTTTTAGTTTCTATCGTTTATTTTATTCCGTCTATAATCGTTATAGTTGATTGCGATATTGTGGTTGCGTCAAGTCATTTTTGCAAGCCTTCTGAAAATGGTAGTTACGGGCCAGAATTAGATTAGAAAATTACATAAATGGATGTAAAAGTACGCATTTTATAAAATTTTAAATATATATATTTGCTATTAAATTTATGAAAAAGAAACAATATAAATATCAAAAACTGTATTTAAAAAAAACCTCGGAAATACAAATTTTAAAGTTACTAAAAAATCAAAATATAAAATACGTAACATTAAATTGTAAAATAAATAAAAAAATAAAATATGAAATATAAAATTCAAAATAAAAGTAAATTAAAAAAATAATAAAAATAACATTTAAAAATTCTAAGTAAAATAAAATTAAAAAATCCAAAGACATAGAAGAATTCGTGCAGAATGCTAAAAAAGGAAGATGAAGAAAAATAGGCATTTTATAAAATTTTAAAAATAAAAAATTAAATAAATTAAAAAAATAATAAAAAATAAAATTAAAAAATTCTAAATAAAATAAAATTAAAAAATCCAAAGAAATAGAATAATTCGTGCAAAACACTAAAAAAAGAAGATGAAGAAAAATAGGCATTTGATAAAATTTTAAAAATAAAAAATTTAATAAATAAGAAAAATAAATTTAAAAATTAATAAAAAATAATTTAAAAATGAATAAAAAATTATTTTAAAAATGAAATAAAATAAAATACTAAACATAAAATTTGAATAGGAAGAAGAATTCGTGCAGAATACCAAAAAATGAAGATGAAGAAAAATAGGCATTTTATAAAATTTTAAAAATAAAAAATTAAATAAATTAAAAAATTCTAAATAAAATAAAATTGAAAAAATCCATAGACATAGAAGAATTCGTGCAAAATACAAAAAAAATGAAGATGAAGAAAAATAGGCATTTTATAAAATTTTAAAAATAAAAAATTAAATAAATTAATAAATAATAAAAAATAAAATTAAAAAAATCTAAATAAAATAAAATTAAAAATCCAAAAACAATGAAGAATTCGTGCAAAATACTAAAAAAGAAAGATGAAGAAAAATAGGCATTTGATAAAATTTTAAAAATAAAAAAATTAAATAAATAAGAAAAATAAATTTAAAAATTAATAAAAAATAATTTAAATGTGAGCAAAAAATTATTATAAAAATTAAATAAAATAAAATACGAAACATAAAATTTGAATAAGAAGAAGAATTCGTGCAGAATATGAAAATATTAAGATGAAGAAAATACACATTTTTTGCAATTAAAATAAAATGAAAAATTAATTAAATTAAAAAAAAAATAAAATTACAAAATTAATAAAAAATAACTTAAAAATAAAAAATAAATAAATTAAAAATAAAAAAATAAATAAATTAAAAATAAAAAATAACTTAAACATAAAATTAAAAAAAAATCTATTAATTAAAAATAATAAAAAATAACATAAGCAAATTACAAATTAAATAAAATTAAAAAATTCTAAAACCATAGATAATTCGTGCTGATTATTAAAAAATTATATTTTAAAATATAAATATTTTAAATATTTATATTTTTTGAACTGGGACAATAGTCCTGGCTCAAGATCATTTTGCATTTATATTTAAAACAATGCAAATTTATTTACAAATGGCATGGTGACATTTATATTTTATATATTTTTTATTTATTTGTATTTTTTTATTTATATTTTTTTATTTATATTTTTTTATTTATATTTTTTTATTTATATTTTTTTGCTATTAAATTTATGAAAAATATCAAAAATAGTATCTTAAAATTAAAAATATAAAAATTACAATATTATCGAAAACGAAACACAAAAGTAAAATAAAAATAAATAAACAAAATAAAGAAATCAAAATTATATTGTGCCGAATACAAAACAAAATTTAAAAATAAAAACTGAAAAAATAAATAAAAAATTAATGACGTCTTCAACGAAAATTGAAATTTTCCCGTACCAATTAAAACACGCTTCCATAAATATTTTTTATAACGTTTTTTGTTTAGAAAGCCAACATTTAAAATTTTTTATCTTTAATAGAACTTTATAAAATATAATGTATTTATTAATTTGAACTGAATTAAAAAATGAAAATAAAAAATGAGTAGTCATTATCTGGTGTTGCAGCTGATAATGAGATTCTACAGGTTTTTAGTTACATTAAAATTTAATTCAATAAATTAAATTTTTTAACAATAAATATTTTTTTTTATTTATTTTTCTTGTTCGTTGCACTGTATCTTTTGATAAATTATTTTAATAAATGAAATAAATAAATTCATTAATTAATTAATTTTTTAACAATAAATATATTTTTATTTTTTATTTATTTTTATTGTGTTCGTTCCACTGTCTCATTTGATGGAGTTTTAGTAAACTCTTTTTTATTTTGTTGAAATTCTTGCATAATTAATTCCAAGTAACAATCCCTCAGCAACAAGAAGAAAAATTAAGACGGTTAAGTTCAAACAGCCAACCAGAAACAGAGCAATTTAAAGTCAATGAATGAAAAGAGCTCGAAACGAAACGATACGAAAAGAATGAAACTTAACAAAACAAAAGAATTTAAATAAAGTATGTATTGCAAAATTCTGGTATATTAACGGTAAAAACTTGAAATTAACTTTAACATTTTTATACCCTCCACCTCCAGGATGGGGGTATATTCACTTTGTCATTCCGTTTGTAACACCTTGAAATATTTATCGGAGACCCCATAAAGTATATATATTCTGGGTCGTGGTAAAATTCTAAGACGATATAGCCATGTCCGTCTGTCCGTCTGTCCGTCTGTCTGTTGAAAGCACGATAGCGGCCGAACGAAATGAGCTAGAAGGTTCAAATTTTTCCTAAATATGTCTTATGGTTGTAGATCGCTTGGGATTGAAAGTGGGCGAAATCGGTCCAGAGGGAAAATTTTTTCCCTCACAAGTACTGAAAATACCCCTAATATTTAGAGTATTTCAGCATGTTTTTTGAACATATTAGCTTGTATTTACTTGATATTTGCAATTCGCATTCCCTCGACATTCTTTAATCTACTGGTAATACTGTGGAATGCACTCCGTGGTGGAGGGTACATAAGATTCGGCCCGGCCGAACTTAACGCCTTCTTACTTGTTTTATTTGTACTGGCAACTCGGAGACAGATAGACAGACGGACGGGACGGGACGGACAGACTTGTACGTATGACGACAACATGCTCTGGCGAATGGAGAACAACGGCAACGGCAACAGCACCAGCAGCAGGGTGCTTAACTTGTCTGAATCAAAAATTTAAAAAAAAACATGGAACAACATCAAGATACTCGTTGACGATGGTGGTAGAGTGGATAGAAAGAACAAGCGAGTATTCGTCAAAAAATAAATTCAGCACTTGAACACGCACCCGGCCAGACATGAATGAAAGGCTTAGAATATGTAACAATAGAAAGCCAAGAAGTTAACACCAGAAAGTGTTAAAACAATAAAACCTGAATCAAATGAAATCTCCCCTATTTTATTTGAACACAAAGTTAATAACTCCCAGGCAATGTCAAAATATAAAAGGACACGCTCATGCTCGGAATGGCGGATGGACGGTATACCCACTTTATGGTTAATGACACCACCACCACCCTGTGTAATGTTCCGATAAATTTGCAATTAATAATTTTGCACGTCATCGTCCGCACTGACATTGACTTGAGATAATAGTTGGTATTTTATTACCGCCCTCGCCTATCCGATAGTTTGACCAAAAACCATCTGTTGTTCGGGCGTTTTACACGTCCAAGAAAGGGGGTGATATGGACATTATTTCAATTTCGATTTCGATATTTTTTCTGGTGCAAATTCCAATCAAAATTCCACTCTGGTATGTGTGAGTGTGTGTGGGTGGGTCTCGATGGTTTTTGCATTCTTTTGTGTTGTCTGATAAATTAGGGATTATTAACATTTTTTATTTTATTTTGATATCACCACATTATGATTGAGGTACGTGTAGTGATTGGTGGCTTGGTGGTGGTGTTGTGAAATAGTATAACCACCAACCCATCATCATTAGCACCACCAGGTCGGTCTCATATGTTGACGTTTATCTTTTTGGCAGTAATTGCATTTCTTGGAAGTTAATTTTAAGGGAGTTTTTTTCCTTTTCTGACAAGGTCGACACGACACGGCATTTGTACTTCAACAATAGAAGAAGGGATGTAATTTTCAAAGAATTTTTGCGTGATTTTATGAGTTTTTGGTGGATTAGTTTAATAACATGAAGGTGTCACGCACACTTTTAGTCGATTTAAAAGTTTTATTGCAAATTTGTGACATGTGCTGTGTCATCAAAGGTCACAAAAGAAGTTTTATCAGCAGTGGGTGTTTTGTAAATATAGCTTGATTGACGTCAGTGCATATTTGACAAGAACACAAATTAATTCCATTTAAATTAAATTCTAATGAAAAATAAATTCCATGTAAATTAAAATTTTTCTGATAAGTTTAGTTGACGTTTTTGTTCAGATGGGGGTGGTATTGTTATAGGAAATGTTATATTAGTGTAAAAAAATGGAAAATCTTACAATATAAAGCATTCGTTGGTTTTCTTGAAGAAACCTACCCCCTGAAAAATAAGATAATCTCTCCATCTACTATTGTTACGTCCATACCAAATAATTATATTTCTTTTAATATTTGATTAGTGATCGATTTTATTGCATTTTAAGTGTATTTGAGTGTTATTTCCATCAAGTTTTTTTCTTCATACGAAGGAAATTTTTGTTTTTGGTATTGGAGTGCGGTTCTCGCACTCAACTATGCACAATTCGGCCATATGCGTATTTCATATTCTGTGTGGGGATAACTCATCAATGGAGTTTTTGTATAGAGTGCTTGAGTTATCAGCCTTATACATAATTCCACTTTTTCAAATTTACATATGCGTTATAAATACACCAGATCGTTATAAATACGCAAATCGTTTTGAGGTGTCTTTTTTGTTTGAAACACTTTTAAAAATTTATTTTATTTTTTTATTTTTTTATACTATTTTTTAATAGTTATTTATTTTTTTAATTCGTTTGTACGCATGAGTATGTTTTTTAGGACTTTTATTTTTTAATTTTTTATTTTTTTGTGTCTTCTTTTTTATCCGAAAACCTCACCGCAAATCGTTTTTAGTACTTAAAATATATTTTTTAATTTTTGGTTGTAGTTTTTTACGCCCTAAAATCTCATCGCAAATCGTGTTTTATTTTTTAACATTTAAATATATATATTTTTAGTTTTTTATTTTATATTTCATGTTTTATTTTATTTCTTTAAATTTAGTTTTTTGGTTACAATTTTTGTTCCTTTCCAAATCAGTAAATATTTTAAAAAAGTTTTAAATCCTATAAAAGTTAACAAAATTTAAAAAAATTTCTGCTATTCATATTTTTCAATTTGTTATTCGGTATAGATTCTTTAGTTTATTTTGCAAAAGTTTATAAAAGGACTCTATGTCTTGTCTACCTCTTTTTTTAGCACTATTGGTTTTTTTAATTTATAATTTTCTTGAATTTTGTATTTTTTTATTTTTTACGTTTTATTATTTAATTAGTTTGATTTGCCGTTTTATTATTTCGTATTTGTATTTTGTATATTTGATTTAGAATTATATAATTTTTATTTTTTTTAATTTTTATTTTTGAATTCCTAATTTTTACTTTTTCATTTATTTTATAATTTTATATTTTATTTTAAAAGTATAGTTTTGTATTTTTTCTTTTGTTTTATTTCGGTTTGTAATCTATAAATCTGATTTTAACTAAGATATTGTCCTGACTGAAGAGCTTTTTGCAGGCATTCTGAAGTCATGTTGATGCTAAAGAGTGATTTTTTTGAGGTTAGGATTTTCATGCATTAGTATTTGACAGATCACGTGGGATTTCAGACATGGTGTCAAAGAGAAAGATGCTCAGTATGCTTTGACATTTCATCATGAATAGACTTACTAACGAGCAACGCTTGCAAATCATTGAATTTTATTATCAAAATGCGTGCTCTGTTAAGAAAGTTCAGAAAGAAAGAAATTGTGTTCAGCGACGAAGCTCATTTTTGGCTCAATGGGTACGTAAATAGGCAGAATTGTCGATTTTGGAGTGAATATCAGCCAGAAGCATTGCAAGAGCTACCAATGCATCCAGAAAAAGTCACAGTTTGGTGCGGTTTATGGGCTGGTGGCATCATTGGACCGTACTTCTTCAAAGATGATGCGAATCGTAACGTAACTGTGGTGAGCGCTACCGTGAGATGATATCCAACTTTTTTTTGCCCAAAATGGAAGAACTGAACTTGGTTGACATGTGGTTTCAACAAGATGGCGCTACATGCCACACAGCTCGCGATTCTATGGCCATTTTGAGGGAAAACTTCGGAGAACAATTCATCTCAAGAAATGGACCGGTAAGTTGGCCACCAAGATCATGCGATTTGACGCCTTTAGACTATTTTTTGTGGGGCTACGTCAAGTCTAAAGTCTACAGAAATAAGCCAGCAACTATTCCAGCTTTGGAAGACAACATTTCCGAAGAAATTCGGGCTATTCCGGCCGAAATGCTCGAAAAAGTTGCCCAAAATTGGACTTTCCGAATGGACCACCTAAGACGCAGCCGCGGTCAACATTTAAATGAAATTATCTTAAAAAAGTAAATGTCATGGACCAATCTAACGTTTCAAATAAAGAACCGATGAGATTTTGCAAATTTTATGCGTTTTTTTTTAAAAAAAAGTTATCAAGCTCTTAAAAAATCACCCTATATTTGTAATTGTGTAAGATTTGCGTTTAATAAAATATACATGCAAAATTGTCTTGAGTCATAAAATTTCTTTTTTTTTAATTTTAGAATAAAAAATATGTTTTTAATTATAGAATAAAAATATTGTTTTTTATTTTAAAATGACAAATTTTTTTTTTTATTTTAAAATAAGAAAATATTTTGAAATTTTTTATTAAAAAAATTATTTTTCAATATATTTTTTTTAATTTTTAAATTTTAAGATTTGCGTTCAATAAAATATAGATGCAAAATTTCTTGGGGCAGTACAAACAAAATCACATTTCAAATCAAAATTCAAAGCTGTTTTTTAATTTTAGAATAAATTTTTTTTTAGTATAAAATAGGTTTTTTCCTCAAAATAAACAATATTTTTTAATTTTAGAATAAATTTTTTTTTTTTAATTTTAGTATAAAAATTGTTTTTTTTTTTTAATTTTAGAATAAAAATTATTTTTTTTTTTAATTTTAGAATAAAAATTATTTTTTTTAATTTTAGAATAAAAAAATATTTCTTTAATTTTATAATAAGAAAACATTTTTTTTTAATTTTAGAATAAAAATATTTTTCATAATTTTTTAAATTTTCATTTGTCAGTCTTTATTTTTTTGTATTGATGTATTGATTTTTTCCGTTATTTTTTTATTATTTTTTGTTATATAATTTTTTTATTTCATTTTATTCTTTTTTATTTATTATTACTTTTTGTTTATTGTGTTTATTTTTCAAATTTTTAGTTCTTATTTTTTTTATTCTTTGTATAAATTTAAATTTTTTATTTGTTAATTTTAATTTTTTTATATTTTTTGTAGTTTTATTTTTATATTGTTTTTTTATTCGGTTATTGTATTTTATTCTTTTTATTTTATATTTTAATTTTTTAGTTCTTATTTTGTAATTTATGTTTTGTACAATTTATCTGATTAATTTATAATTTTCACTTTTTTGTTATATTTTTTCTTTTATCTGGGGTTTCATATATTTTTTTTAGTTTTTTTTTTTTGTAATAATTCGTACATTTATATTTTCTTTTTTTTTTTTAAATTTTTTTATATAATATTATTAACTTTGCATATTTAAATTAAAAAATGCATATAAAATTGCACCAAAAATTTTAAATAAAAAACAACATCAAATTGTTATACAATTTTTAGTTACCAAAATATAATGAAAATAAATAAAATAATGATGAGTACACTCCTCCTTGAGATAATTTCAGTGCTAGCGAAACTTGAATCCCAAAAGATTTGCGTTATTAATAAGAAATATACTGAGCAAAATTTTATCAAATATATTTTTAAATAATTTTCCAATTTCCCATAATGTCGGCCAAATTATCTTTCCCTCGAAATTATGCTCATTTACGGCAAATACGAATGAACTCACCGTTTACTGATTTAGTGCATTTTACAATTGCGGCCACGTTGTCATAAATCGTGAGCTCCCTGCTGATTGATTTAAATTGTGATGGTGGTGGAGGTTGTGGCGTATTTTGGGTTCCAAACCAAATCAATGATAAATGCTTGTGTCGTATCACAAAGCACAAAAGGCAACAAAATCAGAAAATACTGACCGAAATTATTGTTGAACCTTTATTTATGTGGTGATATTTAACGAATTTTATGGGGATACATTTTACTTTAATGGTAACCAAAAAAACTGACAAAATACAAAACCTGACAGACAAAATCGTTCGATTTAAAGGTAAATAAACTTTATTCAGTCTAAGTGTTAATTTGTGGCACAAAATATGTTATGAGTGTGTGCTCCTCCCGGTGGATTTAAAAGGAAACGTGACTTTTGTATAGATATATTTTTCTCTGGAAGAAAAAATGTATGACTCTTAGAATGATGATAGATGATAGATTTGTGCCTGTGGCTGCTTGAAAGGAAATTATACATTCCCTTAATCTAATGATCCATTATAAGCTCATTAATGATGGCTGCCTCCAGACTTGCTTCATTCTTGAAGAGAAGGCAGGGGCAGGCAGCAGGCCCCTGCCGTCACTGGATTTTCTTTGGAAATTATGTACAAATTAAAGCAAGCGCACTGAAGCATTTAAAGTGTTTTTAAAGCAGTAGCCTGTGTTTTTTTTCCTTTGAATTCCTAAAAGCACCATTCTGTTCATCATCATAGCTTTGTTAGTGCAACATCCATTCATTCACTGAGAGCTAGTCGTTGTCGTCTTCTTGGTCCCCCCATCATTGTTGCTTTGGCTTGCCCTTTGTTTTATTACCTTGCTTTTTTTGCATTAAACCATATGTTTGCTGCTGGTTCTTCATACGTATGCACTTTTGGTTGGTGGTATGTTGTTGCTGGGAATTTTTAATATTTCCGCTTAATAAAAGCAATGTAAACAACAAAACGGAGCAGCAGAAAGAAAATGGGACGGGACGGACGGCGACAACATTAATTTTCCCTCAAACTCTTCCTGTTGTTTAGAGTTGCACAAAGTTTTTGCTCATTGCAACGAGATGGCTGGGACCCCCTCTCCCTCCCTACTTTCCTAATAAATGCCCTTTTTCTTTTTGTCCCCCTCCTGGTTTGGAAGAAGAAACTCTCAAAGAGTTATTTAAACTATTGTGTAATCGTTTATCATCATGATTTTTTTTGCGATTATTTTTTTCTGTGCTCTGCTGTCCTCTTTCATTCACATGAATCATTCATTCATTCTTGGAAGGGGTGGGGGAGGGGGAAGAGCTATTAGTACAAAGAATTCCAGTATTTTTTTCTTCTCTCTCCAACCAACGCTTCTCACATTAGAAGCCGCCGAGGCTTTAATACGTGATGTAATGTTGGAAAATACAGAGGAAAGCAGCTCCTCATGGCTAAGAACCGGCATTGGAAACTTTGGAAAAAATTATGTAAATATAAAACGTGACCATTATTATGATATTGAAGAGGAGGAGGAGGAGGATCTGCTAGTTAACAGTTTTGGTTGGTGGAGAGGGCGGGGAGATTCATTAAATTGAGCCGTTATTTGAAAAAAAAAACAGATAAAACTGTACAGAATTTAGCTCTTCAACTAGCAGAGCAGAAGCTTCGTATTTTCTAAGACATATTGAGCGGCGCACAGTGGGTTATAGTGGGAGAAAATGAACAATAATCTATAACATTTGATCAGTATGACCTTTAGAAATATGTAAAAATATTAACCTTTTATACCACTTTCTTCATAAAAAATTATAACATTTTCTGAGTGTACAGTGGGAGAATTTTTTTTAAATTTAAAAAAAATATTTTTTTAAGTTCAATGGATAATTTAAAAAAAATATCCATAATGAGATGGATATTTTTATTCAATTCTTATGGATATTTTTATTCAATTCTTATGGATATTTTTATATATTTTTTTTTACTAAAATTCCAATTTTCGCCTAAAGGTACTTTTTAAAATTTGAACTCTCATTTTGGAAAGTTAAGACCCAATAACACCAAATTAATATTCAATGAAAGGTAATTATGAAGGCTACAAATGTGGCGATAAGTCTAAAAAATGAGAAAAACCAATTGATTTTTTTTCTAAAAAATCTTTTTTTGAATCTTAAGGAATAAATCAAGGCCCAGTTGAAGAAATCTATGCATAAATGTAAAAGTTATGGCCCTTCTTGTAGGGCCCAATGTAATGTAAATATAAAATATTTATGAATATTTTTAGCACAAGTAAAATTAAGCCTCAGTTTGATTGATTTGTGATTTTGATTGTAATACATTCGAATCTATTTCTTCTTACGAAGAAAATTGGTAATGTAAACAAGGACAACCACTCTCAACTATACACACTATCCATATATATTCCGTAAATTTTGTGGGATAACTCATCAGTGAAACTTCTGTATAAAGTTAAAAAAGTGGCAAAAAATCATGTCAATTAAAAAATAAACTTTCAGAAATCTTAAATATTATATTTTTTATTTTATTATTATTTTTATTTTGGGTTCTATTTTTCATATTTTATTTTTATACATGAGATTCATATGGGATTTAGCGATCCGTCATCATATATTTTATAATTCTATTTTTTAACTTTAAATTTTGAATTTTTTTAATTACTTTTTTTGTATTTGTATTTCTTTTTTGTTTTTATTTTAATTTTTACTTTTTTAATTACGAATTCTATTTATTTTTTATTTTTTTTTGTATAATTTTTAATTTAAATTATAATTTTTTAATTTTATTTATCTAATCAACACATGAGATTCATATATTTTATAATTCTATTTTTTAATTTAAATTTTGATTTTTTTTAATTACTTTTTTTTTTGTATTTGTATTTTTTTATTTTAGTTTTTACTTTTTTAATTACGAATTCTATTTATTTTTTATTTTTTAATAATTTTATGTTTTTATTTTTTAATTTAAATTTTTATTTTTTTAATTTTATTTATCTAATCATTTTTTGTATTTTTTAATTTTTATCTTTTTATCTTCTTGTATTTTTAATTTTTATATATTTTGTTATTTAAATTTTTCTTTATTTTTACTTTATTTTTTAATTTAAATTTTTGTTTTTAATTGAAGATTTTATTTAATTTCTTTATCTATTTTTATTGTTTTTTTTATTAATTTAATATTATTGTTGCTAATTTTTATATTTTCTTTTTTATTTATATATTATTTTTATTTTTTAATTCTTTTTCATTTTTTTTTCAATTTTATGTTTTTAATAATATGTGTTTATTTTTATTTTTAATTCAATTTTTTCTAATTTTTATTATACCCTCCACCTCCAGGATGGGGGTATATTCACTTTGTCATTCCGTTTGTAACACCTCGAAATATTCATCGGAGACCCCATAAAGTATATATATTCTGGGTCGTGGTAAAATTCTAAGACGATATAGCCATGTCCGTCTGTCCGTCTGTCCGTCTGTCCGTCTGTCTGTTGAAAGCACGATAGCGGCCGAACGAAATGAGCTAGGAGGTTCAAATTTTTCCTAAATGTGTCTTATGGTTGTAGATCGGTTGGGATTGAAAGTGGACGAAATCGGCCCAGAGGGAAAAATTTTTCCCTCACAAGGACTGAAAATACCCCTAATATTTGGTGTATTTCAGCATGTTTTTTGAACATATTAGCTTGTATTTACTTGATATTCGCAATGCGCCATCCCTTTATAGCATAAAAAGTGATTTTTATTTGTAGGGGGCGAAATGGGACAAAATGGGACAAAAAGGGATAAAAATGGTACCTTTCAAACGACAACAGATAGAAACACGAAATTTGGCGTGTACATTCCTCTAATAGAGTAGATAAATAATATAAAAGTATTTCGTCTAAATTCGTATTTTAAAGGGGTAAAATGGGCAAAAGGGATAAAAATAGTACCAACATAACGGCTGCACCTAGAATAGTGAAATTCGATATATACATTCCTCTGATTGCGTAGACACGTAAAATAAAAGAACTTTCCAAAATTCGTACTTTTTGGGGTTCAAATGGAAAAAGGGGATAAAAATAGTACCTACCAAATGACAACAGCTAGAATTATGAAATTCGCTGTGTACATCCCTCTAATTGCATAGACACGTAAAATAGAGGGCTTTTTCGAAATTTGTAATTTTAAGGGATATAATTAAAAAGAGGGATAAAAATGGGACCTACCAAACCGCTGAAGTTGAAATCATGAAATACATTCTGACTATGAAGACTTGAAAAAGGGTTTTTTCGAAATTTGTACATTTGGGTGGAGAATGGGGTGAATGGGGATATCTTTAAAAGTCGACATCCTTTAATCTGCTGGTAATACTGTGGAATGCACTCCGTGGTGGAGGGTATATAAGATTCGGCCCGGCCGAACTTAACGCCTTCTTACTTGTTTTTCTTTCATTTTTTATTTATATTTATTTATTTAATATTACTATTGCTATTTTTTATTTATAGTTATTTGTGTTTTTTGTTTTTAATTTTATTTTATTAATAACTTGTTTTTTTATTATATTTATTTTTATCTTTCTTTAAAGTTTATTCATTTTTAATTTATTTTTATTTTTTTTTATTTTTTTTTATTTTATTTTTATTTTTTTATTTTTATTTTTATTTTTATTTTTATTTTTATTTTTATTTTTATTTTTATTTTTATTTTTATTTTTATTTTTATTTTTATTTTTATTTTTATTTTTATTTTTATTTTTATTTTTATTTTTATTTTTATTTTTATTTTTATTTTTATTTTTATTTTTATTTTTATTTTTATTTTTATTTTTCTTTTTATTTTTATTTTTATTTTTGTTTTTAATTTTATTTTTGTTTTTATTTTTATTTTTATTTTTGTTTTTATTTTTTTAAATATTAATTTTTCTTTTTATTTTATTTTTTAATTTTTATTTATAGTTATTTTTCTTTTCATCTTTCTTTAATTTGTATTTATTTATTGTTTTATTGTATTATTTTTATTTTAATTTTTATTTTATTTTTCTTATTTCTTTATGCTAATATTTATATTTTTATTTAGTTATTTTTTTGTTTAATTTGTATTTTTAATTTAATTTATCTTTCTTTAATATTTATTTATTTAATTATTTATTGTTTAACTTATTTTTTGTATTTGTTTTTATTGTTATTTTTAAGAGTAATTCAAAAATTTGAAGTGTGGCCTCTATGTACCTTTAAAATTATATTTTTGTCCAAAGATATCTTACAAATAAATATAAAATTGTATTAAAAAGTCATACGAGAAAAATCACAAATTTCAATAATTGTTCTTTGCCTCTTAGATGCTCCTTTGTCTTTCAAATCCCTAAGAAAGCAAATATAATTGTTCAGAGAAAAGCATCATATTTCCAAACTTATCCACTCTTTCACAAATTTCCAAAGTCATATAAATAGAAAACCATAAAACTGGAGAGGATCTTAAATGATAAGATAATACTCCCATTCCTATGTATTTGTTCCACAGTCTGAGAAATTCCTTAGAAATCTTGTGTTTTAGCCGAATTAGGGAAATTACTTTAGACATATGATTTTCTCGTCAAGATTCACATGAAATCAAATGCATTCAAGTCATTTAAATTGAAATTTCATAGGCGGAATAGTACTAACACTTTTGAAATTTCATAAAAGAAAGACGCAGAGCTCTGGCACAATTGCCTATTCAAAACAGGGAAACAATTAACAACAACCCCGGCCAATAATAATAAGAGCAAAATTCAATTGAACAATGGAAAATAAAGTATTAGGTCGTAAATAACACTATTTAAATGCTAAATATTTTCTATAACGTCACTGAAAAATGAGTGAACGTAATTAAAATTCCTTTCAAGATTTTGCTAAAATAATTTACATGCTCTCTCCTCTCTCTCTCTCGCTGGCTGACGGTACTTCTCCAAAAGTTTACTTCACTATTTGTTGGAAATGTTGCACACAAAACAGCAATTTATTAAACGGCCATTGAATTTTGATCTTGGCCGTAATAAATTTTAGTAGAAACAAAGGAGGACTGATGCGGTAGAATTTTTGCACTATATTGCGAAATGTAATGGCAATGATTGGATGGACTGGACTGGTGGATGGTCTGGTCGGGCACGGTCGGGCGAAGCGTGAAACGACCAATGAGTAAGACGATTATTTTGATGATGTGTGAATTATGAATTATAATTGAATACACGCGATTTTTGCAATTTCCTAGCTATTTTGCAAATTCCCAGTAAAGTAATTAATTAATGGGAGGTTTTGTTTTGCAGCAACTCAGCCGCGTAGTGTAAACAGCAACAGTGCGGCGGCATCAATGGAATTTTAAGTGGAATGGAAATATTTGTGTGTGTTTGAAATTTGCATGCATTTGCTGAAATTTTCTCAATACAAATGAGAATACATTCCGAAAGTTTTAAGCCAGTGATCTCAAATTCGTTCAAAATTCTGAAGGGTATTACTTTAATAACTCATTTTTCATTTGAAATTTTGGGCATTTTCGGATTATTTCTTTGGTCGAAATGTTATATTTTTAAAGAAGATTTTTTGTCTGGTAAATATTTACCTTTTTTCTTCATTCCAAACACGTTTGCATCCATTACGTTTTCAACATAAATTATATGCATGTAATTCGTTCGTTGGTAACATCGCATTTATTCCGCCGCTTTTGAGTTCATTCAATTCTGTCTGTGGTGGCTTTTGTTTTGGTTTTTCTTCTTCTTCGTCTCACAGTTGATTTAAATCGTCAATAAATGTTTTATTTGGATTCTGATTTGGATATTTTTTGTATCTATTGTCTTTCGGTAAATAATGATTGATTAATCTCTACGGATATGGATAGGTGAGACAAATGGATCTTGTTTCTTGTGTGTGTCAAGGCGGGAATAACTTGAGAATGTGTCAAAAACATTTAAATGGTGATGAATCATTAAATGGTCTTGCAAACAACGTCAAAGTTGTGAAAGTATTCTGGAATTACCTGTACATCTTTATAATGATCGAAACGATGAATCTTTTATGAGGGTACATTGATGAAATATGTCTAGACGGCACAGTTTGTGGATTTGTGTCCCTCATATTTTTAAAGTGACAATTTTGAGTGTCAACTTTATTACAAATTAAAATTTTTAAACAAAATAAATATCGGACATATCTTATAACATCACTTATTAAAAGTGTCGTAGGATAGCCAAAAAATATATAACTCTTACGCCAGTTCTCACAACGTGCCACTTATAAGCGATATTAAAGTGAAATAAAGTTAGTTCTTTTGTGACGAAAGTTAGCTCTTTTGTAATGAAAGTTAGCTATTTTTTGATGGTAGTTATATTTTATGTGACGAAAGTTAGCTCATTTGTGATAAAAGTTAGCTCATTTGTAATGCAAGTTAGCTCTTTTGTTTTGAAAGTTAGCTATTTTGTAATGAAAGTTAGCTCTTTTGTGATGAAAGTTAGCTAATTTCTTTTGTATGTCAGCAGCTTTTAAGAGGATCAAATGCTTGACCATAAAATAATTGTAAAACTTCTATGCATGTTCTCACGGTTGTATTAGCTAAAAATTTTTATGAAAGTTAGCTCTTTTGTGATGAAAGTCAGTTATTTTCTAATGAAAGTTGACTTTTTGTAATGAAAATTAGCTCTTTTGTGATGAAAGTTTTTTAAAGTTAGCTCTTTTGTGATGACAGTTAGCTATTTTGTGATGAAAGTTAGATATTTTCGTTTTTGTGGCAGCAATTTTTAAAAGGATCCAAGGATTGGCCATAAAATAATTATAAAACTTGTAAGCATGTTCTCACTATTGTATTAGCTAAAATCTGTAAAAGAGCTAACTTTTTTGATGAAAGTTAGCTCTTTTTGTTGAAAGTTAGATCTTTTTTGTTGAAAGTTAGCTCCTTTGTGATGAAAGTTAGCTCCTTAGTGACGCAAGTTAGCTCTTTTGTAATGAAAGTTAACCTAAAATAAATATAAAATTTGTACGCTTGATCTCACTGTTGTGTTAGTTAAAAACTGTAAAGAAAGTTCGCTCTTTGTTAATTTAAAATTAGCCTTTTGTGATGATAGTTAGCTCTTTTATGTTGAAAGTTAGCTCTTTTGTAATGAAAGTTAGCTCTTTTGTGATGAAAGTTTGCTCATTTGTAATGCAAGTTAGCTCTTTTGTGATGGAAGTTAGCTAATTTGCAATGAAAGTTAGATCTTTTTTGGTTGAAAATCTGCTCTTTTGTAATGGAAGTTAGCTCTTTTGTGATACAACTTAGCTCATTTGTAATACAAGTTAGTTCTTTTGTGGTGCAAGTTCGCTCTTTTCTGATGAGAGTTAACTTTTTGTAATCAAAGTTAGCTCTTTTGTGATTAAAGTTAGCAATTTTGTAATGAAAGACATCTCTTTTGTGGTGAAAGTTAGCTATTTTCTTTTTTATGACTGCTACTTTTAAAAGGATTCAAGGAATGACCATAAAATAATTATAAAACTTATTTTCATGTCGCTGTTAGCTAGAAACTGGCGGGCAACATAGCAACTATTTGCAATAGGATAATTATGATTGATATGGTACTACAAGAGTGTAATCTTTATTCTAAATAATAGAATCTCCATCAAAGATATATCAAATGGAATTGTTTCTTGATATTGGCGCCCAACGTGTCTCACATTTATAATATGATGGTTATAACATCACTAGCTAAACTTCGGTTGAAGGACTGCGACTTTTATAACTTAATTTATTATTAAGCTATACCCTTAAATATAATTTTCCTTTTTGACTGATGATTGAAACAAGATGAAAAACGGCTGACGCTAATATAGCGAATCAGGCAGACAGGCGCCCAACGTGATCCCTATTATAATAAATATTGGCAGACCATAATCTTCTATCAAATGATAAACTCTCATCTTTAACTAATGAAACGGGCGCAAAAATCTACGACGACGTCGTCCTTTAATCTTATCTCTCTCTCTGCATCTAAAAATAAACGCTCCAAAAGTATAAAAATAGTTGGATATTCAAATAAATCTTATTCACAAGAAAACAACCACAAAAAAAGGAGAAAATGCTAAACAAAGACTGTGAAACTCTGAAAGATTAATTGAAAATTGTGTAATTTAGTTTGGCTATTTTCGTTTCGGCAACAACTCCTCCCGGCTACAGAAATTCACTTTGCTATGAGCACACGATATAAGCTGCAATCTTGATATAGACATACCGAAAGCAAAAAAAAAAAAACATGAAACCTAACCAAAGACGACCATGGATGGCATGGTGCATTCTTAAGGTCTTCTTGGTCGGACGATCGGTCAGACGGCAATCACATGTCGGAGATAAACAACAACAACTTACTTTAAAATGCATACATAAGTTATGTACATTTGTATAAATAAGATCATGATCACGACGATGAAGATGATGATCTGTTTTTGGCTTGGTCTGATCCGGTCGTTGGTTGTTGGTTCAACTGGACGCTTGGTTGGTTGGGGTTATTTTGTAATGCTTGTCTCACTGTCTATCAAAACGACTGAGTTGTCAGTGTTGTTTTGCGTTTTTTGTCTTGTATAGAAACTGAAATGTTCTTAACTAATTTGCCTTACACCTCTTGTATTCTTGGCTTTTGTGGCGTTTTTCTCTCGGTCCGCTTTGGGTTTATCATCTGTTGTTCTTTTACGTGAATTTGTAAGCCATGGGCAAATAGTTTCTCGGAAGATTTGGAGGATAATGTTCACTACAATGAGGATGTTTAATCATTTGTTGGCTGTAAGGTTTGCAACAGCTTAATATAAAGTTGGCCCTTTTGTGATAAAAGTTAGCTCTTTTGTGATGCAAGTTAGCTCTTTAGTGATGAAAGTTAGCTCTTTTGTGATGAAAGTTAGCTATTTTGATGAAAGTTAGCTATTTTGTGATGAAAGTTAGCTCTTTTGTGAGGAAAGTTAGCTCCTTGGTGATGATATTAAGCTCATTTGTGATGAAAGTTAGCTCTTCTGTGAAAAAAGTTAGCTTTATTATGTTGTGATGAAAGTTAGCTTTTTGTTATCCAAGTTAGCTGCTTTGTGATGAAAGTTAAATCTTTTGTAATGAAAGTTAGCTCTTTTGTGACGAAAGTTAGCTCTTTTGTGATGAAAGTTAGCTCTTCCAAGATAGCTCTTTTGCCATGAAAGTTAGCTCTTTTTTGATAAAAATTAGAATTTTTGTGATTAGCTTTTTTAATAGTGAAACCATGATGGCTATGCATGTGTAATTAAAAAAAATATTTTAACTATAGTTTCAAGTATTTAATCTTGTACAATATGTCACAGTTAATTTAACATATCTATGTTATCAAGTTAACACAATTGCTATATAATTAAGGAATTTGGTTTTTATTTTCTTTATTTTTATTGCGATTTTCTAAAATTAAACCATTAAATCCATTATAAATGCCTTACGGGGGTTATCACAATTCCAATACAACGAATTTGTCGCTTTAGCTACAATCCATTCACCAAATTTGCGGAATTTTGAGATTTAAGTCAAAATAATAAAGTTAATCGATAGAAACAAAGACAACGCGCACACTGCCAACCACAACAACAAGAGCAAGCATAAACAATTAATTATTCTTCCTTTCCAAATGGCAAAGAAATCTGAAAGAGATAATTTATATTTAGAGGTAAATAACACTGGATTACGGAAAATATAAAAAATGTAATAATATAAAAATTAAAAATAATGTAAAAATTAGAAAAATTAGAAAAATATAAAAAAAAATAAAAACAAACAAATTTAGAAAAATTTAAAAGTGAGAATATAAATAAAGTACAACTAATTAAAATAAATATGTTAATGATAATCTTTTTTGTCCGTTCTTTAATCAGGACAATAATTATAAAATAAGATAGTTACAAAAATAAAGTTACAAAAAACTATAATTAATTGTAAAAATTAAAAAATGGAAAATATAAATAGATTTTTGTCCGTTATTTCTAAGAAGTCTTAAATTTGAAACCTAAATATAAGAAATTATTAAAGAAAATAAAATTGAGTGTTTGTACTCTCATCATAAAAAAATCTAAATAAAGCGAAATAAGTAAAAATTAAATAAAAACGAATAAAAATAAAAACAAAATATAGAAAAAAAACAATATTCTGGAAAAAAATATTAAAAATAATTATAAAATGGTAAAAATAAATAAAAGCAAAACAATAAAAACAAACAAATCCAAATAAAAGTGAACAAAAATATTAAAAATAAAATTAAGAAATTGTTAAATAAGAATAAAATTCCAAAAACTGCCGAAGTAAAAAAGAAAAATAATAAATTCAAATAAAATAAAAAATAAAGTAATTATTTTTGCTAATTAAATATAGAAAAAAATAAATAATAATTTTTGTTATACAACAAAAAATAAGAACAAAAATCTTAGAAAATACTAAAATAAAAACTAAACGGTTAAAATATAAATATATAAAAATAATAAACAATAAAAATATATAAAAAATAAAAATATATTTTTTTTAATATACTTAAAAATTAAAAATAATAATTAAAAAACTACAAAAAGTAAATGAAAGAAAATATAGTAAAAAATATTAAAAAAAAAATAATAATAAAATGTTAAAAAATAAATTATAAAGTAAAAGCAAAACTATTGAAAATAAAATTAATAAATTATTAAATATATATAAAAATAAAATGTCAAAAATGATTATTAATAAGAAAAATAAATATACACAGAAAAATATAATAAAATAATTTTGTTAATAAATAAAAATAATTATAAATAAATATTTTTTGTTAGATACCAACCAAATGAAACAAAATTCTTAAAAATGTTAAAAATAAAAATAAAATTTTCAAAAATATATTAAAGAAAAAAATAAAAATAAAAAATAAATTGTTAAAAAGAAAAAAACTAAAAAGAAATAATTATATAAAATAAAAAAACAAAAACTAAGAAATAAAAATAAAAGAAAGATAATAATAAACAAAAAAAAAATAATTATTTTCGTTAATTAAGTAAAAGAAGTAAAATATTAAATAAAATATAGAAAAAATAAATAATTATTTTTTGGATAACAAAGAATAATATAGATAAATATAGACAATAAAACTACATTTTTTGAAATACAAGAAAAAATAGTAAATAAAAATAACACAATAAATAAAAATAGAGTAAAAATAAAATAATTATTTTTTAAATGACAAACCAATAACAAACAAATAAACAAAATTAAATAAAAATACTAAAATTAAAAATATATATTTTTTAAATTTAAAACAAATTGGATAATCAAATAAATCAAAAATAGAATAATGAAGAATCCAATGTAATAAATAATAAATACTCATGAATATTTCTACAAATTTGCTAATATCTCTGAAACTACTGGTGATTCCACTCTGAAAATTACAACATAAAAGTATCCACTTCTACTGAAATTTCAACGTTACAGGGTTGTTACAGTTTATACAAATTTTGCAATACCAAAAGCATTCAAAATGCTTCAACAATTTATATAGTTGTATACTAGTGTATCCACAAAATTTATAGCCACCTTGAACTTTTCTAGCCAAAACACGACAAGACTAGACAAAACAAGACAACACACGACCAACCGAGAAAAGGTAACAACGAAATCATACAGAAATCGACGATATAACAATACAAAACAATTAATATGTGAACAGATATTTGTTGAAATTACTAAACAAATACAAATATTGTATATACAGTAATATAACTGAGGTATTATTAACATTTTTTTGTTTTTTTTTCTGTTTTGCTTTTTTGCGTGTGTCTTCTATTGTCTGTTTGTTTATAAAGTTTAGAAAAATAATAGGTACTACTACAACCCGCCGCTAACCCTGAAAATCGCATCGACATATAATGTATAACACTGGACAGAGACTCCCTCCACCACCAGAGCACCTCCACCACTCACTCCATTCCACTCGCCATTCAGCCTTCTTCCGATAATTAACAATCCACAAAATAAAACTAAATGTGGTGTGTAGTATTATTTACTATTCTCTCGAGTGTCATAACTTTTTTTTTTGCTTTGATGATTGTGTGTTGTAGGTATTTTTTTAATTGAATAGATTTTATATTTGTCTGAATACTTATTTTTACAGATAATTGATTACATGAAAACTGACAATTGCAAGGAGATACGGTTAGATTTGAAAAAAATCATATAAGATTGATAACAAAGGAAATAGTTTCTGCAAACTCAGCACTTTTTCGAAATTAAAAAAAAAACAAATTTTCACATAAAAAAGCGCGTTAAAATCCAGGCAAGAAATAAAAAGCCACACTGCTGATCATGTTGTGTTGTATGCGCCATTGTGCGAGTATTATGCCATTGTTGCAAACAAGCTCTAGGCCAAATAGTCCATGATACTCGTGCCACATCAGCAGCCTTACCACCAGCCCTAGCACCAGCATATTCTTCTAGCTAAATAAAGACCACCACCACAATTTGTTGCTTTGTTTTGTATACAAATAAAAATTGTTTTTTTTCTTTAACAAAAAAAACCTCTCCAAGTAATGCAAAATCTTTGAGGAGGCCATTTAGTAGTGTAGCGTAGTGCCAGTGGTTTCCATTTATCTTTTCGCTTCTTTGGAGATTGAACAAACGAAAAAACAACAACATAGCCCCTAGAATAACGAGAACCGAGAATGCAGGAGGAGAAGAAGAAGCTGAGATACAAAAAATCCACAAATACAAAGTCTTAATACGACTGTGTGGTGTGACTCTATCTAGGCATCCGCAGCGTCGTTTGTTGTGTAGTTTGTAGATCAACAATTCAAGGTCGTTCTGCGTTAAATCCCATCATCGTCGTCATCAGCATCAGTTGGCTGTGGCGGCGCATTTGCAGGCAAGCATCCGCAACGTAAAACGTCGTCTTCGCTTGACCGACGTATCTTAACTGATCAGCTCGATGGTGGAGGAGGATGTTGAGGGCGGGGGACATGGTTTTATGCAAAAACCTACAAAAATGTGGTGGAGTGCAATGAATCTTGGAAATCCCTCTCCTTCCTTCCCATCTTCATGGGTATTACAAAATTGAAGATGATTCTTTTTTGTCGAAATATTTTTTAATCGCTCTGCTAAGATTGGCTTAAATGGAGCTAACGTTTAAGCATTGAAACAAATTTTATTTATTTTTGAATAATATAAATTTTGAGATGAAAAGCGCAGATATTAATTTTAAAGCAAAAATGTAAATGGAAATTGAGAAAATAAAAATTAAATTTAAAATTTTAATTTGAAAAGATTCAAATTATTGCTATTGGACGGGACAAGATGTCCCTTTTTTGTTCTCGGACAAATGTAAGAGAAAGCAAACTCGGAAACGAAATTGAATTTGAAATGTTTTCATTAATATTTCGTACATTGACATTTTTGGGCAAAAGAGTAATGATCATAAACGTATAAACGATTTAAATCAGAAAACTCAGCTAAATCTCTTACTCGTCGCAAACTAAAGTTCTCCTAATTAATTTTCGTCGTGACATATCTTCCTTTTTATTGTCACATTACAATTTACACTTGATATTACAATTGATATATTTACACATGTTTACACTAATTTTGCCGGAGGTGTGGTATTTTTTTAATTTAGGCATACTACAAGGAAAGATCGAATTGTTTGAAAAAATATTAAAACTATTAAAAATTAATTATTTTTTGAATTCTATCGATATTAAAATTCATTTATACATTCATTTTTAACAAAAAAATTTTTAGCTATTTATTTTTTATTCTTTTGATATGAACTTAATTAATTTTTTAAAGGAATTAAACCAAAGAAATCACAGTCTTATTAGTCTTTAAAATATATAAAACGCTATAGGCTATTTCTTTTGATATTTCCATTGTCAAAAAAATATAAAAACTAGAACAGCTAAAAAATTGTTTTGTTAAAAAATAAAAATAATAATAAAAATTAAAAAAAAAATAAAAATTAAAATTAAAAAAAAGATAAAAATTAAAAAAAAGATAAAAATTAAAAAAAAATAAAAATAAAAAATTAATACAAAAATTTAATTTAGTAGAAATACAAATAAATAAAACAAAGTTTAAGGGCCTGTTTTGTTAAAAAATAAAAATAATAATAAAAATTTAAAAAAAAAATAAAAATAAAAATTAAAAAAAAAGATAAAAATTAAAAAAAAAAAAAATAAAAATTAAAAATTAATACAAAAATTTAATTTAGTAGAAATACAAATAAATAAAACAAAGTTTAAGGGCCTGTTTTGTTAAAAAATAAAAATAATAATAAAAATTAAAATAAAAATTAAAAAAAAAAAAGTAAAAATTAAAAAATAATAAAAATTAAAAAATAATAATAAAAATTAATAAAAAAATTAATTTAGTAGAAATACAAATAAATAATACAAAGTTTAAGGGCCTGTTTTGTTAAAAAATAAAAATAATAATAAGAATTAAAATAAAAATTAAAAAAAAAAGTAAAAATTAAAAAATAATAAAAATTAAAAAATAGTAAAAATTAATAAAACAATTTAATTTAGTAGAAATACAAATAAGTAAAACAAAGTTTAAGGGCCTGTTTTTTGAAATTATTTTCGTTCGTCTGAGGCGAACGATCGAAAATCATTCAATTATTTATTACACGAATTCTATAAAACGTAGGTAAGAAATATTTTAGTTTATGAGCTCTTTGCGTGTGTTTCTATAGATACAACGAATTATAGACTCCTGTGGTTTATATATTTCTTGTAACAATTGAGTGATTATTGATCGTTCGCCTCAGACGAACAAAAAAATAAAAAACAGGCCATAAACGCCCGAATAAATAATATATAAGTAAATAAAAGGAAAAATTAAATAAATAAAATGAATAATAAAATTTAATAATAAAATAAATAAAATGAATAATAAAATAAAAAATAATAAAAAATAAAAATAATAATAAAAATTAAAAATTAATGATTTTTTTTGGTAGAAATACAAATAAATAAAACATAGTTTAAGGGTCTGTTTTTTTTTTGTAATTATTTTCGTTCGTCTGAGGCGAACGATCGAAAATCATTCAATTATTACACGAATTCTAAAAAACGTAGGTAAGAAATATTTTAGCTTATGAGCTCTTTGCGTGTGTTTCTATAGATAAAACGAATTATAGACTCCTGTGGTTTATAGATTTCTCGTAACAATTGGGTGATTATGGATCGTTCGCCTCAGACGAACGAAAAAATAAAAAGAACAAGCCCGAATAAATAATATATAAGTAAATAAAAGGAAAAATTAAATAAATAATAAAATTTAATAACAAAATTGGTTTCGCGGTAAAAATAAAAATTTTGAAAGCAAAAACTGCTAAGAAATAGAAGGAAATATTTTTTTTTTTTCAAAATTAAAATAAATAAATTACAAAATTTTAAAATATAGATACTTAGTAAAGTACACCTTAATAAAACTTAATAAATAACATTAAAAATTAAATAACAAATAAAAGTGAAATCAACAAAATTAAAAATTTAATAATTAAATTCATAAATATAACCATATAAATAAAATAACAAATCTAGGAAAAATCAGGACAATATCCCAGTTCAAATCTAGGAAAATAGTTAATTAAAATCTAATAAATAAATAAAAAATTGAAATATATAACTAAAAATTAATTAAATAAAAGCAACATTTGTTTCACTTTAAAAATAAAAAAGATAGAACTACTAAAAAATTATTGTCTATTTAAAGAAAAATAGTAAAATAAATTCAAATAAATAAACATTTAAAAATAACTTAAAATTAATTAAATAAATAATTAAAGTAAAAACTTTGAAAATAGTTTTCATTTTCAAGATTAATAAAGAGTAAAAATAATAAAAATTAAAAATTTAGAAAAATATAAATAATGTAAGTTAAGTATAGCAAACTACTTCCGAAAAAAATAATAGATCACATTAAATAAGTAATATGAACAAGTAAATAAATAAAATTAAATGTTAAATAATTAAATGAAAAGTCGAATGAACAGTTTAAAAAATTAAATTAATTAGTAATAAAAAATTAATAAATAAAATTATATAAACAAAATTATATAAAAATATCAGTATCAATGTAAAAAAATAGTTTATAAATATTTTTTTAATATCAGTAAAAATTTAGAAAAGCGGTATAATAATTATTTATGGTTATTTTGCTAATGAAAAACTACAACTATATTTTTTTAAATAAAAAACTAAAAGAAATAGGCTTAGACAATATAGAAATTTTTTAATGTATTTGGCTCAAAAAATATGAAAAGAATGATCATGTGTTTAAGTTTTATTTATTATTGTTTTTCCTTTGTTGTCAGTATCGGTGGAAAACTTTTCACTGTTTCGAAAAAATATTTATTCTATTTCTCCTAAAAAATTATTAAATAAGTAAGTAAAAATGTCAAAATATAAATTAAAATAATAATTTAAAAAAAATGCCGACGAGGTTTTCGGGTGTAAATAATTCGCAGATGAAAATTTGACAAAGTGTAAAAATATGTAAAACAAGTACTCTTTACAGAAGCGTCACTGATGATTTATTCCTACACACGATATGCTAGACGTATAAGGCCTAATTGTGTATAATTGAGTGTGGTTCTCCTCCTTTCAATTACTAAACAAAAATTTCATCGTAAAAAGAAAAACTTGAACGAAATATGGATTCGAATGTATTACATTCAAAACACCTAAAATTCAATCAAATCGAATCGAGGCAAATGAAAAATAAATAAATCAAAATGTTCAAAATATAAGTGACATTTTTGAAAAATTTAAAATAATTTTCTATTAAAATTGTATGTTATGCAAAATAAGAACAAGGTCAAAAAGAATACGAATATATATATAGAGAACATTTGGTATGTCAATTTGAGTGCTTTTGTATTTGCCTACTAAACTTAGCAATTATAGAACAAATTAATTTATATCTCTTTATTTTTATTATTGATCAAATTTTTGTATCGGATTTTTTGTAAAAAAACTTCTATAACTCAACTGATTTGCTCTCATTTGTAACCAACAAATTTGTCTTGAAGTGGAACATTTATTATATATAATTTATATATAATTTACTTTAGGGCATAAAAAATAAAAAAATAGAATTTTAAATAGCAGAGAATATATATTTATAAGTTAAATCTGATACGTTGATTTTTTTATATTTCCTGCCAATTAATTTATCATCTTTTATTTGTATATATATAGCAATTCCATGGAATTCTTATGTTCTTATTTTTCTTAACATACATATCGTAAACCTCAACTCAACGATATTTAAATCATCATCAGTCATCATTAAAAGATAAAATAGCATTGCAATCATCACTACTAACCCATTTTATATACTTGAGAGTTCCACACCACAATCCATGAGCACAGAATTGTCTTTGAGGTTGCTATCATTTCTCATAGATCTTGAGGTTATGATCGTAAACCTATTGATTCAGACGAAAGCCAATTATTCACGATGCCATCGAGTATGAATAGTCACAAAGATTTAGTACTAACTGTTACCCGCAGCTCCGGGCCAAGAATAAAAATATCATTGTTTTCAAATCGAAGGACCACCAATTTATGTTGTGTTTTTTATGACTTTGTAAAATGTAATGTGTAAAAAATTATGACAAATAAATTATTATCACTTATGAAAAATAAAGAATTTTGTGAGAGGATAACACATTAGTGGCGCCTATCTATAAAGTAAAAATGAACGTTTTCAGCTCGATTATAAATAAGAATAATTCTTTTTCCATACTGCACAATTGCCACTACAGTCACACCATGACTAATGCCACTTGAAAAATAAATAATCAACAAGTCCAACACAAGACATGACTGTTGAAGAGGGAGCATCTTCCAAAAGGACAACATGCATGCTTCAGCGCAGAAATAACTTGCATATATTTCCGCATACTTTTCATATTGTGTATTATGGATTTGGTTTACATAATATCCCCTAAAAAAATATCTCAGAAATTCTTGTCATTCATCATTGATTATGGCATGGCGCGCAACAAAAAAAAATGCAGTGAGTGGCCGGTCCTCCATTTCAGCCACAAATGAAATTAATTTATATTTATTATTCAACCACCCCCATGCCATCTCACCATGAAATGTGTATACGATTTGTACGATTGTAATGTGAAAAGATTAATGTTCGATGTCAAAAGAGTGACAAAATGAAAATATTTATTATCCTCGAAAAATGTGCGTCGCCGCCTGCCGTTTGCCAAACTGAAAAAAAAGAGACATTGAACTTGACTTTGGCGAGCTGTTGATTTTTCGTTCGTTCGTTTGGATTACTAAAAGTGACTTACAAAATATGGGACCTGCATTACAAAAAGGCAAAAGTAAATATTAACCAGTCACTTAGGTTTAAAAATTATGAAATTTCCAATTTTTAGGAAAATAATTTTAAAGAGATTTGTGATCTTCTCCAACAAAGTTTGTGTGAAGTACATTCACCTAATTAATGCTGGCGATATTTGTGAGGAAAAAGCTTTGAAATCCAATTTTAATTTCGTTTAATAATTTTTTAAGACTACAAAAAAATAAACTTTTTCTTTTACAAAATTTTCAAATTTTGTATTGTTAAATTTAAAAAATCCCAATTTCTTTTTTTTTTTAATTTATATTCTCTAATATTTTTTAATATTTTAAAAAATTTCTAAAATTTAAAAATATTGTAAAAAAATTCCGAATTTGTATTAAAAAATATTTTTAATTAAATTATAATTAATAATTTAATATTTTTTAAAATAAAAAATTTTGAAATGTTTTTTTACACAAATATCAAATTTTATTTTCGTTAATTTTTTAGAAACATTTTTCCAAAATTTTATTTAATTAGTAATTTTTAAAAATTTTCACTTTTTTAATATTGTACAAAATTTCGGAATTTTTACAAAACTTTCAAATTTTATTTTCGTTAATTTTTTAGAATTTTTTAAGGTTTAAAAATAAAGAAATTTCCAATTTTTTGGAAAATAATTTTAAAGAGATTTGTAATCTTCTCCAACAAAGTTTGTGTGAAATACATTCACCTACTTAATGCTGGCGATATTTGTGAGGAAAAAGCTTTGAAAAGCTTTATCCAAAAAAATGCATTAGCTGACGCTACCTCTAGAGTATACAACGCAGACACTCTATACAGTTATCGCCACTGATGAGTTATACCCACACACAATATGAAATAAGTATATGGCCAAAGTGTGTACAGTTGAAACAAAATCCAAACGTGGCCTGGTGATGACAAATGACAATTGCTGACAATTAATTTACATATGACCCTCAACATTGTGTATGGGTCATTCCGGGCACCACCAACTCTCTGACATCACACACAGCATTGCCGGAAAAGATGTGCGCAAATTTCTGACTTTTTCTTCACAATTTATGACAGATCTTTGTTTTCGGGAGATAATTCACAAACAACAACAACCACACAAAAGACAACAACAGCAAATAATATTTATTACTTTTGATGTATGTAAAGCAGTCATTAACCAATGTCGGCCGACCTGCTTGATGATAATGTTGATGCTGATCTTCTTCTTCTGCTTGGTTGTTTTAAGCGGAAAGCGAATGCGACAAAAAGTTACGCGGCTTAATGGTAACTACCGAATGTCATGGCATCTCTCGCCCCATACCCATACGACGAGTACTCCTCAATACTCACAGCCATGGCATCCGCCTCATCTTATCCGTTCATCCATCCAACCATTCAGCCATTACATAAAACGCAAATAATAAAAAAATATTTTTTTATAGAGTTCATGAACTTGAAACGAAAAAAAAACATTTATAATATTCGTCATAAACTATAGTTGTTGTCGTCGTCGTCGTTTGTTTTTGTTTATATTTGTTGGAGGAATTTATGTGGTCTCGGTCATCTTTACAGTAAGAGTCAATAAATATTGGCGGCATCATCGTCGTCGTTGTAAGTGTTTTTCTCGAAAGATAATTTAAATTAATTGTAAAATTGATATTGATTTGAGTTGGGGAAAATAAAAACTAATATGTAGATAACCTCTAATATAAACTTTAGTATTTTTATGGGTTTTTTAAATTTAATTCCAGAAAAGAAAATTTTTTATTACTCAATTTTTAAATGATTAGAGAAGTATTAAAAAGCTGCTATATTGATATATTTAAAAGGCTATAAATTAGTTTACTTAGAAAATATATTAAATTTCATATGGGATTAAATGTAGAAGACGAAATGTTAAAGGTTACACAATTCGAATCGTCTCAGATTATAAAAACCACAGATTTTTTTAAAAAATTTAATTTTGTTTAAATTTTATATTTTTATAAAAATTCTGAAATTTTTTTCTAAAAAAATTAATTTTTTTATATTTTATTAAAATTAAAAAAATCCAATTTTAATTTCGTTTAATAATTTTTGAAGACTACAAAAAATAAAATTTTTCATTTACAAAATTTTCAAGTTTTGTATTGTATTGTTAAACTTAAAAAATCCCAATTTCTATTTTTTTTTCTAATTTATATTCTCTAAAAATTTTTAATATTTTAAAAATTTCGAAAATTTAAAAATATTGTAAAAAAAATCCGAATTTGTTTAAAAAAAATATTTTTAATTAAATTATAATTAATAATTTAATATCTTTTAAAATAAAAAATTTTGAAATGTTTTCTTTTACACAATTTTCAAATTTTATTTTCGTTAATCTTTTTAGAAACATTTTTCCAAATTTTTATTTAATTAGAAATTTTTAAAAATTTGCACTTTTTTTAATATTGTAAAAAATTTCGGAATTTTTATAAAATTTTAAAATTTTATTTTCGTTAATTTTTTATAGAATTTTTTTTTCAAAATTTTTATTTAATTAGTAATTTTTAAAAATGTGCACTTTTTAATATTGTACAAAATTTCGGAATTTTTACAAAATTTTCAAATTTTATTTTCATTAATTTTTTTTCCAAATTTTTATTTAATTGGTAATTTGTAAAAAAATTACCTTTTTTTAATATTGTAAAAAAATTTGGAATTTATATTTTTTAATTAAAAAAAGTTAAAAAATTAATTTCGTTTAATATATTTTTAAATTATAAAATCAGAAATTATGAAGTTTTTTCTTTTACAAAATTTACAGAATTTTTAAAAATTTTAATTTCATTATTAATTTATTATTAATTTTATTTTATTTTATTTTATTTTTGGCTTCATGACCATTTTGAATCTATATTTTATAGAATGCATTTTTTTTTAAATATTTAAAAATTTACAATTTTTAATTTTGTAAATAATTTCCGAATTTGTATTTGTAAACAATTTCAAATATTCAAACAATGTTTGAATATATTGTAATTTTCAAATTTTTATTTCCTTAAATTTACGAAAACAAAACAAACAGAATTTCTAAAATTTAAAATTTTAATTTCATTAATAATAAATTGTAACACTTTTAAGTTCGTCAAAAATTCTAAAACTTTAAAATTTTAATTTCATTAATAATTTTTAATATTTTCGAAATTTTTAATACTGTAAACAATTTAAATTAAAAAAGTACAAATTCGGAGTATTTTTTAATTTAATAAATCAAATAAAACTAACAATTTGAAAAATTCTAAAATTTGTGCTTACAAAATTCTCAAATTTTAATTTCGTCAAATATTTAAAAAAAATCAGCATATCTAAAAAAAAATAAATTTTAATTGCATTAATATTTTTAACAGTTAAAAAATTTTAAAACTTCAAAATATTAATTTCATTATTAATTTTTAATATATTCAAATTTTTTAATATGGTAAAAAAATTTCCGAATTTTTATTATTTATTTAGAAAATCAAATCAATTCAAACTAAAACAATTTCAAAAATTCTAATTTTTTTTACAAAATTTTCAATTTTTTTTACAAAATTTTCAATTTTTTTTACAAAATTTTCAATTTTTTTTTACAAAATTTTCAAATTTTAATTTCGTCATTTTTTATTCAGAATTTTTCAAATTTCAAATTTATATTTACAAATGGCATGGTGACCTTTAATACTCGGCTACTTTAATACAAATATCATGATTTCCACCCTGTGAAAGGTTTCCACAAGTGGCTTCGCAGCGACTTTTCAACAGCATATCCGGCCTCTTTAAGTAAATGATTCTCACAAAGGAATGAGAAACACAACTCACTTGACGAATGTCCGAAATATTGAATTTGTACGTTTTTATGTAAAAATTTAATTCCGTTTAATTTTTTTTACAATAAAAAATTTTTAAAATTTTAATTTGTTTTTAGAAAAATTTCAGAATTTCTAAAAATTTTCAAATTATAATGTCCTTAAAGATTTTTTATTATGTTAAAAATTTCTAAAATTTACAATATTTCTAAAATTTTCAAAATTTACTAATTTTTTGATATTTTAACAAATTTAAAGTTTTCCAATTTTAATTTAATATTTTGCAAGTTCTTCTCGACAGTATTAGGATTTGTTAAACCACTTCAATGAATTAAACTACATTTTTTGTTTTGTATTTCTTTTTGCCCGCAAGAGATTAACAAAATACCCCATTGGTGTTGATAAGAGACATGGTGTTACAAATCCCCCACCATCTTTCCGTTTACATAACACCATTCACATGAAGATTATTTATGCCTGACCAAAAGAAGAAGAAGAAGAACACACGCACATGCACGACGGGAGAAACATTTCCAATTTCACTTAAAATCTCATTTATCTTAGACCCTTTGTGGTCTGAATGACACTTCTGGGGACTGAGATGTCAAGTGTCAGTCAAAAGCGGATACAAAAGCTATGTATAAGGGTTACATAGCTGTGGTGAGTGTGCCAATGGAAATGAATTGGCGGATTGACTCATCAGAAAAATGTGACTACTCCTACCGAAATATGTTCGATTTGATAAATTAACCAAAAAGAAATTCCTGCTATGGCGGCGGCGGCGCCAAGGGAATTTATAATAAATTTATTATGTACAGAAATTTGTCGTCTTGTGCTCTCGCACAATTTAGACAATTAATTTATTGAAGCAAAAAACGAAATTCAAATAATTCAATACCCCGACGAGATTGATTTTCTTTTTTTTTGTTTTCTCGGCACAAAGCCAAACCGCCCAACAAAACACAGGCGACAAGAAAACACCCAGCTAAGGCGCACTCCCCTTTTTGGAATTTAAAAAGAGTTGTTTTATTTGTTATACGTCCGTTATTTTGGTGAAAGAAACCCAAACAAAATCTTTGTTAATTGTTTGGCATTTCAATTAAAATTAAAACTCGCAGCATAAATCAACAAATTAAAAGCACAAGCCGCGCCGCCACCAGCACCAGCAAATAAATCTGGACATCCAAAGTGTTGACCTGCCTGCATAAGATTCAAATGGCAGGCCAGAGAGGGGGGCAGCCTTCATCTCTATCTCTCTGCAGAGGTTGCGGCTGAGCCCCTTCCCAATTCCATGCCAGAATTTTATTTAATCGGATCTCGGTCGCCCGAGAAGAATTGAAATTAAAAATACATTAAAATATCTTGGCAGTCATTGGGTTTATTTTTTTTACTTTTGTGCGCATAATAAAATTATGCTGTTGTTAACACCTCATCATGGTCAAGTTCAAGTTGGCCAACATTCGCCCAAGATAATATGTGGCATGTGTTGGCACAATGCCAATACCACCAGCTTTCAGCAAATCGCCACAAATGCCGCCACAATGAATGTTGTTTTTTTTTCACTCAATACATATTTATTAATAATTATAATTTGATAACTTTTATTCATTGAAAAATAAATTGATCCTTTCTTGCCCCAAAAACAACAAAAACAGCAACACCTACAACGAGGGCTGTATGATTAGACGGATATAATTTAATACGGTGGTAAATTGTTTACAGAAATAAACTAAAAGGAATGAGTTTGTTGAATCAGCGGACATATTTGCTGAAACAGCAGACGTATTTGCTGAAACAGCAGACATATTTGCTGAAACAGCAGACATATTTGCTGAAACAGCAGACATATTTGCTGAAACAGCCGATTTATGTGTTGTAAAAAGACTTATTTGTTGATATAGCAGACTTATTTGCTGACATAGCAGACTTACTTGCTGAAACAGCAGACTTGTTTGCTGGAACAGCAAATGTATTTGCTAAAACAAAAGACTTATTTGCTAAAACAACAGACTTGCTGAAAATCACATTTATTTGGTCTACTTTGTAATGAGTCTTGAGTGTATATGGACATTTAATAATCATTGGCTTTTTTATCAAACTTCTCGTAGGCTCCCTCGTACAATCGAGGTACTTTATTCTAGTCGCGTTAGTTGTTAATAGGCTTTTGTGTTTCTCATAAATTTATGTCAGTGCCTTTGGGCTTTATCGGAGTTTTTTTTATCTGGCACTCCATCTCCATCATGATCTTGAATCGTTCATTATCTTTTTGTCGGCCTTTTTTCATTAGTTTTAATCTGGTGTTTAATTTAGGCCTTTTGTGTTGTTTTTGTTGTGTATTGACTGGCTGACTGACTCAGTGAATTGACGGCTGCTGTTTTAGCTGCCGTTGATCGATTTCGTTTCGCATCCATTTAGCTTTGTATGATTTTTTTGTTATATTAGTTTAAAATTATCGTTAATTAATTTGGAATTGTTTTTTAATTTAACAAATGATTAATCGCCAAACTTTTCTTTCTTTCATTGCAGGTAAATTTTCCCTTCCCACTTCCATGGAGTGAGTAGCTAGCTCTGTAACGAGGAGCTGTGAATTTTATTGCGCATATATTGGTAATTTCATCGGTAATGGCCTGGATGGATTTTTCGGTCTGAGAACATCGTTTGTCGTATAGAGGTTTGATTGATTGATTAATTGTTGTTGCTATTTTTATGTGTGTGTGTTGTTACATAAAGCGCCGAAAAATCAAACGTTTACTACCGAAAAGTACATGGGGCAGTGTAATTAGAAGATAAGAAGAAAGAAGAGGCGTTGTTTCCCTCTCTCTCTGTTTGGAGGTGCCGCCATCAGTGGTAATTAGAACATGTGCTCGTCATACAAATGGAAACTACACTTATGGGCACATAAATAGTTACAAAATGAAGGGATAAGTTTAGAAATGACATTTGAGATATGTCAAGATAACAGTTAAGGTCAAAATAGAGGCATACGATTAGTATAACAGTTTGTATAACAGTTTCGAAACTGTGTATAACAGTTTAAAATTTTGTTTAAGAGTCGGCATAAGAGTTTAGCAGTTTTAAATGTTTATAAACAGTTTCATGGTTTTGTATAACAGTTTTAAATGTTTTTATATCAGTTGTCACTCATAATTCAGCGACAATGATGACATTTGCGGTTTTCTTAAAAAAAAAATCTCAATATAACAGTTAAGGATTAAATAGATAAACAGAACAGTTTAAGATTTTATATAATAGTTTCCGTAGAGTAGCAGTTTCCAATGTTTTTAACTGTTTAATTGTATAACATTTGAAATTTAGTCTATAAAAACCGAAAACTTTTCTTGACATTTAAATTTTTCGTATTGAACGCAAATATGCGGAAATTTAAGTTTTCTTGTTTGTATAACAGTTTGAAAAATGTATAGTAACTCAACATGTCTGTATAACGACGTAAAATATTTGCATAGTTTGTTGTGTTTGTATAACAGTTTATGTGGTATATCAGTTGTTACTCATAATTCAGCAACAGTGATAACATCTGGAGTTTTCTAATTATTTTGCAAAATCATAAATGACATTGGAAAAATATCAATATAACATTTAATGTTTAAATATATTAGTAGAACAATTTGTATAACAGTATATATATATATAGAATCAATGTATAAAAGTTTAGCAGTTTCAAATGTTTGTAAAAAAGTTTCATGTTTTCGTATAACAGTTGAAATGTCAATATAACATTTAATGTTTAAATATATTAGTAGAACAATTTGTATAACAGTTTAGAATCAATGTATAAAAGTGTAGCAGTTTCAAATGTTTGTATAAAAGTTTCATGTTTTCGTATAACAGTTGACATTTTATAGAATATCCGAAATCTTACCTTTTTTGAAATGAAGACAAATATGCATACATTTTAAGTTTTCTATATTTGTATAACAGTTTGAAAAAATTGTGTAGTACTTTTATTATATATTTATGTTGTCTAACGCTTAAAATGTTTGTATAGCTGTGTAAAATGTTTGTATAACAGTTTCATATATTTGTATAACAGTTTAAAAAGTGTTTTTTTTATCAGTTTTTACTCAAAATTCATCAGCTGTGTTGACATCTGTAGTTTTCTAATAATTTTGCAACAGCATAAATTACATTTGAGCAATGTCATTATATATTTAAGGTTTAAACAGATTAGTAGAACAAATTGTATAACAGTTTAGAATTTATATATAAACGTTTTAAATTTTATATAAGAGTTCGGCAGTTTTAAATGTTTCATGTTTTCGTATAACGGTTGACATTTAGAATATAATATATGCAAACTTATGGCATTTATTTTTTGAATTGAAGCCAAGATACATATTTTTATGCGGAAATTTAAGTTTTCCGTGTTTTATAACAGTTTGTAAAAATTGTATAATACTTTTAAAATATTGTCTAACGCTAACAAGACTAATCGAACACTAAGTTACGTATATTCATGCGGAAATTAAAATTTTTCGTGTCTGTATAACAGTTTGAAAAAATGTGAAGTAGCTTAAAATGTTGTATAACGCTTAACATGTATGTATAGTGGTGTAAAATATTTGTATAACAGTTTCATAATTTTGTATAACAGTTTAAAATGAGTTTATCTCAGTTGTTACTCATAATTCAGCAACAATAATGACATTTGCAATTTTCTAATAATTTTACTATAGTTAAAAAATTGTATAACAGTTTACAAATTAACTATGAAATGTTTAATACATCGAAAAATCTCAGGACTGATTTGAACAAATTTCATATGGTATAAGAAAATTCATTGTACTAAGGCAATTTCGTACATATAAATTCTCCATTGTATAACAGTTTACAAAAAATAATTCTTTACATTTCCTGCGTGTAATTTTTTAACATATTTAACTGCTGTTAAGTTAACAGAATTGTTTATTCTATTGTGTTTTGCTGTATGCATTGTGTTCTGTGAAATTTTTATATATAAACATTCCTAACTATTGTCTTAAAGATATTGTATTATCACATATAGCAGCAGCTTTTGCCTTGAAATGTTTATTCGAATTGTGTTCTTTTGTATGGACAGACAAACAGACATGTTTGCATGATTCTTTGGAATTGGAATGTTCAATATAAATGGAATGCTTAATTAAACAGTTTCATACGCAGCAGCAGCTGTTGTTTGTTATCACCACCACCACAACAACTGCCACCAACTAACCAACCAACGACTTCTGGTTAAACAGTCAGCCCAACACTGGCCAGTCAGTACTCCTCCTATTGGGTGTATTGGGTTGGTCTCTCTCGTCTCGTCTCTAGGCTAAATACGGATGTATGACCGTGATATTGGCGCCAAACTGTTGAGGATTATTAGAAAAAAAAGCTAAGAAAAAATGCAGAGAAATCTTAAAGATTTGTTTAAGGAGACAGCAAACAATGCGACAGCAGCTCGAACAGTAGTTGTTGTAGTCGGTCGGTCGGTCGTCATTATCATCAGCCAAAACAAGGTGGTAATACTTTGGTGGTGACCATGGCGGTGTTGGTGGCGGCAACAACCAAAGACCAACTAGCTAACACCATGTTGGCCATGGTATTGTAGGTTTTTTTCGCTCCCTCTTTGGGTTAACTTCTTTTTGCGGCGCGTTTTTTCTTTTTTGTTTCTAACAAAACAAAAAAAAATCATATGACAACTTCACACGCCAACAAACAACATTGGCGGCGGGCAACATGAGCCTGTCTTTGGCAGTAGCAGAAAATCAATTCAATACCTCTTCTCGGCGTGTAACGAATGTGAAACCACCACCACCGAAATACGATAACCAACCGAAGCATGTTTTATGTCTTTTGTTGAGAGATTCAAACAAATCAAATGGAACAAAAATCCATATCCAAGTGGCGGCGTCGCATTCATCCATGGCTCTGGAAAATATTTGCGCTGCCAAATCCCGCATTCATGTTAACAACATTTGGAATTTGGCTAACAACCGCCACTACACAATATTGTCAGCGAAATATTGTTAAGTGTTTTTTTGGCGACAGTTTTTCAAAGTTTTTTTCATTTTTCATTTCAATGTTAAATTTATGGTGTTGCTCGTCCTCATGTAGTGTTGTTGTTGGCTGTCGCTGCTGCTGCTGTTGTGTCGATTGTTTGTCAAACATATTTCATTATATTTTTTTCGATCGCCCCATAACGCCACCAACTACTACTGTTGGGCGATAGTTACGAGGGTTGGTAAATTTTTAAGGAATATGGTGTTATGTACAAATGTATAAAAAACATAAATATAACTGAAGAAATAGTAAATAATCTATAATATAATAAATAATAATTGTTAAATACAAACTAGGTTCTTTTTAATAAGTTGAGATAAGGCCTAAATAGAGGCAAGCGATTAGTATAACAGTTTGTATAACAGTTTCGAAAATGTGTATAACAGTTTCTAAACTGTGTATAACAGTTCCAATTTTTTTCTAAGAGTTTACATACGAGTTTAGCAGTTTTAAATGTTAGTATACTAGTATCATCGTTTTGTATAACAGTTTTAATTGTGTTTATATCGGTCGTTACTCATAATTCAGCAACAATTATGATATTTAGTAATAAATAATAAATTTTAAATGCAAACTAGGTTCTTTTTAATAAGTTGAGATTTGTCATTATAACAGTTAAGGTCTAAATAGAGTTATGCGATTAGTATAACAGTATAGAAACTGTGTATAACAGTTTAAAAATTTGCTTAAGAGTTTGCATACGAGTTTAACAGTTTTAAATGTTAGTATACTAGTGTCATAGTTTTGTATAACAGTTTTAATTGTGTTTATATCGGTCGTTACTCATAATTCAGCAACAATTATGATATTTAGTAATAAATAATAATTGTTAAATACAAACTAGGTTCTTTTTAATAAGTTGAGATTTGTCCTTATAACAGTTAAGGTCTAAAAAGAGTTATGCGATTAGCATAACAGTTTGTATAACAGTTTAAAAATTTGCTTAAGAGTTTGCATACGAGTTTAGCAGTTTTAAATATTAATACAATAGCTTCATGTTTTTGTATAACAGTTTTAAATGTGTTTATATCAGTTGTTAGCCATAATTCAGCAACAACTATGCTATTTGCAGTTTTCTTATTATTTTGCATTAACATAAATGAGCAATATGTATAACAGTTAAGGTTTTTTATAAGAGTCTCCGTAAGAGTTTATCGGTTTAAAGTGTTTGTATAACAGTTTAATATTTTCGTATAACAGTTGCAATTTAGTCTATAACATCCGAAAACTTATGACATTTAATTTTTTGAACTGAAATACATTTATGCGGTTCTTTTTAAGAAGTTGTAGTTCAATCCTTGACTTTGCATACCTCCCTCCACCACCTCTTGCATTTCTTTTTTGGTGTGGTTGAATGGCAAAGAAAAAAATGAATTTTCTTCTTTGTTGTTGGCATAGACCCACAACCAGCCCAGAATCTGTAGGTTAGTTGGTTTTACTAACATACTCCTCATATGCATCGTCGACGTATCTAGTTGGTTGCTGGCTGGTTGGTTGGTTTGTTGATTATTGTCATTGTCGTTGTTTGTTGTCTGTTTGCCGTAGTTTGTCATAAGTTATCGGCCGACACACAATTAAAACAAGCCGACAGACGGACAAACACGCCACAGTGTCACTCACCACTTGGAGCACAGTAGTCGCAGTCGTCGTCGCCATCAGCATCAGCGTCATAGCTGCCGTTTTGGTTTTTGAAGTTCGAGTATTTGTGAAAATCAGAAAAATCACTGCTGTTGTGTGTGCATACATTTTCTCTTTTTTCGTCTCGGGTTGTCTCGGTTTATCGCTGTTTTTCTGTTGTTGTTGCTGTTAATGTTAATGTTTTCCCTAATAAACAATGGAACAACAAAGAAAAACTTTGTATTTTTTCTTTCTAACTCATAACTAGAAAAAAAATATAAGCGCTGCTGTTTCCAGTGGCATTGTTGTTGCTGGAAACCAATCATAATATTTATGTTTGTACTCGTCTGACCGTGATTTGAGTTGCTGAGGGAAAAGCTGTTAACTCTGGCCGTTAGCTTTTGACTTATTGGCAGACCAAGAAAAAAGGGGGAGATAAATTTTGTTTAAACAAAAACCAAATATGTGTCATTACAGATAATATTTTCAAAACTATTATTTTCCAGAATGAAATACAGTGGATATAAATGTGTAATGACTGCATTTCTTATAGTAGAGACAAAAGATTCTTTGTCATTCCTTGTATGTTTTCAACATTTATAGGTTTCCGCCATCTCGGAAGGACCATATTCAATATCAGCCAACATCTTCGGGCGCCAATTTAAAGGTCATCAATATTGGACTCTGAAAAGTCAGCCGATTATGAGAGCGATCTACTGGGCAGCCAGAATGATATATTGGCTATGTCGTCAAGAATTTAAAGACATAGAGACAAAGAATCGATATTTCAGATGACCACAACGAAATGAAAGATCAGCTATGCCTGTTTGATTATTATGAGGGCGATTTACTCGCCTGGTGCTTTTGTTTGGGATAGTTTCTTGTTTTGTCCATCTCGAAGGACCACATTTTACTGAGATATTTCATAAATCATTTGTTATTTCAAGTTATTTTTCATTCTTCTGCTGATTAGTTGCAAGTTTTTTATCATCTCGAAGGACCATACTCACTATCACCTCAACTCTTCAGGTGCCAAATAAAAGGTCAGCAATATTGAACTGGGAAAAGTCAACTTGCTTCGACGATAAGAATACGAAAAATATATAATAGATATGTTGCATGTTGAGATTACCAAAATCACCTAGGACCATCTACCCTTTAATTTCTTAAGGTGCCACATGAAAAGTCAGTTAAGTTGAATTGAAAGTCAGCCTGGTGTTTTTATTACAGATAGTTGTGGTCATCTCGAAGGACCATATTTTTCTGAGACATCACACAATTTCTTAGAGCATTTAATATTTCGAATTATTTTTCATTTCGAAGGATCATCTACCGCGTCATTTCGTAGGTCGCCAAATTAATGGTCTGCAACATTAGAATTGGAAAAGTCTGTCTACTTCGAAGATTATGAGGGCGATTCACTCAGATGGATGAATGTACCGGTGTGATGGATTGTGTCGTCAAGCCTGCAAAAAATATGGGCTAGAAAATCGATACTTCAAGGTTGCAGGTCGAGATGACGAAAATCTCGAAGACCATTTATCTCCTAATTTCTTAGGTTGCCAAACGAAAGGTCAGCTATATTGGATTGGGAAATGTCAGTCTTCTGTTTCGATTATTGTGGAGTCGATTCACTGGCGTCTATGTTTCAGTTTTGGTCATCTCGAAGGACCATATTTTACTGAGACATCGCATAATTTCATAGACCATAGTTGCAGGTTTTGGTCATCTCGAAGAACCATCTACCACATAATTTCATTGGTTGCCATGTGAAAGGTCAGCTATAGTGAACTGGGAAAAGTCAGCCTTCTGTTTGGATTATTATGGGAGCGATTCAATCGGTTGTCGCCTTTGTTTTGGTCATCTCGAAGGACCATATTTTACTGAACCATTACATAATGTCTTAGGTTGTCAACTCAAAAGGTCAGACATATAGGATCCTTTGGCAATTAGAGTATTTTTTGCCAGATTAGTTGCAGCTTTTAGTCATATCGCCAAATAAAAGGTCAGTATGTTGCAGGGGGAAAAGTCAGTGAAAATATAGATATGTTCGAAGGAACATATTTTTTGAGACATCTCATAATGTGATCAAAAGATCAGAAGCATTGGATCGTTTGTCATTAATACTAGCAATCTTTATGCAGATTAATTGCAGGTTTTGGTCATCTCGAAGGACCATCTACCACATAATTTCTTAGGTTGACAAAAGTATGGTCAGTTAGTATGTTGGACTGGGGAAAGTCAGTCTTCTAATTTAATTATTATGTTGTCGATTCACTCGGCTGGACCCTTTGTCTCATTGCGAGTATTTTTCAATATTTATACAGATAGTAGCGAGATTTGACCATCTCGAAGGACCATATTTTACACAGACTTCACATAATTTCTTAGGTTGTCAGCAACAATGGATCCTTTGGTATTTTGGGTAAATTTTCAGTCTTTATGACGACTAGTTTCAGGTTTTCGTCATGTCGAAGGACCATCTAGGTTAGGTTTGATTATTATGAGATCGATTCACTCGGCTGGTGCCTTTGCCTCATTGCAACTAATTTTTCAGTATTTATACAGATAGTTGCGGGGTTTGGTCAACTCGAAGGACCAGACTTCACATAATTTCTTAGCTCGTCAACGTTCAGACCTTTATTATTTGGAGTTTTTTTTCAGTAGACATGGGGCAGATGCTGACATTATTTAGCTGTCTCAAAAGACCATATTTTACTGAGGCATCTGATAATTTCTTGTGTTGTCCAAGGTCAGATACTTTGAAAGCTTTCTCATTTGGAGTCATTTTGCAGTATTTACATAGATATTGTCTTGAATTGGCTGTCTCGAAGGACCATATTGTTGCTGGTTGCAGGTTTTAACTATTCCGAAGGACCATATTTTACTGCGACATTACGTAACTTCTCAGTTTGCCAGCTTAAAAGGGTAAAAATAGGGTCGAGCTATCTTTCAGTATTTACGCAGATTAGTTGGACGTGTTGCTCATCTCGAAGGACCATTTTACCATATAATTTCTTAGGTTGCCAAGTGAAATGTCAGATATATTAGGCTAAGATTTACTGTGATTATTTCGAGGGCGATTCATTTGGCTGGTGTCGTATCATTTGATGTAATTTTTCAGTATTTACACAGATATTGTCATGTTTTGGTTATCTCGAAGGACCATAATTTCTAATTTCTTAGGTTAACAAATGACTCAAAGGACCATGCATGACCGGTCTTCCTTTACCAAGTCATTTTAAGTAATTTTTAAAGAGTTATGACACAGTCTCATGATTTGGAAGGACGAAGGACCATATTTTACAGGTTCGCGATTCCCTCGGCTAAATAGGTTATGGAGACTTTTTATAGTCAACGGTTGATGATCGTGGTTCATTATTTCTTTCCTAATTTTGTTTTTCTCTGCACACATACAATTCTGAATACCATATTTTTTCTAAAAACAAAAATAATAACAATAATATTTTTATGTCTCCACATTACCTCTTTACATACTAAACAATCTCAGCTACACACGGATGCAAACTGTGCCGTGTGGAAAATGAAACATTGTTGACAATGATGGCTGTGGAAAAAAATGCGAATGCGAATGCGCAAAAGCGATAACATGACTTTCGCGCAAATGATTAAAGCCAAGAAAATGAAATACTTTCTCAAAACGCACAAAAGAAATTATGGCTACAAATCACACATCATCTATTACCAAGCAAGCAAGAGTAAAGTCCGTACGTACAGCCAGTACGTTTACGAGTCTGTCTAACTGTCAGCTTCTCAGACCGTCCTTCTGTCTTTCTGCCAAACTGCAACAATGCAGCTCAAAACCAGAAAAGATCTTAACACAAGCGGATGCTTCAAAACCAGCCAAAGATGCCAATGAAAGAGTGGTGCGAAGAGAGAGTTCTCTCGAGAAATGGCCAAAAGACAAAAATGCATATTTTCACCTATAAGCCTCGTTTTCAAGCTTATGATACGACTCTCTTATACGGCCGAGGCTGACTTTTCTTTTAAATGTGCGTTTTTATGCGCTCTACACATTTGAAAAGTAATGTGAACATCTGAAGCAGCTGCTGGTTTAACCAGATTCTTTTTGTACAACAAACTCCTCTCAAATTTACACCCCAACGATGTACAAGTTTTCTTTGTAAAGGCTGCCAGTTGTTGGAAAGTTGGTGTGAGAAGGCCTTAGCAGAGCAGGGCCTTTACAAACAGACCATATATTTTGAAATGACTCAGAAGATAAGACCTTGACGAATGTCTTCTTATAATTTAGCATACACCTTACTGTTTCCCTTCCTTTCCATGGTTAAATCAAGCTTGTGTAGCTTACGAAGAATGTTGCAACATCTTCTTTGTGATGTTCTGAGAAGGCAAGGACTCAATAAAGTAAGCTAGTATAGCTTCCCAGGGAAGCAGGCTAGTATAGCTTCCCAAGGAAGCAATCTAGCATATCTTCTTTTTGAAGTTGTGAGGAGGCAAGTACTCAATAAAGCAATTTAGTATAACTTCACAATAAAGTCTTATTTTTGCAGTTCTGAGAAGACAAGGACTCAGTAAAGTAAGCTAGTATAGCTTCCCAGCGAAGCAGGCTAGTACAGCTTCCCAAGGAAGCAATCTAGCATAGCTTCTTTTTGAAATTGTGAGAACAGAAATTTCAAAAACTCTTCTCTGCTAACTTTCTTACTTCTTGAAGAAAACCAGCTGTAATATATTTTCAGAATTTACAATACACCTTACGGTTCTCATTCTTCGGTAAGGCAAGCTAGTATAGATTTCCACGAAAGTAAGCAGCAACATCTTCTTTTTGAAGTTGTGAGAAGGCAAGGACGCAGAAATTTGTATTACATCTTTAAAAAAATTCTCTGCTAGCCTGCATCACATAATCGCTTAGGTTGCCATCTCAAAAGATCAGAAATATTGAATCCTTTGGATTTTCGAGTTATTTTTCAGTATTTATGCAGATTGGTTTCAGGTTTTGGTCATCTCGAAGGACCATCTTCCACATAATTTCTTAGGTTGCCAAATGAATGGCCAGCTCGTTATATTGGGAGAAGTCAACCTTCTACTTTGATTATTATGAGGGCGATGAACTCGGCTGAAGCCATTGTTTCATTTCAAATAATTTTTTAGTATTTATGCAGATAATCGTGGTCTTCGGCCTTCTCGAAGGACCATATTTTGTAAAGACTTCACATAATTTCTTAGGTTGAAAACTTAAAAAATCAGTAACATCGGATCCTTTGGCATTTTGAGTAATTTTTCAGTTTTTATGCAGATTAGTTGAATAAAGTTAGCAATGTGTGTAAGAATGACTTCTCAGAATTTGCAATACACCTTACTGCTTCACTTCTACGGTAAGGCAAGCTGGCATAGATTTCCAAGAAAGTAAGCAGCAACTTTATCTTCTTTGAAATTATGAGAAGGCAAGAATTCAGAAATTTGTATTACAGCTTTCAAAATTGTTTTTTGGCTTCTTGAAGAAAACCATTGGTAATGTGTGCCCCATTCTTTGGAAGACAAAAGGAAGGCCTTTTGTAAGCAAGGCCTTGTTAATTTCGCCCCCTCTGCACCTGGACTGCTTCTTCTTGTTGTTGGTGATTGGTGGAGGTTTCTTTTCTTTGCTTGCCATTGCTATGCCGTTCGCAATAAAAGAAGATTGACGTTGCCAACTTCACATATTTCCAAAGGTCGTTTCAAGTGAGTCGACACTGTGAGTGACTTGGCCGAGATGTTGTTGCTAGCTTCGAGGCAACAGCAGCAGCAGCAGCATCTGTTTAATGTATCTGAGAGATGCTCTTGATGATGATGATGCTGATGTCGTTGACGATGGTTGATGGCTGTGAAGCTCTACAAAGTCTGTTGAACTATGAGATGCCATACCAATGAATGTGGAGGTAGTAGACTACTACCAGATATTATAACTCCGGCAATTGCTGTTGTTGTTGTTGCTGCTGTTGTTATTCTAGCTCTGACTCTGGCTCTTCGTTGCCGTTGAAGTGCTCTAGTAATAATCTTAAGTTTTAGCCGGCCTTACACCACCGCCAGCCATCTGCTACTCCTCCAGTCAGGTCTCTTGTATCTCGAAAAGTCAGTCATCTTGGTTTGAAGGCAAAATATTTTGATAACAAGAAGCATTCAGCAGCCAGCAGCAACACGCCAGTAATTGCATGCAGCGTCAGAGAGAGAGAGGGAGGGAGGGTGGGAGAAGGAGGGGGTGATGGTGGTGTTGTGGTAGCAGCAGACAGCAGCGGGCGTTTGTGTAACGTACGTACATGCCAAGAAAACGACATAAACCCAGAAAGAAAATGAAACTCGTTCAATATCATGCTGTTCTACTCAAGAGCAAGATGAAAAAAACAACGAAGACGTTGACATTAGAAGAGTCTCGGCATTCAAATAAGCCGAAGAGTTTATTTTCTATTTATAGCATTTTCTTCAGTTTTATCTCTGATAGCAGGAAAGCGTATTAAAGGAAACTCGGTGCGTATCCACCAAAGGGGGGGATTATAAATGCATTCCTTACTTTTATAGTATTTAAGGCGATAATCATAATTTCGATTAAATGTGAGGTGAAGGAAAGGGGGTTAAGAAGAAGGATAAAAAAGGTTAGATCTTATGAGGATAAAGAATGTGAAAACTTGGATGGCACCGATTTGCAAGGTTTTAGATGGACTGATGGAAATCCAGAGAGATCAAGAATGTACAAATTATATAGGATTTGATGATTTTTCAAGAACCATTTGTCCCATAATATACGTAGTTCAACTATGTTTGACTGGAAAAAAGACTCGACTGGTCCTTTTTATTATAGTTTCATGTTTTGATCATCTCGAAGGACCATATTTTACTGAGACATCAAATAATTAAATTTATTTCGAGTTATTTTTCAGTCTTTATGCAGGTTTTAATCATCTCGAAGGACCACATTTTACCGAGAAATCACATAATTTCATAAGTCATTTGCTATTTCGAGTTATTTTTCAGTCCTTATACAGGTTTTGGCCGTCTCGAAGGACCATCTCCCACATAAATTAATCTTAGATTGTCAAATGAAATGAATTATTGTAAACATTATTATAGTCAGATATTTCAAGGCTGCATATCAAAATATCATATATCTCTCTTATAATTTGTGAAGTTGTCTAATAAAAGATCAGCTATGTTGGGCTGGAAAAAATCCGTTCGTTTTGATTATTATAAGGGCAATTTATTTGGCTGTGGCTTTTTCCGATAGTTTCATGTTTTGGTCATCTCGAAGGACCATATTTTACTGAGCGTCACATAATTTCTCAGGTCAATTGTTATTTTATGTTATTTTCCAAACTTTATGCAGATTAGTTGCTGGTTTTGGTCATCTCGAAGGACCATCTTCCACTTAATTTCTTAGGTTGCTAAATGAATGGTCTTTGCAATATTAGAATTGAAAATCTTTTCTGCTTCGATGATTATGAAGAGGATTCGCTCCGATGGACAGCCAGAGGTATAGCTTGGCTTTGTTCAAGAATGCCAAAAATATAGGCTAGCAGATCGATATTTCAACGTTGCAGGTCGAGATGACTAAAATCACGAAAGACCATCTACCTTTTAATTTCTAAGGGTGCCAAATGAAAGTTCAGCTATGTTGAACTGGCAAAACTGGTCAGCCTGTTTAGATTACTACGAAGACGATTTACTCGTCTGGTGTTTTTGTTTCGCATAGTTTCAATGTTTTGGCCATCTCGAAGGACCATATTCTACTGAGACATCTTACTCTCTAAGGTTGTCAAATTAAAAGATCAGAAACATTGAATCCGTTGTCTTCGAATTATTTTTCAGTATTTACGCAGATTAGTTTCAGATTATGGTCATCTCGAAGGACCATATTTTACAGAGACATCACATAATATCCAAGGTTACCAGCTCCAAAGGGTATAAACATTGGATCCTTTGTAAAGAGTGATTTTTTTGAGGTTAGGATTTTCATGCATTAGTATTTGACAGATCACGTGGGATTTCAGACATGGTGTCAAAGAGAAAGATGCTCAGTATGCTTTGACATTTCATCATGAATCGTCTTACAAACGAACAACGCTTGCAAATTATTGAATTTTATTATCAAAATGCGTGCTCTGTTAAGAAAGTTCATTGCGCGCTTCCATTTTATGGTCAGTTTAATCGACCCACTGAAGCGGCTATTCGGGCTATTGTGACTAAATTTCGCACCAAATTTACATTGTTGGACATTAAACCACCAACACGCTTACGTAGAGTGCGAACTGAAGAAAATATCGCAGCTGTATCGGCCAGTGTTAATGATGACCACCAATTTTCGATTCGTCGCCGTTCGCACCAATTGGGTCTCTGTTACTCAAAAACGTGGAAATGCCAAAATTGGACTAAGCGGATGGACCACCTAAGACGCAGCCGCGGTCAACATTTAAATGAAATTATCTTCAAAAAGTAAATGTCATGGACCAATCTAACGTTTCAAATAAAGAACCGATGAGATTTTGCAAATTTTATTTACGCAGATTAGTTCAACGATTTAGTCATCTCGAAGGACCATTTTACCATATAATTTCTTAGGTTGCCAAAGAAGGCCTGCTTTGAATATTACGAGGACTATTTACTCAACTAATGACTGTCATTTGGTGTACTTTTTCAGTATTTACACAGATTTGGTCAGGTTTTGATCATCTCGAAGGACCATCTGCCACATAATTTTTTAGTTTGACAAATGTCTTTAGATTGACAAATGTTTGTGACTGAGGCACCACATGTCATTCGAAGTAATTTTTAATTAGTCATAGCGCAGATGGTCTCATGATTCGGCCATCTCTCGAAGGACCATATTTTACTAAGGCGCCACTTAGGTTGCCAAATTAAATGCCAAATAATTGAAGACTTACGAGGGAGTTTTCACTCGGATAAACACGATGGATTGATAGATACAGTGCAACTTCTGTGGAGAATAATTCGCTGTAAGGAATTTTGTTATGGAGAATGACGACTGTAAGTGGTTGGTTTCAAATCAATAATTTTAAAAAATATAGTCGATATTTCAAGAATCGATAGGCGAGGAGATCGGATGGAATGGCGAATTTGCAGATGGATGGACGGATAGATAAGTTGACAGATGGATGACCGACAGACTATGCGACCGGTCGATATTTCAATGTGTACGACGGACGGGTGTAAAGATGAACGAACCAATTGTCAGATGGATCGACAGACAAGGAGGTCAGACTGATCGACAGCCAAGGAGGTCAGACTGATCGACGACAAGGAGGTCAGATTGATTGACGACAAGGATGTCAGACTAATCGACGACAAGGAGATCAGATTGATCTACAGCAAGGAGGTCAGACTGATCGACAGACTAGGAGGTCAGACTGATCGACAGGTACGGAGGTCAGACTAATGGACAGGTACGGAGGTCAGACTGATGGACAGATACGGAGGTCAGACTAATGGACAGATACGGAGGTCAGACTGATGGACATATACGGAGGTCAGACTGATGGACAGATACAGAGGTCAGACTGATGGACAGATACGGAGGTTAGACTGATGGACAGATACGGAGGTCAGACTGATCGACAGATATGGAGGTCAGACTGATCGACAGATAAGGTTGTCAGACAGATCGACAGACTATGAGGCCAGATTAATGGGCATATACGGAGGTCAGACTGATGGACAGATACGGTGGTCAGTATGATCGACAGACAAGGAGATCAGTCTGATCGATAGACAAGGAGTTCAGTCGAATGGAGAGAAAACTATAGGATGGATCCACAGATAAGGAGGTCGGACGCATGGATGGTTTGACGGATTTACAGAAGTGGATATATGATGAATGGACAGATAGATCGTTTGACCGATGGATGACCGACAGACGTCCGACGGACGGGTGTAAAGATGAACGGACAAACTGTCGGATGGATCAACAGACATGAAAGTCGGATTGATCGATAGACCGGTCGGTCTATTGGACAGGGAGCTTTCGGATCATCCTGGAATTTTATGACGACCACGAGCGACATAGTTTATTCACCGTGTTCAAAGAGGAATTAAAAAACTTGATGAGTGATCAAAAAGTAGAAAATGTTTGGAGATGCACAAACCAAGTTGTTGCTGAAGACTTACAGCAAAAATAATTTTGACTATGCGACCGGTCGATATTTCAATGTGCCCGACGTATGAGTGTATAGATGAATGGACAACTGTTAGATGGATCGCCAGACAAGGAGGTCGGATTGTTAGACAGAACAGGCGGTCGGTCGGTCAGTCGAATGGACAGAGAGATGTCGGATCCTTCTAGATTTTTAGGACGAACAACAAGGTGTTCAAATAGGAATTGAAAAACTTAGTAAACCCCGTGAGATAAAATTACACATTTGTCCATTTAGTCGAAGAGAGCGATACCGATTCCTCGGATTCATATTCCTTCTTCCTTTCTTCCTTCTTGGATAAACTCTAATTCTTTCCTAAATTCAAACGGCGAAAAATCTTCAACGCAAAGGTTTCTTCAATAGCAAAGGTTTGTAAACTTTGACCAGATTTTAATGACAATGAATAACTGTCAAACTCACAAAAATCTTACTTTAATACGTTGAAATATGGTTTGTATAAATCTGTAATAAATTATAATAAATTTCACCGTAAGGCTTTATATAATTTGATATAGAAACTCAAATATTTCATAATTTCTAACACTTCATTCATTATACACATTTGACAGCTCAACAAAAAAACCGCCGTTTTGGCAACATTCTATCCGAATTGAGGGAAATTTTCCATAATATATTCATAAATGGCGATCAAAATTTAATAAGAATTAGCTAGTCTATGCCCCGTCAAAAATTCTTGTTTAACTGTGTTGCTCGTGTTTCTCTTCTTCTCTCCTCAATCTTAGCGATCTTCAATTTCAATGATCTTCTTCTTGATCATTGAGTTGGTGTTGCTGGCGATTACCCAGCAAACATTTGGAGTCCGATATGAGTCCGATTGGACTCATAATTCGGAGTGTGAGCGCTCATTATGAGTTCTTTTAGGAGTCCAATATGAGTGTGTTTCCCTTCTTGCGATGGTCGTCATATATGAGTCCGAATTCATATACCATATGAGCCTCTTTTAGGAGTCATATATGACTCATATTTTTGAGAAAATAAGAGTTCTTATAGGAGTCCAATATGAGTGTGTTTCCCTTCTTGCGATGGTCGTCATATATGAGTCCGAATTCATATACCATATGAGCCTCTTTTAGGAGTCATATATGACTCATATTTTAGAGAAAATAAGAGATCCTATAATATATCTGTTTCTGTTATAGTAAAACAACAGAAAATAATAGCAAGAACATAAATTATTTTTAATACTAAACAAAGAAAGTAAAATTCAGTTTTTATTCAATTTTTGGTAAAAAAAAACAAAAATTTAAAAATTATATAAAAATATTCATTTTTTAAAAAAATACTTAAAAAACTAATTATATTCCTTGTTTTGAGTTTTCTTATTTCTATATTTAACTCGGTCTAGCGCTGTTTGAAACCACTTTATTGTTATTTTCTTAAAATCCACCTCATTGCCAAATTTTCGAGAAAACGGTTCTATAACAATAATAAAAAGTGAATTAAGAGCACCAAACCGCATTTAAAAAGTATTACCCTTAAAAGCACTTGTTTTGGTCATATTTTGAAGGGAAATTTTGCCTTCAACATCTATCCATGATATTTCGCAGGCCAACTCGTCGGTGACCAAGCGCTTCCAAATATGTCTCACAAGTTCAACAGTTGCACTTATACTGAATTTTTGTTCATCGATGAACGCAGGTGTTCGTTGGTCGTTGAATTCGGGGAAACACAAGTAACGGCATTTCCAAAATACAATACACTCCGCTTCACTTGAATAATTCACCCCTTTACGGCTATGATGGCGACACAAAAAACGTTCCTCTTTTCTAAAATCGTGACAATAATAGTTGAAATCATCAGGGCCATCAAAATTAAATTTATTTTCATCAGAGAACACCACTAAAGTTATAGGCCTTTCTTTGTATAAAAATGAATTACCTATTCAACTGAAGCGGAGTGTAATTGCAAGAGATGATGACTCATAACTCTGAGCCTCATATTTCCTACATTGTTTCCACTCATTTCGGACTCATAACTCTGAGCCTCAAATTTCCGTCATATTTAATACTCATTTCGGACTCATAATTCTGAGCCTCACATTTCCTACATTCTTCACACACATTTCGGATTCATTTCGGACTCATAACTCTGAGCCTCATATTCCCGTCATAATTTATACTCATTTCGGACTCATAATTCTGAGCCTCACATTTCCTACATTCTTTACACACATTTCGGACTCATTTCGGACTCATAACTCTGAGCCTCATATTCCCGTCATAATTTATACTCATTTCGGACTCATAATTCTGAGCCTCACATTTCCTACATTCTTCACACACATTTCGGACTCATTTCGGACTCATAACACTGAGCCTCATATTCCCGTCATAATTTATACTCATTTCGGACTCATAATTCTGAGCCGTCCGAAAATGTTTGCTGGGTAGCTAGCGATTAACCTTCCTCCCAACCACCGACAGCAAACATTGTATTTAGCCACGTTCATACAATGTTTGTGTTCTTTTTTAGTCGTTTTAACCACAACAATCAATACAAGTTGTAATTATTGTGAGTGAGTGAGTGAGGTTTCTCGTGGATCCATACATAGTCTATTGAGCTCATCTAACTCTAACTGACTTGAATGGACGGATGGATGGATATGTTTGGCTAAAAGTGTGTATGCCTGGTGGTGGTACGAGTACCCGATGATCTTGACTTGGTTTGAAATGTAGCTGCAGACTTGCAAGTATTTGGTTTCATTGCAACAATTTAAGTTATTTCTTCTTGTTGGTCCAAATAGCCTTCGCTGTTCCTATATGTATGTGTTGCCATGATCTGCCAAGAACATCGTGCTGTGATGTTCTCATGGCGGTTCTTTTTTGCTGCTGAAGGTCGCCCCCCTCTTTCTTCCATTGAAAATCCATCGGTCCATCAATCATTTGACAATTACTTAAGGGTTTCTTTCCTCTTCACATGACCATTAATTGATCGTCGAAATATGCTAGAATCTTGTTCTCCTTTTATGATTGTTATTATTCTTTTCAATTCTTCAGCGTTCAATTCTTCTCGTTCAGCAAACCTATGTGTATGCACTAAATTGATATCATGTTCGGTTATTTGTTTTCGGTTTTTTTCGTGTTTGATGATGTTTGAGAGGCATTGTGTAATTTTCTTTAACCTTGTAACATTATTTAAAAAGTCATTAGAGCTACCAAAATACATATCGTAATAATGATCATGTTGATGATCATTATGATCATCATTACCATTTTCTCACTCCACATGTGATCATCGTCATTTATTCCGAGTCAATTGATCGTTGTTCCCCACTCACACTCTAAACCTCTGGACAATATGACGATGATGATGGAGGAAAAGTAACAAATATTACTTCTCTCTTCCCTCGTCTTCTCATCTTTACTTAATCGCATTTTCGATGATTGATTTTTTACAGTTTGTAAAAAACACTTTTTAACCAAAATTAGATGGTGGGACGTTCGCATGGATAGATGCTTGGACGGACGGACTCATATTGTGTTGTGGTCTTTGAAAAGTTCGACAACATTTAAAGCCTCAAAGTCAAAACTTCAACCAAACAATGACTTGTTGAAGTTTAAATCAAGCAGAACATCATGTACTGCACAAGCGTACGCTCAAATCGATCTTCGTAGATACACCTTCGGACTTGCCAGACTGAAGTACTTTCAAGTACAGTATGCCAAGCCAGTCAGCAGCAATAGCAAGAACACAATTTTCGAGGTTCGTAAGGGAAATGCGGTAAAAATTATGTCAGAACTATTAAAAAGGGCAAATCTGAGAATTTGTTCTCAAGCCAAGTGAGACTGTCTTATTGAGGAATAAAGACTTTAGGGAACAGGCAATAAATTGCGAGATTAGAAGGTCGGATGAATGGATTTACAGATTTATAGGTTGATGCCTGGACAGATAGATATGTTGATGGATGATTCGGATAGTTTGTCCATCCGATGTATCGACAGACTATGCGATCGGTTGATATTTCAATGTGTCCGACGGACGGATTTAAAGATGAACGGACAAATTGTCGGATGGATCGATAGGAATGGAAGTCGTATCGATCGACAGAGCAGGAGTTTGGTCGAATGGAAAGACAGCTTTCAGAATGTCCTATGGTTGGACAGATATATAGGATGAAAGGACCAACTATTCGATTCGGGTTGACAGACTATGCGACCGGTCGAAATTTCAAAGGGGCCGACAGACAACTGTCGAATGGATCGAGAGACATTGGTGTTGGATGGATGGATTGACGAATTAACTACCAGGCGTTCAGTCGAATGTAGAAAACGGTCCAACTATCGGATGGATCGATAGACATTGAGGTCAGATGGATGGATTGAAGGATTTACAGATGGGTAGATAGATGGATGGAGAGATGAACAGACAGATAGTTTGAAAGATGGAAGATAGACAGACTATGAGATATTTCAATGACACGAGATGAACGGACAGATTGTCGTATGGATCGACAGACATGGAGCTCAGACTGATCGACAGACCAGGCGTTCGGTCGAATGAAGATCTACAGATACACGAATGGATTTACTGATTTGCAGATAGATAGATATATATGGGTGGACAGATGGGCATATAGATAGGATGACAGATGAATGATCGAAAGACTATGCGGCCTTTTCATATTTAAATATGTCCGTCGTACAGGTGTAAATATGTACTATCGGATGTATTGACAGAAGTGGAAGTCGGATTGAACGAAAGAGCAGGAGTACGATCGAATGGATGGATTATCGGATTTTGCATATGGATGAACATATAGCTAGTTCGACAGATGGATGATCGATAGACTATGCCGCCGGTCGATATTTCAATGTGTCCCACGGATGGGTGTATAGATGAGCGGGCAAACTGTCGAATGCATCGACAGAAATCGAAGTTGATCGACAGAGCACACATTTGGTGAAATGGACCTACAGCTTTCAGAATGACGATTAAGAGCAACAGAGTTTATTAAGGCAATCATAACCCAGATCTCATCATAAGGCCTTAACTACAGAGAGTCATCATAACCCTGTGGTCGGTTTTTGTGCGACAACCAGCAAAATCATAGTAGAAGGTATGTTGTGTGTACATATCCCCCCTAGAACTCCATTCTAAGTCGAATGTCTTCTAGAAATTTGGGTCTACTACTGAACTCCCGAGTACCCGTTCCCAGCTGGTCAGATTGGAAAAACAGCCAACCGAAGCCATGGCCACTAACCACTCGTGATACCAAATTAGCGTCTCCAGTCAGACCTCGTAGCCGAGACTACTTCCAGTTGCCTGCCAAACCAACTGCAGACTAGTAGCTTTCTAACAGGTTTGCCCTGAGAGAAATCACCTGATCCGCCACCAAGACCACTGACCAGACCCGAGACCACAGCGTAAAAAAAACTGTGACGACTTTGTCGAATTGAAAAATCTGAGCTGAATTTAATTCATTGGAATTCGTTGCAATCCAGAGAGATAAGTTTAAGTTAAACCTAAAATGATTTTTTAATTCTGGTTTTAAGTTGAGTTTTCAGTTATGGTGTCTTCAAAGACTTCTAGTGGCATTTTATGGAGGTGTTTTTTTTTACCCTTTTGTAGAAAAGGGACCAAATAGACCCCTATATTGAGGATGTAGAGGGTTAAAATGTTCTACAAAAAAGTTCCTCGTAGTGTTCTAAGAAATATTGCTGAACACATCCAATACATGAAATGTAAGAATCACCCCCTAAAACTCGGCAAGACAGTCCCTTGCAGCAATTCGGAAAAAATACGAAATTAACCCTAAAATGAATTTTAAGTTTTGATTTATTTTCTCCATTTAAGTTGAGCTTTGAGATATGGTGTCTTCAAAGACTTATAATAGAATTTTATGACAAATATTGTTGTAGAACATTTTAAACCTCTGTTTTAGTGGTGTTTTTAACCCTTTTACATAAAATGGACCAAAAAGATCCTTACATTGAGCAGTTAGAGGGTTAAAATGTTCCACAACAATTTTCGTCGTAGTGTTTTAAGTAATATTGCTGAACGCATCCAATAAGTTAAATGTAAGGATTACACCCTAAAATTCAGTTTTATGGGACTGTCTACCACCAATTTGGAAAAAGTACGAAATTAACCCTAAAATGAATTTTAAGTTTTTATTTATTGCTGGCATGTAAGTTGAGTCTTGATGTATTCAGAGACTTATAGTAGAATTCTATGGAAAATAAATATTTTTGTAGAAAATTTGGACCTCTTAAAGTCCTGTTTTAGGGGCGGTTTTATGCTTTTGCACAAAAGGGACCAAAAAGACCCCTATGTGGAGGAGCTAGAAGGTTTCAATGTTCCTCGTGGTGTTCTAAGTAATATTGCTAAGAACATCCAGCACTAAATATGTAAAGATCGCGCCTTAAAATATAGTTTTATGGGACTGTTTTGCAACAATTCGCAAAAAGTACGAAATTAAAATTAATTTTTCAGTTTTGACTTATTTCCACCAGTTAAGTTGAATTTTGAGTTTTGGTGTATTCAGAGACATACAGTAGAATCATATGGCAAATATTTTTGAAGAACATTTTGACCCGTTAAACCTCTATTTTAGGGGTATTTTTTAACCCTTTTGCATAAAAGGGACCAAAAAGACCCCTATAACTAGGTGATAGAAGGTTAAAATGTTCCACAAAAATGTTCCTCGTAGTGTTTTAAATAATATTGCTGAACACATCCTATACGTAAAATTCAGTTTAAAGAACTCTGTAGAACCAATTACGAAGGTACGAAATTAACCCTAAAATTAATTTTAAGATTTGGCTTATTTCTGGCATTAAGTTTTGAGTTTAGTTTTGGGGTATTCAGAGACTTATAGTAGAATTTTTGCGCAAATATTTTTGTAGAACATTTTGACCCGTTAAACCTCTATTCTAGTTGTATTTTTAACACTTTTACTTAAAAGGGACCAGAAATACCCAGTGAAACCTTGTTATTTTTATTTCGCTCCACCGATAATAGAATTCAAATTGACTTAATTTGTAATTGATTTGTTTAATGTCTACCACTTTACCTGCTCTCTCATACCACCCTCCTATATATACTGAGATTTTAAGCGCGTTAGATTTTATTTGTTAGAAAGAAAAACACAACTATTATATGATTACTGCAACTAGGTACCCTCAGCCACGGATGTGTTTCTTTCTGTTGGTGATGATGATGATCTTGGTCATCATTGATTTGGTGTTGCTTTGTGGGTTTTTTCACAAACATTTGGTTTGTAATGATTTCCAAGAGACATAATGATGTGATCAATGATCATCACCATCATCATCACGATGGTCATCCAAGTGTGAAGAAATCATCATCATCGTCATCATTTCTAATGTGAGTGTGACGCGTTTAATACGATTTTCGTTTCGTTTTGTAGTCAAGTGTATCTGGCTGTCTGTGTTTTTAATCTGCAATTGTTGCTGTTTACATTTGTTGTTCGGTTGAATGTCTTCGTCTTTTTAAAGAGTTTGATGACTTTAGGGCTTTTCTCTTCCACTCTCCTTCTGCTGCTGCTTCTTCTTTCTATTGCTTTCGGCCATTCTGCAGCCTGACTTTTAATAAATTTCGTTATGGTTTAAACAAAAAAAAAAGAAAAGATCAAAACCCCATCAAACAAATTTGTTGTTCAAAGAAGGGGGCGAGTGTTTAAAGCGTCTAAATGCTCTTATACCGAGAAAAACCCGCTACATATGGTGGGTTACGGCAATTAATTTGGAAAGAATTACAAGTCAGCACACAGTACACACACTATGAATGTGGCACTTCAATGTCAATGTCTTTTTCGAACCAACCAGGGAACCAACCGCTGTACCCCAGAGGACAATGACCTCTTTCTAAGAAGCGTTTTGTAACACATGAATTTCTTTGATATGATATGGCGAAATAAAAACTTGATTTTCTTCTGATGACAATGAGATTTTGGTAGTAAAAATTATTTAGTACGAAATCCAATAAAGAGTTCTTAATTTGACGAAGAAAATAAGAAAATATTTCTTAATTATTTGCAAGAGAAATGAGTTCTTTGTCTGATAGTAACACATGAATATGATATAGCAAAAAAACTTGATTATTCTATATGACAATGAAATTTAGTAATAAAAAATAAATCAGTTACTAAAAGACATTCTAAGGACTTCTTAATTTTCTAAAGTTTTCTAGGAAAAATTACAATTTATTGGCCTTAAAGGGGCAGTTGTAGCTGTTGGCTACAAATGTTGCGATTGTCACTTTCACATAAAGACAGTGGTTTAGGAACAGCCTTAAAAAAATTGAGAATAAATTGATTTTTGGCTGACATAATGTATCCGATATTACCTAAGTATAATACATTTTTGGGTTTGTAGAGGATTTTAATTTGATTTTCAGCTCTCGAATTTTAGGTGGATTTTTTCTAGACATGATGGAGGCATCATCTACTTGTAAAATAACCTGCCATATTTGCTTTTATATTTTTTTGAAGATAATCCATTTTTAAAATTCCAGTTTCTTCAATTGTTAGAAACTTGGAGTGTTTGGCACTCATTACACCTACAATTTTTTTAATATATCAACCAGCTGTCCCTTAAAGGTCAATAAATTGTAAATTTTCCTATAAAACTTTAGAAAATTAAGAAGTCTTTAGGATGTCTTTTAGTATCTGATTTATTTTTTATTACTAAATTTCATTGTCATCTAGAATCATCAAGTTTTTTTTTTGCTATATCATATTCATGTGTTACTATCAGACAAAGAACTCCTCTCTCTTACAAATAATTAAGAAATATTTTCTTCGTCAAATTAAGCTTTAATTGGACATACAATAGCTTACTATAGGATTTATATTTCGGCGCAAATTAGAGTATTAGTAAAAATTAAAATATATAAATTGGCACAAAAGGGACCAAAATGTCTCCAAAATTGAGGAGCTATAGATTTTAAATGTTCCACATAAATGTTCCTCATAGTCTTCTAAGTAATATTGCTGAACATATCCATTACGACAAGTGTAAGGATCGCCCCATAAAATTCAATTTTATGGGACTGTCATCAATTCGCAAAAAAGTACAAAATTAACCCAAAAAAATACGTTTTAAGTTTTGACTTATTTCTGTCATTTATGTTGAGTTTTGGTGTATTCGGAGACTTATAGTAGAATATCAGCGCTAATATTTTTGCAGACTAGTTTGATCCGTTAAACCTCTGCTTTAGTGGTATTTTAAACCCTATTACACAAAATTGACCAGAAAGACCCCTATATTGAGCAGCTAGAGGGTTAAAATGTTCCACAAAAATGTTCCTCGTAGTGTTTCAAGTAATATTGCTGAACACATTTAATATCTTAAATGTAAGGATTACCCCCTAAAATTCAATTTTATGGGACTGTCTAACACCAATTTGGAAAAAGTACGAAATTAACCCTAAAATGCATTTTAAGTTTTTATTTATTGCTGGCATGTAAGTTGAGTCTTGAGTTTTGATGTATTCAGAGACCTTTAGTAGAATTCTATGGAAAATATTTTTGTAGAAAATTTGAACCTTGTTTTAGGGTTATTTTTATACTTTTGCACAAAAGGAACCAAAAAGACAAGACCCCTATATTGAGGAGATAGGGGGTTAAAATATTCCAAAAAATGTTCCTCGTGGTGTTTTAAGTAAAATTGGTGAACACATTCTGCACTTAAAATGTAAGTATCACAAGGTTTCCTATGCCGATTCACCATCAGAAGAATGTGTAAAAGATCAATAGTAAAGGTACCTTCGGCGCAAATTAGAAGAATTCGATCTATTAAAATAGTTTTGAGTTTTGAAATCTAAAATAGATCAGAAACTATTATGCATTGATATTTGGCAAACATTCATTGTATGTTGCTATTTGCACACCTGATTCGTGGTAATGAAGAACATTGAGTCTCTGTCTTACCGAGAAGCTCAGGAGTAAGCAAGACCGATACAAAATGATGGATATGATTACTGACTATCCCTGATGATCATAATGATACTTATTTGAATTATATGGTGCATTAGCATCTGCATCCAAGTAAGACAGATAGATGACTGCAGCATTGAGTCTCCGCCTTACTGGGAATCTGTAGGGTAAGCCAAAACTGTGCTAAGACTACTTCTAAGACTGGAATAGTTCTTAGGTAATGTCATACTAAAACTATGACTAATTTTACAAAAGTAGTTTATAATTAGACAAGTTTTTCTTTTTGCAATTAAAAACTAAACTTCCCAATCCCTTCTGCCCTCACTAACGTCAATCTTGTTCTGCTTATAATGAATGATATAGTCATTATAGTCACAAAAAGACATTAGAGCTCATACTCATTCTAATCATATTTCCATATGCTATTAGACAAGTATAATATAGTAATAATTTACATACCTAAAAAAACAGAGGTTCAAAGTTCTTAAGCACTCGTTCAGGTTCACATTCACTAACAAAATCTTTTGTCTGTCTGTTCAACGTATGTTTGTAATTTTTATTTTTTCTGATATAATTATAATGGAATTATAAGCATTACAAATGACTGACAACATTTGTTAGAATAAGACTAAGTACGGTCGGTCGGCCACTATCACCACCATCAACCAACAAGCATCCAGTCATCCACACCAGCGCGTCACCATCGTCATCACAATCATTGTGGCCATCAAACGGAAAATCGTCTTCATTAAAGTGTCACTCTAAGTAGAAGAGCTTCAGCTTCAGGCAATGTACGAAGGAATGTCGCCGCCGCCGCCGCCGGATGGCTGAGTGACTGACTCTGACTGCAAAGAAAAGAAGACACATTTCTTGTTCGTCATCTGGCGGTCGTTGCAGAAGATGCTACAACATTTAAGCACATACTTCTTAACGCTATTTAGCGCCATTCTCTATTACTACTACTAGTCGTCTATTGAGAAGTTTTATTTTTTCAAGAAGGAAAGAAAGAAAAAACGCGTTTTATTTCTACGGAGACAACACTAAAACGATTCACTAATTTATACTTTCTATAGAGGAGCAATCAATTTCCATTATGAGTTTGGTATGATAATTAGGGAGAAAGAATGAACTCGGGATGTATTAGTCGCTTTGTTCTGGGATGTATTAGTCGCCTTTTAGGTATATAAAATTACCCCAGTTGTTTTTCAATTTGTTTAATAACTCAGCAAATACTCACATTACCAAGTAATCTTAGGGGTAAGGGAAATGTAAACATCATTCATCACTTCCAAATCAATTCACCACCTATTACACAGATCGTACGTAGAAAAGCTGTATACTCAGTTTTCCAGTTGGTGATCTCTTCTCCTTTTTACAGGAGAAATTTAATTTCCAAGAAGTTTGAATAATTTATTTTTGTACTTTTCCGAGACCTACAAAGACGATATGTATATCAAATTAAAGAGAAAAATGCATTTTAAAAATACTTCTAGTTTCAAAATTCTATTTGTATTAGTTTAGCATTAACAATTATTTTAAATTTCCCCTTTAAAAAGTTAAATTTTATTTATTTATATTTTTACAATAATATAGAGTTTGAATAATATATTTTTGTGCTTCTGCGAGACTTACAAAGGTCTATACAAAGGATTTGTATATCAAATGAGAGAGAAGAATATATGTTAAAAATACTTCTAGTATCATTCATCTATCTGTATTAGTTCAGCATTAACAACTATTTCAAGTTTCCCCCTTAAAAAGTCTTAAAGTCTATTTATATTTTTAAGGGGGATTGTAAATGGTCGCTAATGCTAAACTTATATACATTAAAACATGAAATTTGAAGTATTTTTAACAGATAAACTCCTCTTTCATTTGATATCCATATCGCCTTTGTATGACTCGTAGAAGTAAAAATAAAAATAAATTATTAAACTTTCGAAATTAAAAGTCCTATAAAAATATCACAAGAATGAGAAGCGAGTACACAGTTGTTATATATTCGACGTCTAGTTTCACGTGCATATGGTCTCGTTCAGCTCCAAAAACTACTGTCGCACGGTGTTTCCCTTGGAATTATTTTTATAAATGGAATGACATTGGAGGAATACTTTTTCACGAATAAAATTCTTTCTGTTATATACAATTACTAATTTTGTAATAACTCAGCAAATACTTTCATTACCAAATAATCTTAAGGGTAAGGGATATGTAAAGGCATCCATCACTTTCAAATCAATTCAAAAACTATTACCCTTGGAATTATTTTTATACAGGGAAGCCATTTGAGGTAAGCGCTTACCAAGAAATTGAAAAATAAGTACTTACTTGCACGCTTACAAATTCATTACGATTGAACACGATACCATACAAATGCTTCTTATTTATGTCGTTACTGGAAAGTCAATAGTTCTTAATTAAAAGTAATGAGTTGTCAATATTTATTAATTTGATGTAATGAGTTGCCATTACCTAGTATAACAAATGGTAATGAATTGTCATTACCCGGTATTGCAAATTGTAATGAGTTGTCATTATCTGGTATTGTAAGTGGTAATGAGTTGTCATTATCTAGTATAGAAAACGGCAATGAGATGTTATTATTTATTTAATTAGTAAAATCAATCGGTTGTGATTTTCCGGTATTGCAAATGGTAATCAGTTGTCATTACTTATCAATTAAAAGTAATGAATTGTCATTACCCGGTATATAGATTGTAATGATTTGCTATTATTTACCTTATTATTACAAGTAATGGGTTGTCATTACCCGGTGTGGCAAATGGTAATCAGTTGTCATTATTTATTAATTATGAGTAATAAGTTGTCATTACCAGGTAGTGCCAATGGTAATGACTTATCAATACATATGAATGATAATCGTACGATGAAAGATAATTGGTTGTCATTACACGCTATTGCAAATGGAAATGAGTTGTCAAATGGTAATAAGTTGTCATTACCTGGTATTACAAATAGTAATGAGTTGTCACTTTCCAGCATTGGAAATGGTAATGAGTTGTCATTACCCGCTATTGCAAATGGAAATGAGTTGTCATTGTTCAGTATTGTAAATGACAATGAGTTGTCATTACCGAGTATTGCAATTGGTAAGGGGTTATTGCAAATGGTACCTGGTATTACAAATAGTAATGAGTTGTCACTTTCCAGCATTGGAAATGGTAAGGAGTTGTTATTACCCGATATTGCAAATGGAAATTGCCCAGTATTGTAAATGGTAATGAGTTGTCTTTACCTATTACAGCAAATGGTAATGGGTTGTCATTACTTATTATGAGAAATGGTAATGAGATGTGCTTAGTAAGATATTGCTGAGAGAATTCCTAAAAGTAAGGACTCCTGATCCTTTCCGAAAAAATACTTTTTAGATGAAAATTGTTCGGGTTGACTAACTAATTAATAAGTTTTATCAACGATTGCCAGCAAATGGGGCAACCACTTTCAGGAAAGTTCTTTATATCAGAATACCTTGAAGTGATTTTTTATAATTCTTATGGCTGTGATCTCATAACGAGGACTTGGATTCTAGCTTTAAATTGCCAGCGATAAATTTGCAAAAAACAATCAAAAATAATATTACAACCCCTCGTATTAAAACCACAGCGACAACATCATAACGTCACAAGAGAAAACATGTCGAAGATTCTTTTGTGGTTTGGCGGAGTATTTCTCTCTCTATCTGTATTTGCTCTTGTTGTCATCATCCCAAGCCTTTTGACCAGAATTGTTTGTGACGGCATTTAAGACTTTTTAGAATAAACAAGATTCTTTTGCTGCTGCTGCACGCATTTTCCTCTTCTTTCTTTCATTTTCTCTTGGCCATTATTCACTAGTTTCTATACTAGAGTGAATAAAAGTGACATTGGAATGCGCGGCATGAAGCATGATTAGGGAGCGTGAAGCAGGGAGCGAGCGGGATACTGTCGCCAGAGTTGTTGTGTTCTAAAAATGCATCGGCGATTGTGGTCTGCTTTTCATTTGCCGTAATTACATGTGATATGTCCATTGGGGGTAAGTTTTCCTCATGGCCATGGTCATCGTCGTCGTTATGGTCATTGGGACAACAGCAAAAAAAAAGAGAAGAGTAAAACTTCTTTTGAAGATCATTTAGGAAATTGTTAAAATACTGATTTCTTACTTAGAGTAGTTAGAGTCAGCAGTGTTTACCTGGCGGCGGCAGCAGCAATTGTTGTCATTAAACGAACGATCATCATAAAGAGAAAGTTTTTATTGCTCTGTGGTTGTTGTTGTCGTCGTCATTATAATGACAACAATGTACTCTGTTGACGTTGACTCTGTACAGAAATAATAACTTTTCATTTTGTTTAACAAAAAAAAAAATAATTATTGTCAGACGTATGGACGGACGGACGGGACAGACAGACTTGTCTTTTCTTGGTTCTCTTTTTTTTTGTACACATGACATTTGCGATCATTGTCAGTTTTAATCGCCGCTATGTATGCTTGCACATGTGACAGAACAGACTGAAAGACAACTTACACACAATGAGAGAGCCAAGTAAGAATTAAATTGAAGTTACGTTTATGGTTCTAGGAAATGATAATGCCTTTTAATTCTAATAATAACTTTTAAAGCCCATAAAACTCAACTCCCCACTAGAATGAATTTTATGTTATCGTTGAAAAAAAAAAAACAACAAACATCATGTATTAGCTACAACTCCCTCTCCACCCGGTTAAACAAACAATAGTGAAGGCAAATTGTTTTTATCCCAGAAAAAAATATAAAACTCACTACCATAAAAGGTAAGGATAAAGTGGAAAATGAAGATTTTTGTTGAAATGCTTTAGGTATTGGGAAACATTTTATCTTTTTTTTTGATAGTCTACAACATAACAATTATTAAAATAATAATGCTTACAAATTTCTACAAGTTTGGGATTTTGCTGAATTCCGATATTTTTGTAAGCTCTCAATATTTTGTAAATTTTTAGGCCTTAAATAAGTCTTATGCATTTCTAAAGTTCATTTATAGCAAAAAATCTTAGCTGAATTGATATCTTTGAAGTTAAAAGTTAAAATTTTGAAATGAGAAACTTGAAAACTATGAAAAATCGAGATTTTGTTAAACGTATTTAAAAGTATTTAGAAAAATGTTCTGATTTTTTGATGGTCTACAACATAACAATTACTAAAACAATAATGCTTACAAATTTCTAGAAGTTTGGGGTTTTGCTGAATTCCGATATTTTTGTAAGCACTCAATATTTTGTACATTTTTAGGCCTTAAATAAGTCTTATGCATTTCTAAAGTTCATTTATAGCAAAAAATCTTAGCTGAATTGATATCTTTGAAGTTAAAAGTTAAAATTTTGAAATGAGAAACTTGAAAAACTATGAAAAATCGAGATTTTGTTAAACGTATTTAAAAGTATTTAGAAAAATGTTCTGATTTTTTGATAGTCTATGACAAAACAATTGCAAAAATAATAATGCTTACAAATTTCTAGAAGTTTGGGATTTTGCTGAATTCCCAGTTTTTGTAAACACTCAATATTTTGCAAATTGAGCGTTAGCCTAATTTTCTGAATTTTTAAAGATTACTTATTGCAAAAAACCTTAGCTGAATTGATATTTTTGAGTTTAAAAGTTATAACTTTTAAATAAAAAGCATGAAACCATGAAAAATAAAAATTTTGTTGAAAGCTTCATGTATTTGGAACTTTTTTGTGATTTTTTTATAGTCTACAACATAACAAATACTAAAATAATAATGCTTACAAGTTTCTAGAAGTTTGTGATTTTGTTGAATTCCTATTTTTTTGTAAGCACTTTATATTTAGAAGATTTTTAAGCGTTACCTTAGTCTTCTCTATTTTTGAAGTTTAATTGTAGCAAAAAACCTTAGCTGAATTGATATCTTTGAGATAAAAAGTTATATTTAAAATGAGAAACATGAAAAATTGAGATTTGGTTAAAACGCTTCAAGTATTTGAAAATTTTTTATAATTTTTTAACAGCCTACAACAAAACAATTACTAAATTAGTAATGCTTACAAAATTTGAGAAGTTTGGGATTTTGCTGAATTCCGAATTTTTTGTAAGCGCTCCATATTTTGCAAATTTTTAAGTGTATTCTTAGTCTTCTGCATTTTTAAAGTTCAATTATATACAAAAAACCTTAGCTGAATTGACATCTTTGAGACTAAAAGTTATAATTTTAAAATGAGAAACACGAAAAATTTAGATTTTGTTGAAACACTTAAAATATTAGGAAAATTCTAATGTTTCTTAATAGTTTACAACATAACGATTACTAAAATAACAATGCTTACAAATTTCTAGAAGTTCGGGATTTGGCTGAATTCCGATTTTTTGTAAGCACTTAATATTTTGCACATTTTTAAGTGTATTCTTAGTCTTCTGCATTTTTAAAGTTTAACTGTACCAAAAAAGCTTAGCTGAATTGATATCTTTGAGCTTAAAAGCTATATATGAGTCGTCCCTTTTTTCACTTGTTTAAATTGACTACGTTTAACACTACGTAGGTGAATGCACAACAATACATTTTAGTGGAATTGATTAAATGTGTTTGAGGAAAGATTTCTAAATCTGGAACTCTTGCTTTAATATAAACGTGACATTTCATTGTTATTTATTGCATTTTATTTAAATTGTTTATTGCTCTTCCGACGAAAGAAAATTTCAAGAATTTCATAAGCAAACATAAATAAACATCACACTCAGGCAAGCCAGCCATCCAGACAGACAACAACATTCAGTGTGTGTGAGTGTGTTGTTTTCTTAACAACATTGTTGACGGCGATTATCACAGAAGCGATGCAATCCAACTCCACTGTGGACGCCGCCGCCACCTCCTCCTATGCCCAACAATTTGTAAATAGCAATGTTCATTCGGCATAACATTATTGCCCAGGAATTTCGTCAATACAAACAATTCTGGCCGGCTGGCAAGCAAACAGTAGATAAATAACAGAAACAAACCGCTTAACACCAGCGCAATACCACCACCCCATAGATATGGACGTCGTCGTCGTCTCGTGTTTATCTTCGATGATCTCTTTCAAAATCCAAAATCAAACAGACATACCCAAGCTACTACAGACCAGAGAGACCGCGTCCACATGGTCGGTGGCGATGGTGGCGGTGCTGGTGCCTTGCTCTATTGGCACATCCATCATAGACTTCACTTGAATGACACATTAACAGCAGAGAAATATTTGCCAAATGGTGTCAAGACATATTCTTGTGAAGCCTGTTGTCAATAAATTTGGATATTTAGGAATTTTATTAGAAAACAATGACATAATTTTCCCAAATGGTATTTTTATTCAGATTTATTGGAAGGAAGCTGGTTTCTAGGAGGAGCCAGTGCTAAAAGTGTTTTTTTTCTGTTTGATCTTCTTAAGAAGTTCTAAGAAATTGAATTTGGCTATGCATATGTTGAAGAATTTTGTTCGATTGAGATTTGTAGGGTATGCAAGGTTTTCTTATGTCTTTTGGCGAGTAAATTACTTGGATATTTAAGAATATAGATTAAAATTACTGAAAATATCAGTGCTTACAAAAATTTATCATATTCAGCAAAATTTGAATTTTCAATAATTTTGTAAGCATTCAAAATATAGTAAAAAAAACAATTCATTTATTTTATTGTTGATATGTAATTTTCTTATACAATTGAGAATAGACTTTAAAATTACTAAAAAAGTGAGTGCTTACAAAAAATCGACATATTCAGCAAAATCTCAAAATTCACGGATTTTGTAAGCATTCATAGTTTTGTTTGTAATTCAATTTATAGTACCTATTTTCCTTTAGATTTACGAAAAGCCTTGAAAAATTGGATATTCACCTCAAAATTCTAAATAAATCAATAATGAAAGTTGTCGCAACATATTATTTATTTTTAAAAACAATTCAGCAAGGTTTTCTTTTACCATTGATATGTAATTTTCTAATACAATGAAGAATACAGTTTAAAATCACCAAAAAAGTGAGTGCTTACAAAAAATCGCCATATTCAGCAAAATCTGAAACTTCGCGGATTTTGTAAGCATGTACAATTTTGTTTGTATATATTCCTACAGTACCTAAAAAACTACAAAATTCCTTTAGATTTACAAAAATTCTTGAAAATTCGGCAATTTTCTCCAAAATAATATGGAAATCAATAATGAAAGTTGAATAAAGAAGTTATTTGTTTTTATAAACAATTCAGCAAGGTTTTGTCTGGTTGTTCATGTGTAATTTTCTTATACAATCGAGATTACAGTTTAAAATCACCAAAAAAGTGAGTGCTTACAAAAAATCGCCATATTCAGCAAAATCTAAAACTTCGCGGATTTTGTAAGCATCTACAATTTTGTTTGTATATAATCCTACAGTAGCTAAAAAACTATAAAATTCCTTTAGATTTACAAAAATTCTTGCGAATTCAGCAATTTTCTCCAAAATAATATGTAAATCAATAATAATAATAAGTTGAATAAAGAAATTATTTGTTTTTAAAAACAATTCAGCAAGGTTTTGTTTGGTTGTTGATATGTAATTTTCTTATACAATCGAGATTACAGTTTAAAATCACTATTCAGCAAAATCTGAAACTTTACGAATTTTGTAAGCATGTACAATTTTGTTTGTATAAAATCCTACAGTACCTCAAAATCTATAAAATTCCTTTAGATTTACAAAAAAATGGATTTCACCCGAAAGTACAATTTCTCGGAATTTTCAACTTGACAGACATTTACATGCCACTTACCCATTGTAGAAGAAAAACAACATCATATTTTTAACTGATATCTATAAAAAAGTTCTTTTCTTTTAACATTTTTCCCATGCCAATCAATGCACAGTGTTGAAGACTCCGAAAGCAGAAGAATAATAAAGATTCCCTCTTGTTATGAAAAGTCATAAAAACACAAACAAATGGTTCACATGTCCCAGGGCATTTCTTGTGAAGCGTTAACGTTAACTTCTCGCATAAAAACTGGGGGATCTAAGCGGCAAACAACATGTTGCTATTTATGACAATGTCGATGACGATGCCGATGCTGGTGAAGACTCTTTTTGGATTTTGCTGAATAATGACTAAGACGACTAGAGCGAAATAAGGAGATTTAAAATTAAATTGTGGCTGCGCTCGTGTTGAGAAAAGCGCGGGCGACCGAACGGGCGTTTTATTTGGTCTTAGCCAAGGCGCCAATAAGATTTGTTTTTGGAATTTTCTAGCTAAGTTTTCCGTTTACAATTAGAATAATTTTACGAAAGTTTGCATGTCAATTTATGGATATTTATATTTTTTTAAATGAAATCTTAAATACGATTTACTCTGTTTGTTTTTTTCTTTGCTAAACTAATTTTACATAACCTTTTTGTTCTTGATTAGTTGTTTTTATTATTATTATGAAACGTTATTGCTTTTATCTTAGGCGCTCACGATTTGATACAAAAGAAGTGGGGGGCAACTCGTACGACTCCCCCACACTGGTTACGCTGGTGCAGATTTGTAGCAGCAGTATTTCATAGTTAGATCAGACTATATAAAGTCTTATAAAGTCGGAGGTTTAAAAAGCCGACAAATACAAGTCAATATTTCATATCCAACGACCACATAAGTGAAATGCAAATGTGCACAACAAAACGAATGAAACAACAATGTTGTCATTATGACAGTTTTACATTAAGTAGTAATGCATTAATTTGATTATAAGTGAATAAATATTATTTTTTTATTCGTCTGTAATTGACTTAAGAACCGAGAACAACAGCACTGAGGCAGAGGTGATTAACAGAAATATTTATATTAATTTAATATGCAAATGCGGGAATGAAAACTAATTTTTTGATCTGAAAGGTTACATGTGTCAATTGTGCAATAAGAAAAAAATGTATACTAATCGGCTTTGAGATATAAGAAGATCGTGCTAATTTTTGTAAGCATTTGCTTTAATACAGTCATCGGAATGTTCCAGTTATGAAAGAACCTTATTTGGCCTTATTCAGCTTCTAGAACATCAATTCAGCTAAGGTTTAAAAAAAATAAGGAAATCACATTTAAAACTCTGAGATATAATAGCTTACAAAAAGGTTAAATGGTCACTGCGCAATAAGAAGCAAAATGCAAAATACTAACACTAATCGGCTTTCAGGTGCAGGAAGATGACAATAATTTTTGTAAGCACTTGTTTTATTGCATTCATCGGAATGTTCCACTGTTAAATGAACCATAATTTTCTTAATTCAGCTGCTAGAAATTGAATTCAGCTAAGGTTTTCAAACAAGTGTTCAAGGAAATCACTTTTAAACATGTGTTACATTTACCGTTGTCCAATAAGAAGAAAAAAAAAAACGGAATAATTACACTAATCGGCTTCAATATATAAGAAGATGGCGAGAATTTTTGTAAGCACTTGTTTTACTACATTCTTTGGTATTTTCCAGTGTCAAATGAATCCTATTTTGTTTAATTCAGCTCCTGGAAATTCAATTCAGCAAATGTTTCTAGAAAAAATTCAAGGAAACCACTTCTAAAACTCTGTAATATGATTTCTTACAAGAAGATTACATGTGTATCATTGTGTAATAGAAAAAAACAAATAGTTGCACTAGTCGGCTTTCAGATATAAGAATATGGCGATAATTTTTGTAAGCACTTGCTTTACCACATACATTGGAATGTTCCGGTGTCAAATGAACCATATTTTACTTAATTCAGCTGCTAGAAATTCAATTCAGCAAATCTTTTCCAAAACAATTTCATGGAAACCACTTCTAAAACTCTGAAATATGATTATGAGGAAGCAAAATACTTATCGGTTTGCGATATAAGATGGTGATATTTTTGGTAAGCGCTGGCTTTACAACATTCTTTGGAATATTCTAATGTCGAATAAAACATATATGGCTTAATTCAGCTCCCAAAAAATCAATTCAGCTAAGGTTTTCTAAAAAATCATCGAAAGTACTCCCAAAACTCTAATATATTATTGCATAAATATTAATTGGCAATATAGCGATCACTTTACGGTTATTCTTGTAAGCACTTACATAAAAACTTAACCAATAATTGTCCACCAGAAGAAATTTAACAAACAAAAAATCATGACAACATCAACCCCACTCGCAAAAGTCTTGAAAAATAAATTTCATGATTTTTCAAGTTTATCCAAAACTACATTATTTTAATTATACAGGAAATCTTCAAACTCTAAAGGTTTCACTCACCCTCCTTCCCTCTCCCCACTTCCAATCAATTATACGCTGTACACTGTGTGGTTGGAGTAATAATCTTACGTTTAACATCTGATGTGAAACGGAATTGTTGGTAACCACGCTCAATACTTCTTAAAAACCAAAAATGGTTTATCTCGTTCGAAAGATCTATTTCACAGTGTTGTTTACAAACGATCTTACGGCGGGAAACTTGTACAATTGCGTGTTTGTAAGTTGTTTAACAATAAAAATAATAATTTGTCTAAATATTGACAATTTTTGTATGTCTAATTTTTCGATAACATACAATTGTTTGAAGAACGAAAATAAATACTCCCACGTCAAAAAGAAAACGATAAGGCAACATTACATTTGATACAATTAAATTATTTAAATTGTTGTACAAGTGATAGTTAGTCTGGATATTATGTTTTCCATTTGAAGTCTTTGGTTTTCACGCAGTGTAGAGGTCGTACAGAAGAAAACCACTTCAAAAATTGTGATTTTCGCACTATCGCATGCTGAAATTTTGTAAGCAAGCCTATTTTTATGTAATGCGCCTAAAAGTCAATCAAAAAACAATTTAAAAATCGAGAATTTCGTATATTCAGCTAATTCAGCAGAATCTCAGGATGGTGTAATTTTGTAAGCAAGCATATTTTTGTGAAATACATCTGAAAATCAATCAAAACCCATTTTAAAATCTTGATTTTTGCATATTCAGCAAAATCTCAGATTGCTCAAATTTTGTAAGGCAGCATATTTTTGTGAAATATGTGTAAAAATCAATCAGAAAACTATTTTAAAATCTTCTTTTTAGCATATTCAGCTAATTCAGCATTATCTCAGATTGTTTATATTCTGTAAGGCAGCATATTTTTGTGAAATACATCTAAAAATCAATCAAATACAATTACAAAATTCAGCATTTTTGCGGATTCAGCTAATTCAGCATATTTTTAGATTGCTTCAATTTTGTAATCCTATTTATATGGAATTTATATTTATGGAATTTAGTATTTTTTATTTAATACGCCTAAAAATCTATCAAAAATTGTTTAAAATCATGATTTTTGCATATTCAGCTAATTCAGCAGAATCTCAGAATGGTGCAATTTTGTAAGCAAGCATATTTTTGTGAAATACATCTGAAAATCAATCAAAAACTATTTTAAAATTTTGATTTTTGCATATTCAGCAGAATCTCAGATTGTGCAAATTTTGTCAGGCAGCATATTTTTGTGAAATATGTGTAAAAAGCTATCAAAAAAACTATTTTAAAATCATGTTTTTAGCACATTCAGCAGAATCTCAGATTCTATAAGGCAAGCATATTTTTGTGAAATACATCTAAAAATGAATCAAATACAATTACAAAATTCAGCATTTTTGCGGATTCAGCTAATTCAGCATATTTTTAGATTGCTTAAATTTTGTAATCCTAATGAATCCTTAATGAAATTTAGTATTTTTTATTTAATACGCCTAAAAAAACAATCAAAAACTGTTTAAAATCATGATTTTTGCATATTCAGCTAATTCAGCAAAATCTCAAATTGCTGAAATTTTGTAAGCCTGCGTATGTTTATGTAATACGTCCATAAATCAACCAATAAATCTATTTAAAAATCAGGATTTTCGCATATTCAACTAATTCAGCAGAATCTCAGACTGCTTAAATTTTTTAAGGTAGAATATTTTTATAAAATACGTCTAAAAATCAATACAAATAGTCTAATTTAGCAGGTTTTTAGAAAGGATTAATTTAAATATCAAGTAAATTAATTAGATTTAGTTTAAAAATTTGCCAATCTTACAATATAATTATTTTCCGCTTACAATAAATCTGTTTAACATTTCCATAAAGTTGACAATGTTTTGTAAATATTTAGATTACGTTATATTCATATTTAATTGGTCAATTCGTTTTAATTTTTGTAAGCACTCAAGTGCAACTGCGTATTATTTCACCGAAGTAATTAAAAAACCACATGTTTGTGATATTTGATCTTAAAATCCGACAGATATATATATCATTTACTTAACAAATTCCCAATTTCACTTCAAATTTGGTAAGTTTAAAATTTCGGAGAACCACCACCCAAGCTGTGTTCTTTACTCTGTCTGTCTGTGTCAATAAACATGTACTTTCTTTGTATTCAGCCAATTCAGCGAAAACCTCAAGTAGCTTATATTTTGTAAGCAGGCATTAAACTGCGCAGTTTTCGAACATTCAAGTGCAAACCTACACATGCTTACAACGACACATCAAAGAAAGCCGACAAAAATTCCTTTAGAATATCTGTTCTCTCTTTAATTCCACCACGTTTTACAAATAATGATTATCTGACGATCATATCATCGGATTCATTAATCGTAAAAGCTTCTGTTTAATTAATATAATAAATTACTATTTAATGCCTTTCACATAACTCATCCCTATGCCGCCAACCATCCATCAGCATCTGCTCTGGTGCGACAATAAAGAGGTCATTGCTACATGGCAAACCACCGCAAAGCAAAGAACAACTTGATGATGAACTTTAGAACAAAAGTTTACATTTGCATAAAAATTCTTTGTTGGCTTGTGTGATGCGATGCGGTGTTGTGTGTTCATGTCTATTGTTTGTTAGAACTAAAATAAAATAAACAAAACAAAAAAAAGCGTAAATGTATAGGTACACATGTTGCGCTGGATGGCTGGATGGATAGATGAACGTACAAAAGATAAACAATAATGAGTTTAGATTTTTATCACCAGCATGTCAACTGCTCTGTGCTGGTGGTGTAGCATGAGTGGAATAAAGTCACACATCCCGGTCGGCCTGCCTGCCACACACTGTGAATTATAAAGAAACTCAAAAATAATAATGATAATGTGAAATGCCATCACCATCTCTCAGCCCATGCTCAGTTTCAACAACATCATCAACACATCATCCGTGTTGTAGTTTCTTTGATTCCTCTTCAGCAGAACCGCATCCAACCAAATGATGGCTATGATGATGACGATCAGCATCATCCTGAACATCTTCATCATCATCATATAAATTCTGTGTCAATTAACGGTCTTTTGTTTATATTTACTTTTATACATTTTTTCAAAAGAATTAAAGTCGAAAAAAAAGTATATTATACCTTAAAAAGAACTACAGCCGCCGACGTCTTTCTTATTCTCCTCGTCCATCATCTTCTGCGAAAGAATCATCCGAATAGGACAAGAATGACTTCAAAAACTCCACCAAAAATAACAATCGCGCGCCACACACAAGAATAACAGCAGCAGCAGCAGAACTTTTAGCATAAACAACGGCTTGTGGCAAAGAACAAAAATTAGATAGAAATTGTTAACATAGAACTTTAGAAATTATGCTTTAATGCATCTCTATTTGTCTTCACTGACTGACTGTCTGTGTGGCTGTCTGTCCTTCTCCACATTGGATTGTATATTTTATTTTTTAGCATTGATATGACGCTGACGACGACGTCGTCGAATAATGCATGAGTTATGAATATGAATGTGTTTATGATAAAACACAATTACCAAAGTCAGCTAGAGTGTAGAACGGAACGTGTATTCTGAGGCATTCTTCCCTACCAAACCGAAAACGCTCCATTTATTCACATGTATCACTATTGTGATAAGTACACTAAGCGAAAAATGTAATGCTATACAAACAATTCAGCTAGTTCTTGATAAATGGACGATTTGAAAGAATGCATTAATTTTTAATTTGGCATAGAAAACTTGCGCGTGCTTGAAACTCTCAAATTTTGTAAATAATTTTCATATTCAGCCGTATTTTGTCAATTCAGCAAAATTTCAAGTAATTGCGATTTTGTAAGCATATACAAAACTGAGTAGAGTTCATTATATTGTATGCAAAAATCCACATGCTTACAAAATTAGTTAACTGGAAAGCTAAAAATCCATACGAGCAAACCATCTATGAACCTCCCTCCATGATCTTAATAAAAAGACAATTAAAATGTAATATGTAATGCAATAGTTTTTAATTTAGCACAGAAAACTTGTGTGTAAGCTAAACTCTCAATGTGGATATATAATTTCCATATTCAGTCATTTTTTGTCAATTCAGCGGAATCTCAAGTTGTTAGAATTTTGTAAGCATACACAAAACTGAGTGCTATACAATATATTATGTGCAAAAATCTACTTGCTTACAAAATTACATAATAAGATAGCTAAAAAAATCCATATGAGCTAACTATACATTAGCCGCCCTGACTTCATGAATGTATCTTTATAAAAATGTCTACAATAATTTCTAATTTAGCACAGAAAACTTGTGTGTAAGCTAAACTCTCAATGTGGATATATAATTTTCATATTCAGCCCTTTTTGGTCATTTCAGCAGAATCTCAAGTAGTTAGAATTTTGTAAGCATATATAAAACTGAGTGCTATACAATATACTATGTGTAAAAATCTACTTGCTTACAATATTACTTACCATCCAAGAGCTGACTTCAACTGATAATCTTCTTAATTCAGATTTTCTACTATATCTTAATGAAAAAAAAAACGATTTTAATATCCGCAATAATTTCTAATTTAGCACAGAAATCTTGTGCGTAAGCCAGGCTGTGAATTTGCATATCAATTTTTTATATTCAGCCCTTTTTGCGCAATTCAGCGGAATCTCAAGTAGTTGTGATTTTGTAAGCATACACAAAACTGAGTGGCATATAATTATTATTAATTATTATATTATGTGCAAAAATCCAGTTGCTTACAATATTGCGCGATAGGAAATCTAAAAACCGGTTCATATTTGAATTCTAGCCTATACAATGTTTGTACGTAGCAGTTTACAGCTCCGTAATATCGTAATTTTTCTTCGAGTGTATTACGTGTCTTTTCTTATGCCTGTGCTTGTTCCCTTTCCCATTCAGAGACTAACAAAATATGAACTATACCTGTTCCCTCCCCATTATTCCTGCTGCCTTCTATAATTTCTTTTATGAACTGTAAAAGATTAAAGACAATTTTAAGATAAATATTATTTCGGAAAACAAGTTAAAATAAACTTTTGATAATCACAATGTTTATTCTGTAGTCGGGAAGTGACAAAAATCCCCGGAAATCATTTGTTTCCTGAAATAATAAAGTCTTTTCTTATTATATTTGCTATAAGAATATTAGCTGAGTTAGTGAAGACTTGGCTGATTGTATGGAATATGATGATGAGTCAGTGTATATATTTATATTTAGCACAGTAATGTACAAATTCATGTTGATTATTAATGGGATACTATTTAATAATAATATTACTTCGTTAATTGTTGATGTCCTAGAAATTAACCTTCAAGTTATCAGAAGTTTCCTTCAATTTTTTGTTGACATATTTTGATATTTAACTAAAGATAAGATTCCATTGCCTTTTTGTGTTGCACTTAGGGTTTGGGGTTTCCCGGACTTTTTTCATTTCCCGGGAAAACGGGAATGAAAATTTTCATTCCCGGGAATCCCGGGAATTCCCGGGAAAAAGTAATTTATTTATAGGTATGTTCAATATGGTTTAAAATATCAACATTTAATAACTGGTGTGTTTTTTTCAATACTGTCATATTACAAATTAAAAACGAATGTTATTGTAAAAATATTTTACAAATTATTTTTCATTTTACAAATATTTTACTCTACACCTTTTCAAGATTATATTCGGAACATACAAATTTATATTGAGAAATGTAAATTCATATTAGGGACATATAAATTCATAATGGGTAATGTAAATTTATAATAGGAACATGTTAATTCATAATGAGATATATAAATCATAATTCATTGAGAACAATTAATTCATAATAGGAACATACCAATTCATAATGAAATATACAAGTTTGTAATCAGAAAATCCCTATTCATAATCAGAAAATACGTTTTCATATTCAGAAAATATGAATTCATAATTAGAAAATATAAAATCATATTGAGAAAATGTAAATTTATAATGAGAACATTGATAAAATTTGTTTTTCTACAAAAATATCCATAGAAAAACGTACATACATAGCTTCGATTATAAATTTTAGAGTTCCTGACTATGAATTTATATTTTATGGATATATATTTCTGAATAAGAATTTATATTTTCTCATTATCAATTTGGATTTTCTCATTTTGTATTTATATATCTCATTATCAATTTGTATGTTCTTATTATGAATTTATATTTCTCAATATGAATTTACATTTCACATACGATTAATGAATTTACATTTCCTGTTATGAATTTACATCTCATCGTGAACTTACATTTTCTCATTATAAACTTGAAAAGTGTAGACTAATCGTCAGAATTGGAAATTTATATCGCAGGTAGAAGTGACTGACACCTACACTAGATTCAAAATTGAAGACGATGAAGAAAACAAATAACTCATGTGACGGAGAATGTTATGACACATTTAATTTAGAATATTCATTCGTCTGGAGACAAAAATATTTTATAGGAACAGGGGGGAATATTCTAAACTGTAAAAACAATAGAAATATTAAAAAATTAATATTAATTTAATAAATTCATAAAAAAATAAAAATATTGAAATGGTCCAGTCATTAATTCTTACAAAGGACCATTTAAATAAATCGTAGCATATATATATATATTCCTATTAGATTTCTCTTGAGAGTTTCCAGGCGAACAATTTTTATTGTATTCCTATTTTTAGACAATTTCCTTATGGCTACATATGTAAAGTAAATTGTTCTTGAAGAAGATATTCACCTCGATTCTTCTAGGAAAACAAGAAAATTTACATTATGTAAGCCATAGTTTTGTCGGCATGATATTTTTATTTCACAATAAAGATCCGGCAAATAGCCTCACAGACAAATTTTTTATTCCCCTAGCTGGGTTTCGCATAAAATGGCTATTTAGCGAATTTAAAAAGTTTTGTTTGTAGTAATATAATATAAACAAATACTCAACAAATACTCATTGTGGTCAGTAATGTAAATACATATATGAATTTGAAATACAACTAAAAATACCAATTTATATAGTAACATTGATCAACATAATAAATAAATTATTTTTTTAATATTTCCCGTATTCCCGGGAAATTGAAAATTTTTTCCCGGGAATTCCCGTCCAAATTTTTCCGGGAATTCCCGGGAAAAACGATTCGGGAATTCCCGGACCATAAACCCTAGTTGCACTTAATGATTTAGCAACCCATAATTAGTTGCATTCAGCAAAATTACAAAACAAACACCCACGTGTTTAATAAATTGCACAAAAAAAGTTCCCAAGCAATTATTATATAATTGCAGCGAACGAGCGACAACGGCTCATCATTAGCAACATTTCACAAGTGGCGATTCTCATATGTAACCATGTCCGTCCATCCATACATTCTGCATCGTTCTCGGCATGAGTTCCACATGGAGTGGTGCAACAACAAAGCACGCGTCTGCCTTCAAAATTAATTAAATGTTTAACAACAAACCAAAATTACTTTTGCGCATATGAATTATTTGTTTTTGTATTTATTTAATGATTTTAGCACTTTTATCTTAATAAGCGGAAACCTTCGATTGGAAACACTTTAAACAAGACATCATCCGTCGCCCAATGCCTCAAGAATTTGATGAATGTTTCGAAAGGCGCCACTAACGAACGAGCGAACGAACGACTAGACAACTTTTTGACAAAATATTTGCGAATTACATCATTTTAATGAAAAATCTTATAGTTTTTGTTTGGTTTTGATTCTATGCAATAATTAAATATGATTTTAAAATTAGTCACAAACTGGTTGGGTTGGATTGCGGTTGCATACAATTTTGGCAACCAACGGCAAACCACAACAATCCCCTTTCCTCCCTTGGACGACAACGACAAGTCATTTTGCTAAATATTTAAGTATTTATAAATAAATTAATGATTATCGTTTGTGTAGCAAATAATTTTCGACATTTAATTTCAGTTTTTGTTAAATTTCTAGTTTTGTACAACCACAATGTTAATTAATTATTTCTATTTTTTCTCGTTTCTTTGCAGGTATGATGATTAATATTTCATGTGGGGTGTGTTTGCGCCATCTCTCTTCTCTATTTCTGATTACATATTTTTCATTTGGTTTTCTTTTCGGGGTGAGTTTTTAAATAAATCGTGTGATTTATTAAATGTCAATTTAATGGTCTTTAAGTGAACAATTTAATTTATACTATAACCATACATTTATGTATAATGTATATTATTCGTCTGATTTCATGCTCCGATTCGTGTGATATTTTTGGTTACACTTTCGCAGGGCCTCTGAACAATTTATGTTGCTGCAAATATTGCTGAATTGCCAAAGAATGTGAAATTATTCGCAAGCATTGTTATTTTTATACAACAGACACATGCAACATAGCCCGGTTTGATGCAAGTATAAATAATTTCATAAGAACTAATAATATGTATAGAATTTCTTAATTAGCTGCAGCAGCCGTAACACCTAAATATTTCAATGTATTCTCAAAAATATATATTTATAAAATATAGAATATGTTTGAAATTTAATGAGAAAGTAAGATTTTGCGGTGTTACAACATATAGCCGTTTTTCAAATTCATTTCTCAACAAATTGCCATATTCAGCTATTCAGCAAAAATCTCAAGTTTCATATATTTTGTAAGCATGCATATTTTCCAATTCATATTGACACTCTGAGCCACGATCATTGATTACATTTCAAAAATAGTGATTTTAAATTTTTTTCTTGTATAAAATACGTGAGGAAAGTTACTATACATAAAAAAGAAGACTGAATTGCACAAATATGCTAAAAGTGATGTGTGTTGGCTGACATAAATGTATATAAAAATAAATATAAATATAAAGAAATCACCATATTCAGCTATTCAGCAGAAATCTCAAGTTTCATATATTTTTTATGCATGCGTATTTTCCAATTCATATTGACATTCTGAGCCAGGATCATTGATTACATTTCAAAAATAGTGGATTTCGAATTATTTTCTTGTATAAAATGCGTGAGGAAAGTGACTATACAAAAAAAGGAGACGGAATTGCACAAATATGTGAAAAGTGATGTGTGTTTGCTCATATATATATGTATACAAGCATTTTTATTGTTTTTTCAAGTTGATTCATTAAGAAATTTTCATATTCAGCTATTCAGCAAAAATCTCAAGTTTCACATATTTTGTAAGCATGACTATTTTCCAATTCTTATTGGAATGCTGAATTAGGAACACAGATTATATTTAAAAAAAAATAGTGAATTTCATGAAAAAATGCACATGGAAAGTGACTACAGAAAAAGAAGAATGAATGGAGACATATAAATTTGTTCATATATATAAAATAAAACATTTTTAATGTTTTTTAAGTTTATTCCTTAAGAAATTACCATATTCAGCAATTCGACAAAAATCCAAAGTTTAATAAATTTTGTAAGCATGCCTGTTTTCCAATTAATATTGACATTCTGGATCAGGATACAAGTTATTTTTAAAAAATAGCGAATTTCAAGTATATGTTCTTTTGCAAAATGCTAAGAAATAACATCTTATTAGCTCCAGAATTCGTAATATTATATTATTAGTAGCTAATTTAATTTTTTCAATAATTTTCAATTATGATCTCAATTGTCGGTCTCAATTTTCTTCGCCCATCATTCTAATGCATGTTTTGACTTTTTTCTTCAAATTTTATTGCATTTCTCTCAAATTTACTCATATTCAGCTATTCAGCAAAAATCTCAAGTTACTTGTATTTTGTAAGCATTGTCATTTTCCCATTCACAACAGTCCAGAGTGCACAATACGCGTAATGCTTACAACTATATTAGTCACAGAAGACCACAACTGGATATTTATCATTAAATAAATGATTAATTGAGCGCTGGTTTTCGTCGTAAAAATAGAAAACAGTGCGAAATACAAGCACACAAAATAAAAATATTTTCCCAAATAGTTTATGAAATAGCAACAGCTACAACAACAATAGTAAACTTGTTCAAAGACACGTATGCCGCCTAAAATATAAATAAACAATAGCAGAAACACCAAAAGAAACATGTGCTACTAACACAAACCAAATGCGGACACGTACACCACTATCACATTATCGTCTACAATTATGGCAAATGCAACTTTTTTTGTCGTTTAAACATATTAAACAGCAATTTGATGATTTGACTTAATTTCAACAGCAACAACAAAAACGAAAACGCGACAACAAAGTTATAAAAAAATGTCGTACGTTTCTCTCTGTTCCATTGTTGGTTGCGTTCAATATTTTTATGGCGCCGGTGTACACGGCACACAGCACCAAAGTCAAGAAAATCTAAAGATCAAAAGTTGTGTAGTATCGCGTTCTTCGTTCCTCTCTCTTTGTGTCTCTCGAGAAACATGATTGATTCAAGTGATATCTGGTTCGTGTTTCAGATAAAAGAGACAAATTTGTTACGGTAGGAGGGCATACAAAATTCTATGTCTGTTTTTCCATTTTCTTCAACGTGTTGTAGTTGTCGTTGTTGCTGAACGAACAACCGATTGCAGGCGTTTTCAATTCGTCTCCATTGTTTGCCGGCTATGTTTTCGTTTTCTTGAGCTTTGTTTATCGTTTCATATCTGCGCGAGACACTTTACACTCTTTGTTGTTATTAGTTTTTTTGACGTCTGAGGGCAGGGGGCGTTGTAAAACACGTATAATTGCGCCCACATCATCGAGTGTCGGAGCTGCGCAGAATGAAGAAACCAAGATATTGATATTGGCTTTTTGTTTACGAATGACATTTTAATAAAGAATTTAATTTGGCATTTAACATTTGAACTTTTTGTTTGACATTTGATCTAGTTTTAAGGGAATTTTTATCGGATGTGTTAGTCGAATGATCATACATTTTGTAAGCATATATGTTTTCAAGGAGTTTATAGTCTGTTTATATGGTAGAACGTAAAATCCATGTAATTCAGCTAACTTGGGCAAATTCAGCAAAACCTCAAACGGTCTAAATTTTGTAAGCACGAACATTTTTACCATAATAAATGTATAAGCTACCGAAAATTTATATGTCATATATTCAACTGGCCAAGATAACTGTGTTTATGTTATTTGTTTAGATTTTATCGGATGTTGCACTTTAATTAATCGAATGATCAAAATTTTTGTAAGCATATATGTTTTCCTGACGTTTATAAGCAATGCATATGGTAGACGTTAAAATCCGTGTTATTCAGCCAACTTTTACAAATTCAGCAATACCTCAAACCGTCTAAATTTTGTAAGCATATATGTTTTCGTGTTGTTTATAGTATGCACATATGTTTGGACCTAAAATCCATGTTATTCAGCTAACTTAGACTAATTCAGCAAAACCCCAACCTGTTCAAATTTTGTAAGCACAAATATTTTTAACACTATTAATGCATAAGCAATCGAAAATTGATAAAATCCATAAACTCATCTGGTCAGGATAACTGTGTGATTAATGTGATTTGAAAATTTTTATTGCTACACATAATCTGAAAAGTGGTACATAAAGTTTTTCTATCTTTTAATGTGTCTTCAAATGTGTAACTATGAGCAAACATGACTTTTCGTTTTTAGAACGGGATAATATGTTTTTTGCTGAGCATAAGCTTGGCCACAAAAATAAGTTTTTTTTGATAGAAAAACTTTTTCAGAAAAATAAAATACACACGTAACTAACCAAATTTGCGGAAGTGTAGGAGTTAACCTTGACGTGCCAAAAATTGCCTTCTCATATTGCTTACATTAAACCCGGATTGTTGGTTTAACTTCAAATGCTTATGTTCGTTACATACAAACGTGTGTGTATGGAAAGAACGAACAAATGTTTTGTCTTCCAGCAAACTATCACATGTAGACATACTTGCCTTTGGTAATATTAATGCGCATACAATATTGGTGTGCCTTAAGTAATTTCATTTTATTTCCGTAGATAAAAAAAGAGTGTTTGCGTTTGGGCTGATTTATTCTCAAAATATGCAGAGAAAAAATCAATTCAGCTATTCATTTGATATTCAGCTACATCTAAATAGGTGCAAATTTTGTAAGCATGTACAATTTTGGACATATGACATGACTCTTGTCTCAAATTTTCAATTCAGCAACATATTTTTTAGTTAGTTTGATCTCAACTTGCACACATTTTGTAAGGGAAATTGAAGTTATATGTAGAATGAGGTTTTTACTCCATAAGCTCAAAGAAAATTCCAATTCAGCCGCTTTGTTGTTATTCAGCTGGATCTGAACTGCACCAAATTTTGTAAGCATGTCTATTTTTAAGCACACAAATAAGCACTTCTTTCAAATTATGCCGAAAATTGCAATTCAGCTGCATATATCGTAGACATACTGAGCTCACCATGTATAATCATTACAAATTGGCCTTTCTGTGCCATATTTTTGTAAGGCAACTTAAAAGTATATGTAGAATTAGGTTTCTATTCTAAAATTTCAAAGAAAACTTCAATTCAGCTACTTTGTTGTTATTCAGCTGGATCTGAATATTGCCAAATTTTGTAAGCATGTCTAATTTTAAGCACATAGATGAGCACTTATTTCAAATTACAAAGAAGTATGCAATTCAGCTGCATATGTAGATATCATATTGAGCTTATACATGGTAAGCATTGCAAATTTGCCTTTCTGTGCTTTATTTTTGTAAGGCAAATTGAAATTGTATGTAAAATTAAGTTTGTATTTCAAAACTACAAAGATAATTTCAATTCAGCTACTTTGTTGCTATTCAGCTGAATCTGAACATTGTCAAATTTTGTAAGCATGCCTATTTTTAAACACACAGATGAACACATCTTTCAAATTACGCCGAAAAATACAATTCAGCTACATATTTCGTAATCATATTGCGCTTCTTACCATATCCGTGCAGTGTAAACTCGTCTTTCTATTGTATATTTTCACAAATATTCCAAATTGTATAATCCCCATATATAAAATTGCACAATTATCCCAAGTTATAGCCTAATAAACATTGCTAAACATGCATAATTATCGTAATAAAATTGAAGATTATCTCGTTTAAAAAGATTAAATTGATTTCTTCAAGAGACAACAATAACTTTTTTGTATAAAGTACATATAATCCCAATGATTTTGTAACATGAGTATGTGTATGTGTTTTACGAGTATCATTGATTAAAACTGGTGGTGGTAACCTTGTCTCATGACAATGCGAGCGAGCGAACAACCGACAATTTTCAAAACATTTAACCCTTTTATCACTGGTGGCTGACTTGCTGAATAATGGTCTTGTGGTCGTGGTGGTGTTGGTAATGCAGTAGGCGTTTAAGTGTCAATAGTGGCACTTTTGCTTAAAATAACAAAAGATAATCACAAATTATAAATTTCGACAATCATAAAAACCACCCACCCACCAACTGAATATTTTCTTTGATTGAGATTCAAAAACTGAAACAAAAACCTTCAGAAAAACACTTATGCGCTCATCATACTCGTACGGACGACGACCGTAATCTTGGAGCAGTTTTGATTTTGACTTTTGTTTTTTATGTTCAACACCAAATAACCCGAAATTTATGCCACCATTGATGATGGACAGCCTATAAAACACGATTTTCTGTATTTGTAGCGCTTGGAAGCGACGGCGATACACAACAACAATACCATACACCTGTTGCCTGCCAAACGCGCTTCTTTTATTTTGGCCGTGTGCGTGTTGTGGCAGTTTGGTTAGAAGTCGCTTCATATATGGCCAAATGAATGACATGGTCTTAAAATTTATCGATTTCTGTTTTGCCCAAAAACGCATCTTATCATCGATATCGTTTGCTTCGCTCAATTATTGCTGGTTGGATGGCTGGCTGGCTGACTGACTTCGCTGGAATTAGTCATACGAAAAGTATGCTTAAAACAAACAATGACGACGCTGCTACGGCGTCAGATTAAAGCGGCTACGGCTGTGACTGACTATACAGATACGGTCAGTTATGGTAGTGGCTGAGATGCTGCCACCTCAAGGCCATTCAAGGCTGACCAGTCATCAGTCAGTAACACTTAGACGCTAAGCTGTAGTTGCGTTCGTCATTTGCTAATTCATTCAATTTCTATGTGTCGATTTCGATTTCTACTATATAGACTTGTTTTAATTACACATCATCGCACACTAAAAATAAACACAGGCCAAACACCAAGTATCGCATACGTTACACTACCAGCTGCATCTTTACACGCCACACCATGGAAAAAGAAAATGTTCAGGCAGATCGGATTGTCTTACGATGACTGATGGTGATGATACAAGATATGAGTGTACCTACCGAACGTGTGTGTGTCCGTCCGTCTGTGATTTGACAATTAACACAATTTATATGCACACAATTTGTTATCATCTGGTATTTAATCAAAATATCACCATGTCTATGTTTAAAACAAATGCTCAAAGCTTAAAAAATATTTAACCTGTGAAATTGTTCAGCTGAATATGTAATTTTTGTTAATTTTCGATAGTATATGCAAGATTTATGTGAAAGGTGGATGTGCTTACAAAATTTAGAGAGCTTGAGATTCTGCTGAATACGAATATCATAGCTGAATACAAAAGTTTTGATGAAATTCCATTATTACCAATAAAAAAGCAATTAAAAATACACATGCTTACAAAATTTGAGACATTTTGAGACTAACTATAGAGCATAAGAGTACCAAATGTACAAATCTGAATGACCCACAAAATTGTTTGATGCCAACTTGCAAATGTTGTAATGCAACTTAAAAGTATATGTAGAATTAAGCTATAATTCGAAAAATACAAAGAAAATTTCAATTCAGCTACTTTGTTATTATTCAGCTGGGTATGATGTTCGTCAAATTTTGTAAGCATGTCTAATTTTAAGCACACAGACGGGCACTTCTTTCAAATTACAAAGAAAATTGAAATTCAGCTGCATATTTCGTAATCTTATTGAGTGCAAGCAGTGTAATATGACCATTCTATAGAATATTTTTGTAAGGCAACTTGAAATTATATGTAGAATGAGATTTTAATTCCAAAAATATAAAGAGAATTTCAATTCAGCTACTTTGTTGCTATTCAGCTGGGTATGATGTTCGTCAAATTTTGTAAGCATGTCTAATTTTAAGCACACAGATGGGCACTTCTTTCAAATTACAAAGAAAAATTAAATTCAGCTGCATATTTCGTAATCTTATTGAGTTTACCATGTACAAACAGTGCAATCTGACCATTCTATAGAATATTTTTGTAAGGCAACTTGAAATTAAATGTAAATTTATGTTTTTATTCCGAAAATGCAAGAAAAATTCAAATTCAGCTACTTTATTGTTATTCAGCTAGATTCTAATATTACCGAATTTTGTAAGCATGGCTAATTTTAAGCTCATACATATGCACTTTTTCAAATTACAAAGAAAATATCAATTCAGCTGCATATTTCGTAACAATATTGAGCTTACCATGTACAAGCATAGTAAACTGGTCTTCTTGAAATTAAATGTAAATTGATGTTTTTATTCCGAAAATGCAAGAAAAATTCAAATTCAGCTACTTTATTGTTATTCAGCTAGATTCTAATATTACCGAATTTTGTAAGCATGGCTAATTTTAAGCTCATACATATGCACTTTTTTCAAATTACAAAGAAAATATCAATTCAGCTGCATATTTCGTAACAATATTGAGCTTACCATGTACAAGCATAGTAAACTGGTCTTCTTGTGGTATATTTTTGTAAGGCAACTTGTAAGCATATGTAGAATTAAACTATTATTCCAAAAATACCAAGAAAATTACAATTCAGCTACTTTGTTATCATTCAGCCAGATCTGAACATCATCGAATTTTGTAAGCATGTCTAATTTTAAGCTCACAGATGGGCACTTGTTTCATATAGCAAAGAAAATTTTATAAAAATGTTAATTTGCTCAGCTGAATACCCGCATTATGCGTTTTCTCTAAAGTATATGCCATAATTATGAAATGTAATAATGTGCTTACAAGAATTGAATGGTTCGAGATTTTGCTGCATATAGAATTATCTGAATTATATTCATGTGTACATTTAAAACTTAATTTAAAGCAAATCAAATATAAACTAATTTTGAATAAAGGAAAGGAAAACTAATTATTAATTTTTTTAAAAGAGAATGTTGACCATTTGATCGTTAAACACACAAAAATTTGACAGGACAGCATTTTTTTAAAAACCAAATTATCAGGAAATATATAACTACTTTTTTTTGACCATTATTGATTTACGGTTTGGGAATGGCAAATATTTTCTCGACACGACATTAGTTAACGTTAGTTGTTTTATAACAACTTTTTGCTAAATATTTACCATAGCTGTAGTGTGTCTCCTCTCAAAGGCAAAATTTACATAAACAACACTTCAAGATGATGATAGACAGTTGTTTAGCATCATTCATTTCATCCTCAATTCAAAATGAATATTTAATTAAATAAATATTCTTTATTGACAACCACCACCTCAATATGAATATATATATCCATGAATCAAACATTAAATCATACATGATCATCACCTAAATATGTATATACAAAACCTCAAATGTCTGTCTGTCTATACCTGTTTGTTTTTCCAACATTCATAATGTTAATAAGTAGAGACGAACGAATATAAACATTTTCTATTGATTAAATATTTTGCCACTTCATTTATTGTGAGGATTGTTTTGATTAGCTTTTGTGTGTTATTATTTTTGGTGGCTTTTTTGCAATTAATTTGAATAATGCTTAACTACTCCTCGACTAACCTCATCTTTGCACAAAGTCATCACATCATGAAATTTGCATAATTATTATTTATAATTGAATAGAAAGAAAACACGTCGTTGGTTTTCAAATCAATTTTAAAATGGTTGACAGCTGAAAGCTTCAACATGGATTCAATAATAAGACGACGATGACGATATAGATGACCCGCATTAAGTTTCTGTTTTCAAATATCACATTAAGGTTTAGCTCAGGTTTAGATCTTCTGCGTTTGTCCAATTGATAGTTCACATAAGCAAAAATCAACATTATTAGTAAATATTAATTGATATATAGTTTTTTTCGGTTATTTCCCATGGCTTGTTGGCATTTCAAAATGTTCATGTTTGTTTATGCTAAATTGAGATTCAAATTTCGGAAGATAAATCGATGGCGGCGGCTACTGTGTGAAGATTGTGTGTTGAAATGTGATTTCTCGTAAAATTAGTTGCTCTTATGCTATAGCAAAGTAACCTAAGGAAATTACTCTAGAATATCAATAGGAACTTAATGGTTTTGTAAGCATATGGGACATTAGTAATCACATACACTGGATATGCTAAAACTGCGTGTGCTTACAAAATATAACAATATTGAGATTTAGATTAATTATTATTATTAATATATATATTGTAAGCATTGCTTAAAATTCATGCAGTTTGCTGAATACATAATAATTACAAATATACCGAGAATTAAATCGCAATTACCCAATAAATATTCCAAGCACCCATACTAGCATGTACTTTATACCGAGGAGCAACTAAAACTAATAATGCTTACATAATATTAGCATTTTGAGATTTCGCTGAATTGTAATTTATAGGATATATTTTGTAAGCATTGCTACGACTGTGTACAATTTACTGTCTACTATAATAATTTATATATATTTACAAAATATTCCACAGTGAACATAAGGATTTTTTATATTTAATACTCTAAAAAAATATATAAACATATATTCAAATATACAGAGAATTAAATCCAAATATCCAAAAAATTTTGTAAGCACACATACTATAATGTACTGTGTACCGAGAAGAAACTAAAACTAATAATGCTTACAAAATATTAACATTTTGAGATTTCGTTGAATTATTATTTATTGGATATATTTTGTAAGCATTGCTACGACTGCGTACGGACTACTTTCTACTATAATAATACTTATATGCTTACAAAATTTCCACAATGAATATCAGGAATTTTGTAATCATCAAAGGAATTTTTGTAAGCACATATGAAAAATAAATGGAATGCTTCTAATGCCCATGACTTATTAATCCATACAATATTAAGAAACTTTAAAATAAATGTGGTTCGTAGCATTGCCATTATTAAATATAAATAAATAAAAATAATACTGGGGATTATCGCAAATACTCATTAAATTTTGTAAGCACTTAGTCTATAGTGTACTGTATATAGTGGAGAAACTAAAACTGATAATGCTTACAAAATAAAGAGTGATTTTTTTGAGGTTAGGATTTTCATGCATTAGTATTTGACAGATCACGTGGGATTTCAGACATGGTGTCAAAGAGAAAGATGCTCAGTATGCTTTGACATTTCATCATGAATCGTCTTACAAACGAACAACGCTTGCAAATTATTGAATTTTATTATCAAAATGCGTGCTCTGTTAAGAAACTTCATTGCGCGCTTCCATTTTATGGTCAGTTTAATCGACCCACTGAAGCGGCTATTCGGGCTATTGTGACTAAATTTCGCACCAAATTTACATTGTTGGACATTAAACCACCAACACGCTTACGTAGAGTGCGAACTGAAGAAAATATCGCAGCTGTATCGGCCAGTGTTAATGATGACCACCAATTTTCGATTCGTCGCCGTTCGCACCAATTGGGTCTCTGTTACTCAAAAACGTGGAAATGCCAAAATTGGACTAAGCGGATGGACCACCTAAGACGCAGCCGCGGTCAACATTTAAATGAAATTATCTTCAAAAAGTAAATGTCATGGACCAATCTAACGTTTCAAATAAAGAACCGATGAGATTTTGCAAATTTTATGCGTTTTTTTTTAAAAAAAAGTTATCAAGCTCTTAAAAAATCACCCTTTATTACCGTTTTGAGATTTCCCTGAATTGTTATTTATTGGATATATTTTGTAAGCGTTGCTACGACTGTGTACCGCTTATTGTCTACTATAATAATCCATATGTGCTAACAATATTTTTCACATTGAACATAAGGATTTTTTAATTTTATATATAATCCTCGTAACAAATTTTGTAAGCACATATGCTATTATACACTGCATACAGTGCAGAATCTAAAACTGATAATGCTTACAAAATATTAGCATTTTGAGATTTCGCTGAATTGTTATTTATTGGTTATATTTTGTAAGCACTGCTACGACTGTGTACGGCCTACTGTCTACTATAATAATACATATATGCTTACAAAATTTTCCCACATTAAACATAAGATTTTTTAATTTTGTATATATCCTCTAACAAATTTTGTAAACACTTACAGGATTAACAAATGTGCATACATAAGATACTAGAATTTCAAAGAATTAGTAAACACATGCGATTTTGTTTTATTCTTAAATATAACATAATGATTGTAATGCACTCGTAGCTCTGCTATTCTATACATCAATAATTAGTAAAATGCTTACAATATTTTTTATAACATATATTGTGTTGAATATTTTCGTTGTTTAAATATGGTTGTCACGGAAACCTCCATTGAAAACACAATTACAATTTTTCAAAACAAAAAATCATTATAACACGTAAACATGCGACACTTTTGTGCCGGGATAGACTGAGAGTGGCTTAATTGAAAACTTTCCATTTTTGAATGAAATAACAATAGAGTATAACAACGACGATTGTCATTAGAATTAGCTTACGTTTCAGTTCCTTCTATTAGTCATAAATAATAAACTAAAC